>STHB01000004.1:27763319-27903319 GCA_018908115.1 Anopheles rivulorum
ACAGCGATGTTTCTGGTGCGACACGTTTGCTCGAAGCATGTTTTGCAGCATGTGTAACGTTCGTTAACAGGACACCTTGGTACTAAAAAGAGATAAGTACAGTAAATGACAATCAATCAATTAAATAGGCAGCAAATGGCGTGAATTGTAGCTTACTTGGTCTAATAAACGCTAAACATGGCTCTACAGTAAGCGCTATCCTATCCTCGATTTGTCCATGTACTTCGTCAAGTACAACGCCAACGACCAACAGCAGGAATGCGATACGGAACTTCATACTGAGGTATCGAAATCAACACACCAAAACCAAACTTCACCTTCCGTAGTAAAAATGACATGCTTTATATAAAGAATTCTCACCTTATAAACTTATCTGTACAAACAACCCGTCCAAAATTTAGCTAATGTTGTTGATCCTCATCGTGAGACAAGGTCATAAAGGATAAAGGATAAGATAAAAAGAAAACAGGAATTGAAAATTCCAGACATTTCACATACGAAACCATTTTGGCAAACAATCACAGCCGTGGAGTGTGGTGTGCGGTACCTTAGAATTTGCACATATTCTGCAAACAGTAACGAATGGTAAGAATTGTACGTGTATTCAGTAGAACCCATTTCCAATTTTGTCGGTTCAACGTCTTAAAGCTGATAATTCTTTAGAAACATTTAGGCAAAACTCCTTCCATCAAAACAACAACAACACTTTGCTGTTTCTGAACGAAAAACACTTGTTCAAAGCGAAATATGTAAACGAATGTTATGTGTTGTGTGCCTTATTTGCAACAGTCGCTCACAAATAGCAATATAAACAGTATAACCAAAACTTTCCCCTGAAATTGAGGCACCAACTTCCACAAAATACCGTCAATTTGGAATATTATTCTTGTTTGCAGTTTATTTTCATCTATCGCATCAGCTTTGAGCCCTGTGAATCCTCCTCCCTGGTGTCTTCCAGCGGAATTAACAAAAGGTAAAAGCCGCTTCCTTATTGTACTATTCGTTTTCCCTAAATTAAAGCCAATCTCTGTTTGTTTCACCAGGCGTAGCGATTAGGATGCCTCGATGCAATCGTAACGAGATTTATTCGTGCTGTGGATCCTGCGTACAGAGAAGTTGCACGAATCTGGTGCAAAATGTTTACTGTAAACGATGTGCCGAGGGATGTTTCTGTCGGCCCGGTTATGTGCGTAAGGTTCCCGGAGGAATCTGTATTCCGATCACAAATTGCTAAGTTTCACAATGATCACAAATAACAAGTTCGCTATGTTTTGTACGTGCTCGTTGACTCTTGGACAGATGCTATTATATTTGTTACTGGTTTTTAAAACAAAATGGGTTTTGCACTAAGAGTGAACTAAATTTCTTATTTTTTCTGCGATACAGTAAAACTCTGGTATTTTTAGATCGAAACGTTAAAAAATCTTGACTCGTATAACAAAATACCTGAGAAAAACAATGCTAAACCGTTCCCCTTTAAGCAGATGTAGCACTTGTGCAAATAGAAACAACAGAGCGAATATAAAATCCCACACAAAGTGCGATGCGATCAGTTTATAGCACATTCAGTCGTATTTCACTTGCGATCGAGTAGCATGGCGTCGGTTTGGCAGATTATTTTAGCTTGCAGTTTAATTATTAGCACTGCATCAGCGTTGAGAGTAATACGACTTCCGCCTTTGCCAACGGTGGCACCTTCACCCTGGTGCCAACCAGCGAGTCCGATGAAAAGTAATACTTATCCCTTGGAAATGTTTCTAAGTTATCTCAACCTAACAACCATTTCGTTTGTTCCATTTCAACCCCAACAGTTAGATTTCCAACATGCAATCGCAATGAGATTTATACCTGCTGTGGTCCTTGCGTACAGCCGAGTTGTCAACCCGAACCAGCGGAAATGAACTGTCTGCTCGCCTGCACGGAAGGATGTGTCTGTAGGCCCGGTTATGTGCGACAGGTCCCTGGAGGAATCTGTGTTCCGAAGAACAAATGCTTGAAAAAAATTATTCGTGGTTGATATGAATTGATCGCAAATTAAAATGGCTGATTGTGGACGGTAGTGTATGTTGCATACTTTTAGGCGCAAAATTTTCGCATCTGCGTCAGTGTTGCAGTTGCTTTAAACACACCAATCTTTGTGGTTAATATTTTGATTAACAATTCAAAGCAAAAGTGCACTCATTAATGTAAGAAATTGTGATCTTTTTGGATGGAAATACACATAAAAATCAGCAACACAGTTTTCAACCATTGAATATTCGAACAAGAACAGTGCGCTAGTGATGACTACACCCAGCTCGAGGGCTACCACCCTAGGGTAAGTTAATGGAGGTTAACTGTTTGTCGTTTCTACGCACAACAGCAACTCACGCTCCGTTTCAACACGTGTCGCAGGGCACCCGATAGCATTCGGTGGGTGGCATGTTGCATTGGAACGTCATGCAAGCAGCAAAGGGGACACACCGTTGCGCTTGCTCCATTGCCCAAGGCCGGTTCTGTGCGAGCTTTCTATCGTGCGCAGGTGTATATGTGGCCACTCGCCAGTCATTCTTACCAGCGTGAGTCGAAATTGTCGCTGAAAAGGTCGCAGACCCGCTCGGGGCACACTTACACGCACAGGCAAGGGCTCTTGCTCGAGGTTGGTATTAAGGTGGCCGAATAGACTCCTGTGCACGTTGCACACATGGTATCGGTATAAACCGATGGCCTCATCGTGCCATTGGTCAACCATTGGTGTCCTTACGAAAGGCTTCATACCGCTTTCGGGCGGGCGCCATCTCACGCCAGCAAACAGTACCATATTTGGCTGATTGAATTACACTTGACAAATCGTTTTATAATTGTTCTAGCACTTCATTAACTTCTGTCCTTATTGCGGCTACTAAATCACTGATGCACTTCGACGCGAAACAAAACTGCCGGTTAGGTTCTGGTAGATTCTATAAACGCACACTACCGTGGCACATCCGACCGGATGGAATGTTCGGTGTGGCTTTGCCGTGAAGGGAGATGCACGGTTCGGGTTGGATTTTCCCAGACAAAACACTCGTCCCCACGTGGCACAAGGCGGGCAGGACAGGATCGGTAGGAAGGGTACTGCGAGTGCGGAAGGCTCTTTAGCGTCTGATTTTGCTTGCTGTTGCTACATTGCGCAAGATCAAAACACTTGCCCCGCTGTCTCGACTGGCCCAGATGTCTGGCCGGGGCTTATGTGCGTGCTGACACGCGCGTATCAGAACCTGTTTGCGCTCGATTTACGTCTCGTTACTCCAAGTACAGTTAGATCGGCTGGCCGGCCCAACAACACTTGGCTGGCGTTTAAACCGTGCTCACATACCCTTACACCTACCGCCCACACTAACCTGCGTGGCTGTGGAAGTGCCCAACCCACGAAAGATTTGAATGCACAACGTGCGGGAACCTATTCTTATTGATTGAACATGGTTTTGTTCTGTTTTGGTTTTATGAATATCGATCTTCCATCTGAGAATACGACAAAACGGATCAGTTTTATTACTATCCGTTGTGTTGCCACCGGGTAATGTTGTGAAACGATCGTTTCCTATCCAACCAGCTCGATCGTTGATTAGCTGCGCGCATCGGCGTATCGATCACATGACCACTTACCACGAATGTCAATCAAGTGCGAGAAGTGAAGAAAACGACGTAAACAAAAACTACTCCCTTTTCAAGTAAAAGCAGTAAACTTGCCCGGTTACATTGAGTGCAAAGGAAGAAATCGCGCATCTTACCGATGTGTACCGTAGGGTAGGGTATACACAACCATGTGCGTCAACAAGCCTGACCAACTGCCTTGCTTGCCGAGATGCTGGTTTGGTGCGTTTTGTAGAGCATGTAAATGTCACTGTTGTGGTGTCGTGGTCTTGGGGCCCCCGGCGGCACTGGAAAAGGAGTTCCTCCTTCTCCCTTGTACTACAGAACGTGTTTTTTTTTTGTGTTTTGTGTTTTCTTTCATCTTGTTGTTGCGAAGCGTTCGCCACGAACCGAATTGCTTTGGGGGTAGGCTGATTGATGTGGCTCAAACAACCAAACAACGGCCGGTTTAAGGTCAATGTCAGCCAGCCTGCCTATCCTGGTGGTGCCAGGGGTACCTGCAACCCTGCTGCTACCGGTAGCCTTCCCTATTTATCATAAGGCAAAATCTTTCTTACTTTTGTTTGCCACAGCCAGACTTTTGTTTGGGGACCGACTTTTTGTGCTTTTATTTATTGCTCGGTCATGAAGCATGTACATATGTATATGCCATGTGGCAAAGCGCCTTTATCAGCAATCAATAAGGAACGAAATTTTCGCACGATCGTGCAATGCAATGCAGCTCACGTGCGATCGCAACCTTCCATAATGGTGCATTAAGCGGAAAGCATAAAAAAAGAAGGAAAAAAAAGTGATCGAAAACAAAACAAAAAAAAAACCCGCCCTTACCATTAACGGGGGCAGCGTCAGGGAAACTCAATATCAATAAAAGAAAAAAAATAGATATATACCCTTGCCGTCTTCAAAGGCAACGAAGTTCTTACGGTGGCAGTGGGAAAAATGGTAACGCCAGGCACAATTTTCGTAAGGTATGCTTCCTATAAACGGTGCCGTTCATCGGCAGGCTTCGTACGTGTTGTTATGCCAAAGCGATCTTCATTGGATTAGTTTGGGCAGAACGTTGCCATACCATGATGGATCGATTGCTCTGTACACATTTTACAAGCAACACCCTAATAACATTACAAACAAATAGTAAATTTCGATAAGGATTTAATAGAACTTTTACAAACAATTAAAATCTCAATGGACCTTTTTCAAAAATGCTATTTTACGATACAATATTGTTCTTGAAAGCGCTGTATATATTAAACAGACCGTGCTTGGGAAGATCTAATGATTGGTAAAAGTTCCAATAAGTATGCTGTCTTTTGTGGTTTATTGCTACTCCGATCGTAACTTATCAGGTAGTTATCACCCTAAAACCTTCTGTTTTTGTGTGTCTACAACCATTGTCTGGATCAAATTATGTATCCCAAAAGTTCTTAATATCAATCCTAATATCCCAATATGGTCAGCGAGCCCTAAACGCCTGAGTGTTCTTTGTCTAATATTTTTCCGTCCAATTAACCTTTAACACTTCTCAGCAACACACTGCACCAGACCGGTAAATGATTTAAAATCAATTGAAAGTGGCATGTTACCGATACTGCAAGCATTGGTTTAATGTAATTTTCCAAACTTTTCGAGATTTTCATATCCCAGCCTAGCCACTCAGTCAGTCACTGTGGAACCCTCATCAAAATGCAATAAACGCTTCCACTTTGCTGCCTCCACTAACACCATTATCGCCGCACCAGCTCCAAACCATCGTCAAGAACTGTTGGCAAGGGCGATAAGAACTTAATTCGATAGCACGGCAAACTTTCGCCCATTACCGTCACCAGGGTTTGGGGACTTTGGGTAACAGTTTTGCTAAAGCGACAAATCGATAAAGGACACATTTGTAATCGCCGACGTCTGACCGAGGGGACCTGTTACTTCTTGGGCCGCGTTGGGCAACGGTGCACCGGCACGTGGGACGTGAACCTAATTAAGCTGCGGTGCAAATCAGGGACTGCATTTACCAGTGGCAACGCCTGCATCCGTTGCACACTAAGCAGAATGCTCCCTTCGGTAATGCTCATTGCGTTTTTGAGTCACCGTTTTATCGCACCGTACGCACCGGTGACAGCTAGAGCACAGATCGCACTGATGCTTGTGGTGGTGGCAACGAATGATCTGAGCAATCGTGCGACCTGCCTGCCTGCCTGCCCGCCTGCCTGCTTGCCTCATGACCTGTCCCTTTCGTTGCGCCGTTGCGTACACGCAGAATGCCAGGGCGGACGGTGACACGCCGGTCACCGTAGTGATCCGGGCACCTTCCGATGGTGCAACGGTTTTGGGGCGTGTTTGGGGGTCTCGCGTGCGTGCGTATATAAGGCGCGATCGGCAGCCGTAGTCTGCATCATAAATCTCGCAAAGTTCACCTGGAAACTTCACCAGCTTCGCGCACTCAACGCTCCGTACACCATCAATCCATTCAGCATGAAGTTCTTGGTGAGTTTGGTCAGCGAGCGCGTACCACGCAGTCCGCAGTGACAGTGACAGTGTAGTGGATCGTGTGATTCCTGCAGGACTGTGGAACACGTTGTGCTAAGCAGATCGATTGTGCTCATGTTGTGAACTCCTTTTGGTTAATGTCCGTTTCAGGCTATCGCTGTCCTGGTTCTCGTCGCTTCGGTCTACGCCGAAGACCAGCCAATGGAATCGATGAAGGCTAAGCGTGGCGTTCACTTCAGCCTGGGCTACCATCATGCACCGGCCGTGGTGTCGCACTCGTACGTTGCTCCTGCTCCAGTGATTGCCCATTCGGCACCGCTCGTAGCTGCTCCCGTTGCGTACCATGCACCGATCGCCAAGACCTACGTTGCTCACGCTCCGATCGTGCACCATGCTCCGCTCGTGCATCATGCTCCACTTGCTGCCTATCATGCTCCGCTCTACCACAGTGCCGTCTACTCCACACTGCACCGTCGTTAAGCTGGGATGCTGCATCCGTTCGCCAACAAGCGACCAACTCTAGCATTATGCGTGTGTGCTTCATTTAGTTGAATAAAACAAAACAAAAAAAAAAACCGTTAAACCCAAATTTGTTTACTCTTTTGTTAAGAAATTGAATGAAGGAAATGAGCTGTAATGCTGTGTTGTGAAGACCGAAAGAAGAACGGCCATATTGTAGGTTCTTCTTCAGGAGAAGGTCTTTTGTGATTAGTTTGATACTTGGACGGACCTCAATTTTGAGCTAAACCAAGTATTCCAGAATTAGCTCATAAATTCGATCACGTGGTTTATAAACACTATAGCTAAGCTATTCAGGAGTAAAGTGTTTTTTATTTGAGAATTCCAAAAATTACCGCATTTGAATGACACCGAAATAAGTCAAAAGTGTCAAGCATGCTCATGTTCAAGGAAACATTTCGACTCCAATATCTGGATAGTTTATACATGATAACAAATTAATCTCTGGGACTATGGCTATGTGCTATGGCGATGCTTATTGTTCAATAAGGCATTTATAAATTATGAATGTCAGTATTAAATATTTTGAAGTATTGAATGAGTCATGGGCTACCATTATATCTGATGTAAACTAATCTTTCTCTGTCTATCTGTCACTCTCGTTCTTCTTGACCTAATTTTTCCGCGTATTCGGTATATTAGATTCGAACCATGACCTTCAGTGTATTGAACTAAACACCGAGGCTGAAGACCATAGGTCTGAACCAACAAGTTGTAATAAATTTCCCATTTGGTTGAAATCAATGGTCAAGATTTACTTTCTGTTGTTCTTTACTGCATGTATTAGTATTATTTCTTTTTTATATTAAATATTTGCTGGTTTCGACAATGAGAGTATGAGACTTGGCGTGATAAATACCTGTCATATATTAATCACAGCTGCTAATTAGCAGTAATATGTTTTAAAATTTTAACTGAATTTGGAATTGAATGAGAATATTCATTAAATTATTTACTTTTGTTATAGTACATTCACCCATGTATTCATCGATTTTTTAAGAACTCAGTTTGATAAATCTTTTAAAATTAATTGAACCAATTTAACAGGAAAATTGTAATGTTTTCAAGAAAGTGTTTTTCATTTCATTGTTTTTTTTTATTAATATGGTAAATTTATTCATTATGAAAGTTTATTCGAACGTTAAACTTTCTCTTTTCTCACCCACCCTAAAATCGGTAACAGTCAAGTTTGAAACAGTCTAGAACCATTTCCGCCCACGTTATGACACCGCGAAATGACTACCATTGCCACTTTTTCTCCCGCTGGACTGAACCGGACTTAACCGAGATACTTCTTCAAACCGAGCAAACCGAGCCCGTGACTGTGGCCGGTGTACACCTTTTGCAGCGTTATACCACCACCGTACACCTTGCCATAGGAAGGCAGAAAACCACCGTATCCGTAGGCCGGGAGCGGTGCGATGGGAAGCGTGGGAACGGGTGCTGGAACCACGACCGGATGTGGCACAGCAACCGGATGCGGCACCGGAACAGGCTGCGGTACCGGCACGGGCTGTGGTACTGGGATCGGTTGTGGCACCGGTACGGCATGATGCACCGGATACGGCTGTGGCACTGGTACACCCACGGTTCTAACAAATGGGATGGAACGTTTTGCAATGATGAGCAAATGACAAATGATGTCAAATGTATCGGTCAGTTCTTGGGTACACTTACCGCGTCACGGTGACTGGATATGGTTGAGGCACTGCGACCGGATAAGGACGGGGCACGTGTACGGGAACCGGAACCGGATGCGGTACCGGTACGGGCCGATCGACGGGCACGGTCACGTGCACCGGCACGGGTACGGGACGGTCTACGGGGACGGGTTGTGGGTATGGTACCGGGACGGGTTGCTGTACGGTGGTCAGAATGTTACGCGTTACCGTTGGCGCAACGGCCACTGTTGGTGGTGCCGCTGCAAACACCGGACCGGGAGCGGGAAGTGCGGGAAGGGCGGGAAGGGCGGGAAATCCTCCACCGATGAACGGTCCGGCTGGCAATCCGATCGGTCCGGCTGGCAATCCGATCGGTCCGGCTGGCAATCCGATTGGTCCGGCTGATAGTCCGATCGGTCCGGCTGGCAATCCGATTGATCCAGCGAATGCCGGTGCAATCGGTGCTCCAAGCGATGGTCCGATGATTGGTGCTCCGATGGGTGCCGTCAACGGTGCTGCCAGAGCCGTTGCTCCCAGCCCTAATCCCAACCCGTAACCATGCCCGATAGCTCGCTTCTGATGATCGACTCCTTCCTGCTGAGCTGCACCTTGCACCCTTGCGATCGCAAGGACGAAAAGAACACAAAACAACTGCAAGCAACAGAGGGGACAATTCTAATTAGCAAACCCAACTTTACCAACAAAGAACGCTAACACGACAATGTCGAAATGTTTACTTTTGCCGATTTCATGACGTTTGGTGTCGTATTTTCGCACTGCACACTGCAACGAAGTCCAGCCCTGTGCAAACACCGCGAACTGTGCCACTGATCTACTGTCGAAACTGAGGCAGCTAAGTATTTTTATATCAAATTGCAGTCCAACTAACGCTACCGGCAACGCGGAAGCTGCGTTCCATCCATCTCCAGTGCCGAACGGTTTAGAGCACCAGCAGCAGACGCTGCCCTGGACCTGAACCAGGAGCTCAAGTCTCCTGAATCGAAATGGGAGCGCGCACCGTGTCATAACCGCTCCAATTAGGTGAATTTCACCATCCGTGTGGCTAGCCCCTTTTTTGCAGAGCCACCGGCGGTTATCGGCCGCCAAAACATGGCCGATGGGCTGGAACACGGTTGTTGTCTCGCTCGAACAAACCCAACCATATCCGAGATGCATCGCAGGGCGCCTGTTAAGGGACTGGGTTGGCCGGGTTTGGCTGGGCTATTGCCAGTGTTGTGTCATATGACCACTACCGCGCACGGAGACGATCACCCCGGAGTCTAGATCCCGTATAGGGATGAATGAGTTAGAGATCTGAAACATTTCATCTGCGGTTTTGTTTTTGTTTTTGTTTGCCACATTGCTTGTGCACTCTATTCCAGACGGAGCCTTTGGCCCGTTGGTCTTGTGAATGGGCAGCTATGGGGCGGAAATTTCACCCCTAACTGTCGGACAAAGTATGCACCGGACAGAATTGCAATGACATAAAACCTGTTGCCTTAGTGCCCGACTTTAGTGGTCCATATGGTTTGGAGGGTTGTATTTTTTTTTTGCTGCCTTTTTTGTAAACGCATCGATTGCGATTTTGCAAACAACATTGTACTAGTTGAACACGATGTTGGAAATAAGTAAAAGTGAAGTAAAAATACTTTATAAAAATGGAAAAGTTATTTGCAAAACATGCCACAAAACAACCCATCAACATTTATATGAATGTAGAAATCAATTGTTCGGTGTCAAATGTCTGTCCTGATGATGTAGGAAAGTTTCTCTTCCCACCAGCCATCAACCATCCATAAGCGATCGAAACAAATATTGAACCGTCCCAACGCCGCACGTCAATAATTGTTTCGCAATTAATCACTTCACAAATTAAATCGCGCTCGCTTCCCACACAAGCACACACACAAGCGCACAAGCCCATCGTCCCCCACGGGAACGTGCCGGCAGGCCGTGTGTCACGGCAGTGAAAGTGTGGAACCTCATAATGCGCCCTAACAGTCTGGTGAACCTGGGACAACATATCCATGCGTTTTAGCGCTTTATGCATTCCGCTCACCTACGGAATGATATCGCACCTGGTCGTCCGTATTGCGTATCATAATCGGACAACGTCGCACCGACACATAAAAGGGACACCACACTGTCACCGTCGACATCGATTACAACATCAGCGTACGCTCGTACGCGTACGTACCGGGTGCACGTTAACGCACGCTGTTTCCTGTTTCCATTTCATCTGTGATTTCCCGCGTGCGAACTAATCTGCTGAATGAATGTGGTTTGTTTGGTTGATTTGTTCGAGCTTTTTTTCCCCCGGGTCATGCACAGTAAGAATGTTTTAATGGTTTAATTATACACAGCAGGAAAAAAAGAAGTTTTTGTTTGTCAAGTGTTTTTTTATTTTGTTTGATTGGAGAAGAATGCAGGTGATAAATGATTGAACTGCCATGTTTGTGTTCAGCTTTAAACATTCCTTATATTTGCACTACCAAACACAAGAATCACGAATCAATTAATGTGAATATTCTGTGTTGATATAATTAATCAGACTGATTCATAGAATTTAAGTGGGAAAAATATCCGTTTTTAATTCTCATACTTTGCTTCCCACACTGATGAAACATTCCATGAAGGGCATGTGTTAATATAATTAACTGCAAACTCCCACCAGCTATGTCAGGAAGTAAGCCATTTCGTATGGAATTGAGAATAAAAAAAGCCACAACCGTACCTGTTACATTGTACGAATCGTGACAAATAGTTGGAAAATGGAGCACATATTTTATGTTTCACCCTCAATTGGACCATTCTTTGATCAATAAAATATGTGCGGCGTCCGTTGAATGTCACGCTTTTCAAGGCTATATTCTTCATACAACAGCAAGAAGAAAGAAAACGGTTGCTACCGGCTGATGCATATTGCACGCCGAGATGAAGGAAAGCTCAGCTCGTTTCCAGCGAATTGCAAGACTCTCGCACACTCCAAGCATATGTCAGTTGCAAATGTCTGTTTCCACATGGACTGATTTAACCATGGAGCAGCACCATGAAGACATGTACCACGAGGCCGATGCTTGTCGTTTTTTTTTGTTGCTTCTTGATGGAAACGATCCGTTGGTGTGTAAAAAAAAAACGAAGCTTTAAACAAGAATGGCAAGAAAGTTGAAAGTGTTACACGTGACTTTATTGCCTTCTGACAAAGAACCGGAAAAGACGCTAGCTTACCCTTGGGACATTTAAATCAGGGCTTTAAAGTTACCGTATGGTGAGAGTTATAAACATAATATTCGTCTTTTTTATTCACATAAGATACAATTCACATTTGATACGAAGACATTCCAGAATGCTTGTACTGGGATTAAGAATAATATACGTTAAATTTGGAGAAATTTTTGTTGGAGAAACAAATGAAGACCAGAAGTAACAAATGAATATCACACAATATGTAACAATGCATCCCAATAAATCAAAATAAAATATAAGAAATGGCTATTAATCGCAATAAACGATTGCACATTCCACTCTTTTTTTGACATTGAATATCGCAACACAATTATGTTGCGCTATGAAAGTGTTGCAAAACAAACGCAAGAGCTGTACAAAGAGCGAAACAAAAAAAAAGGGTCAAGTGCAACCAGGGCCACCAGCACCAGGCAAAACAATTGTTACTTCAAATGTAATCAATTGTTCACCAATTAACGATTACCCCATCGGCTTGATCGGCTATTCGGCTAAACTGAGAAGAAACTGCAACAACACTCTCGCAACGCAACATGTATCCGGTCGTGTTACCAGTGTGGGCTGAATGTTGCATTGCAAAACTAAGCGCCCAGAACGATTATCACCCAATTTAAATAGGATCCGACAACTCGCGCAGCCTTTTTGTCACGCCTGTTGATATCGGTTCGGATGGACAAGTGTTGCAAGTGCGCCGTTAACACTACACCAGCGAGAGTGGGTGGTATTCACCCACACATTCCGGGCATGCCAACCAAATTATGTGCCCCTCCACCAAGGGGACCAACAATTTCATATGCTCGATGCTCGACACGACGTACGATGCGCTCCGACGCACGGTTCGGCTCGGAGCAATTAATTTGGCCATTCCCTTAGGTTTGCCTCTGGAGGGAGTTACCATTGTGGTCTGTATAAGATTTCGGACCACCGGTTCGTTAGCGATCAATTCGCGATTGAACGTTCCGATTAAAAGGTGTGCCGTCTCATCGGTTACCGTGAGACGTGGCAAGATTTTTTGTTTTGCTGAGAGCGTAAACCATTGTCCTGGTGCATAACAGTGATATCGATCCTTTTTACATACTGTATACAACAGTGCAGCGAAGTGTGAAACGTGGTGTGCCAAGTAAAGAAAAAACAAAAACTCGTGTGAGAAGGAACACGTGTGCTGGATCTGCATAGGTTAACTTCCGTTTTCCCGTACGAGTGCGAACGTATTAGCCTCACTAACGAGATTCAGTGAAGGACAGTTCAGTGCAAGCAGAAAGTGCTGTTTTACGAGCTTCGCATTGTTCCACGGTTATTATCACGACTCTAGTTCGAAACAGCCACGGCGAGAGCAGACAAAATGAAACTTTTGGTACGTGACAAATGTCCTGCGAGGAGACTTACATTACTACATTTTTTATATCAATCAAGCGTAGGGAAAGAAGGGTCGGAGCTTAAATGAAGTATGTAATAGAAAGAATTATAAATTGAAAAAGATGTAAATTGATATTCTTAGATAACTTCCTCTTGGCAGAGTGATCTCTAAGGGCATGCGTACCGTTATTGGCTTAGTTTTACTGTTATCATTGAACAAACTTTAAGCCATTAATAGATGTGTCTAACTTTCAATCAAATATGGGCAATTTCTTTAGAAAAATGATTTACTAACGTTAGCAGAAAAAAACTCTGATCTAGAGTGGACTAGCTAATAAATATTCATTTACAAGTTGTCAACTCAGCGTCCTTCTCTAATGGAGAATATACTAAAAGAAAGTGTGTGCTATCAATCATTCGCTCTTCCTGACTCTTAGATTGCTAAGGAGAGAACCAGCACTCGGAAAACGGAGAAACGGAAAATATGTTGATGCAAATTAGAGGATTTATTTTTATTTCGAAATAAGTATTCTAACAAGCAGTTTTTTTTGTAAGAACCCAATAGTGACACGACGTAAAATGCTGAGCAACTTCACGGATGGTTGCTGACGATTTATTGCCAGCGGAACATTGTGTGTCCGATAGTAGCGGAGCTGTTTTTATAAATGATTAACAATGATTTTTTATTATGGAAATTAACATTTTCGAAATCAATTATGCTTTTGCGGGGTGTTCCTTTGGATAAGTG
The DNA here is from genome assembly GCA_018908115.1 of Anopheles rivulorum. NCBI lineage: Eukaryota > Metazoa > Arthropoda > Insecta > Diptera > Culicidae > Anopheles > Anopheles rivulorum. The sequence goes on from STHB01000004.1 coordinate 27,776,943, forward strand.
GTAGCAGTGTCAGTCTGCAAAGAACACAAGATTTGAACCAAATCCCAACCAGAGTGAAGGGATGTCCCTGTTCGCAGGATTTACTATCCAACAATAAAGTCAAGGAGAGTCAGAAATGATGGACATAGATGATGGACATGACCTGATCTCCTGAGATTTAAAGTGAAACATAAAAAGGGAAAGCTAAATGATGTTTTTATGTAGTAAATATCGGCATAGCTATCAGAATATATGACTCGAAATTGATAATTAATGGCCATGAGCGTCTTTCTAATCTTATCTCTTCTCTCTAGGTATTGTTCGTGCTACCTTTAGCGTTAGTTTACGCTGGAACGGAAAAGGATATAAGCGGGTTGGCAACTTCCAATCAAAACCAACCAGCCGACCAACCCTTCAAACAGCAGGCTTCGAAGAAGGAGAAAAGAGGTATCTTTGGCCTCGGTGGGTATGCACCTGCGGCACCAGTGTATGGTCACGCGTTTGCCCATCCGGTGCATCAACATTTACTGCCAGCGGCCGATCCATTGGCACCCATCGCCCTAGCCGGTCCCGCTTTACCCGCCCTTGCCGGCCCTTATCTTGGTTCCCACGCTCATACGCACACCGTAGTTACGAAGAAAGTTGGAATTCCCATCCCGGCACCGTACGCTGTACCAGTGGAGAGACCGTACCCAGTTCCAGTGAAAGTAAGTATTAGAGGCAATCATTCGGGGTTTTTGTTCTAACTATTCAACAAACGATCATTCTTGCCACAGGTACACGTACCAGTCCCGGTAGATCGTCCGTACCCGGTGGCCATTCCGAGACCGTATGCCGTACCGGTTGAGAAGCCATATCCAGTGCCGATTGATCGTCCCTATCCGGTTGCCGTACCGCATCCCGTACCGGTGCCGGTAATTAAGCACGTTGGCTATCCTGTACCGGCACCCGTTCCGGTAGCCATTCCAAAGCCTGTTCCAATCCCTGTACACACTCCTTACGTCGTAGAAAAACCTGTCGTGGCGGCCGTTGCTCCCGACCCATGGGCTACTGCAAAGCTGTGGTAATTTGTTAGCCGAATTAGCTATAGATAATTTTTAAAAAACCTACATTCGTTAAACCAAATTTGATTTTAGTAAAGGTTGCTGTTTGCATGCGATCAAACGTTGGCAACGCTAGGTATAAGTAGGATAATGTATAACAAATAAATTATTTTATCGGTAAAATTTCCTAAATTCAAGTGCACCGGTCCATTAGTTAAGAATATCACATTATTTATTTGCTGGTTTTTTTTTTTTACAAATCGTTACACATCATCAACAGACACCGTGGTTTAATTAACTTGTTGACTGGAATCTTCCGTTCCGAAAGATAAGGTAAAAGAAACATATAAAATGCGCTGGTAGCGATATCTTTAGTCCAGCAGCGACGAACAATGGGGAAATCAGTGAAACGCGTACAACAGTAGCAAGATTGTACAGACCGCTATCACGCCACCGAGTATAAGTGACTCCCTTCGCTTACGTATATTGATTCGTTGAATTAAGCTACACGAATGGGGATCGAAAGGAGTGAAACATTAAGAAAAGGAGATAAAATTTTGCAGCATGCAGCATTCACAGCAAAACGTACCTGGATATAAGCGGAAAGCGGTTCGATATATCGTGCATACGCGTTTGGAACCGCTTTAGGTGTTGTCGTTGTGATGTGAGATGTTCTTTTGTTTCCATCGCGATGCTGATTTGGTCATTCACTAGCGAGCTGGAACTGTGCAGATGCGTATTTTCCTTAAGGTACATATCTCGGCGGCTCAACCCGGACGTTGAGGGAGATGATGTGCCCAATCCAGACCCACGCAGTAACTCTTCGCGCTCCATTCGCGTCGTGTGGTTTGCCTGTATCTTCAAATATTCCTGCCGGTATCCCTACAACAACCGAAAACAAGTGTCACCCGGTGAGTTAGAGCAACCAAATGGCAATGTGAAACTAGTCGATTTACGGTCTTACGTGCAGTATTTCGCGGTGTCTCTGTAATACATGCATTACGGCTGCACCGCTGTTCGGAATCTCGGACATCTTTTCATTGATGTTGGACAGTTTGTCCAGCATTTGTTCTATCTCCAGCGATAGCGATTCAAAGACATGGTCCCCTAGCAGAGGTGACGTGTCCGTGTTGCTTGCCGTCCCAGAAGAGCTAGCCGCACCAACGCCTACTTTGTTAAAAGCGATCAATTTCATATCGATGTCGTTCTCCAAATGACGAGCCTGCTTCCGAAGCGCTGGAAGCAAAAGATTTTCCATGAGGAGAAAGTTTGTTTACCTTGCCACACTAACACTTACTATCCCACTCGGTTCCCATTTTGGTATGTTGAAGGTTGCGATAAAATATGTAAAAAACAATGAAACATGAAATAATTTAAACGATTATTATTTCAGTCGGTTGCTCTGGAAGCTGCGTATCTTATTTATTAATTAATTTCGGCACGTAAACACCGAATGACACACGTATAGAAACTGAAGGAATGTCAAACACCTCTCCGGCATGAAGGCTGGTATTTTTAATCACCGAGAGGACTCTTTTTAAATTAGCAATATTTTATCTACGCTTCACATGCCGTATTCGATTTTGAATTATACAATATATCAGGTGCAGGGATAAAGTAACAAATTTGTAGAGAAAGAAACAGCTAAAAATCATTCTAAACAGTACGCAAAAGAACGTGTTCAGAAACTGTCAAACATTCGTTCCAACATGGCCGACCAAGGAATGTGTGATAAAACCTGCGCTGTACTGATTTTGCACTGCCGGTCTGGTCTGTCATAACAAACCGTTCAAGAAATGCTGCTCTTCCCAATGTTGTGTAATTATTCGGTGCAAAAAACCACATAAATCCTTTAAAAACCTCGCTTTTGTAGAGTTTGCTGAAAAGAAAGGAATGCATACAGACCTATCGCCGCATTTACATTCAACTGAATGCAATTTAATAATCGAAGAGTTGAAAAAGTGTCATTCCGAGGTAAGGTGTAGGGTGTTAGCAGCTTGTACCATCCATTCTTTCATTACCAGCATACCGTTGCATTGCAGAATAAATTTGGCAAATTTCTTGGCATCTGCAATGATCTGGACCGTCAAATGATAGTGTGTTTGCGGAATGAAAGGAAAACTCGACAGAAACTAAACCGAGACAAAGCACTGGAAAAGCAGAAGCGTGTTCAGCAGCTCATGAAAGAACAGCAAGGATGATGACGGGTCTCGCAGATTACTGGTACGAAGAGGAATCGCAGGAAATCTGCGGCATCAAAGTTCCCTCAATAGTGAACGATTTCATAGTGAATCAACCATCGATTGTAGACCGCTTCTATACGAAGCTATATAACGTACCGCCCAACAAGCCAGATGAGCCCCAGCAGATATTATTCCACTCTAATCGAATATGTTTGGTGGGTCTTGCCAAAGAACATGTCGCATTTGAGAAGGGCATCCGGAGCGTAAGCTTCGAGGTAGGCAAATTTGACCGTAGTGAGAACAAGGTGTCGGGTCGTAAGAAGAGCGGAGGAATGATCCTGCAGGCCGATTCTACGCTGGCATTAGTGACGTGTGTGGACGACAGTGTGTATAAGGTAAGATCTTGTGTGCAGGGTAAACTGGTGGAGGTAAATGATCGTATCGTTGATGCACCGGACATGATGCGTCTCAGCGGAGAAGGATACGTTGCAATAGTAATGCCCAAGCTGGAGCATTGTGATGCGCTAAAAGAAAGATTGTTGAGCGAGGAGGCGTATCACGAAATGAGGGAAAACTAATAAATTTTGTCGTTAACCATAGTTACACGTTTGCAATACATCCTTATACATAACATTTCTTCAGGTTAGATATCACTGATCTACTACCGTAACTGTAATGCAGATGTTATTCTGGGCGTCTCGTGCTTTGGAAATTTTAATTCACACATTGACTTATATCGATCATGTGCGTTATGAAGAAATTAATTCACTCACAGTCAGCAATGATGAAAGTGAAATTATAACAACACTAACACAATATTCTGTATATACTGGTTTTACAATTTTTATTCAACTTTCTCATGGTTTCGAATGTTGGCGATAGTATTGCCCTGTTTTCCGAGTTGTAGCATTGCGTTCACCTGTATCAATCAGTCTGGTCTAGAGTCACAAATTGCGCCAAACGTAACTCTGGTTTCGATAGTTTATCCTCCTAGCTGCTGCTTCTGCATTAGCGTGCCTCGATGTAAACTATGCATTGCAATGTCTTCTTATGCTCTGAGCCATCATTTATCACATAGGCAAACTCTTCATGTTCGTGTAGGATGCACACTTTCTTCTCGTTATCGTTGTGGAGGATAACCTCCGGTATAAGATATTGTTCAGCTACGTGTGCGTCTTGAAGTATTGTGTTGTCTAAGACATTCAGACAACTCGCATGTTCTTTTCAAATGTATATTTTTTTTAACAAAACGGTAAACACCCCTTTTTTCCAACGACATTTTCCTTATTGTTCAATATCCCGTAACACGCGCTAGTCACTTTGTGAGCAGCAGAAGCAGTTTCAATTAATTATGGTTCTGTTAGGTTCGTTCCGATACAACCTTTAAACCTCTAACAATTAGAAGGACAGAAAGAAAATAATAAAAGCACAGATTGGCGTTTCAATGCCTCCAAGTTGGGATATTTCAGAGACATTAAACCTACGACGATAGGAAGTAGTAGAAGATTCGTTAGGGAAAACGAAAAGTAAATAAATAAATAAATAAACAAATATATACCGTACTACACTACTTTAACATTACGCACTGAATGCAAGTTTATCGATCGTACAAAAAAGCGTGCGCTTCGCTCAACTATTCGATTTCCCCTTGCCGAAATCGGATGTGGGCGTGAGTACATCCAGCTTAGCAAGAGCAGCCTCCGACATTTTCTTGTACTTGCCGACCAGTTCGGGCAGCTCGTACGCAATCGCAACGTCGAGCTTGTTGATCGGACAGCCGCGGAAGTATGTGCACGTTTCGGAGAGCTTCTTGAACTCGTACAGAGGGTTCAGGTGGAAGAAATCCCGATATACTTCCGGATCGGGCAGATCGTACCGTGAAATGTTGGTCAACGTCGATAGGCCTTCGTAGATGTGATAGTCCTGCGGGTTGGCAATGATTTTCTCGGAAATCTGCTTCTTGTTACCGAACAGCGTCTTGTGATTGTAGTACGTAGTGAGGTAGCAATCCACCATCTTGGCGTGATTGCGAACGCGAACCTACAAACAATTTTTGAAGCAAAACCAAATTGCTTAATACGGATCAAACCGGTTAGAAAATGGAACGCTGCTGGCTTACCGCAAACCGACGGGCACTGGCAATTTTGTTCTCAATTCGTCGATCGATAGCCTGGCCAAGATCGAGCAGCAAAGTTCGTTCCTGTGCCTGCAGCAGACGGACGGGTGCTCCTACTTCGAACGGATTGGACCATAGAGACACCGTGTACATGACCGGTGGTTGCGCCGACGACATCAGCGGAGAAATGTTCCAGATCAAGGCACTCTGGACTCGCAACAGCTCCTCAGGTTTCACTTGATCAGCTTTGTTTAGCAGGATTCGTGTCTACGTTGGTCGAGTAGGATAAGAAATCAATATAGTACGATGGTGGTTCTCGATCATAGCATCTCCACAACCTACCTGATATTCTCGTCCCTTGAGCTGGTCCAGGATGGCTTCAGTTTCTGGTCCAACGTCCAGCTTGGATGGATCGTACACCAGGAAGATGATGTCAGCGCGATCAATAAACCACTGGCAGGCATCGTTGAATGGGAAGTACTTGGACACCTGCTTGCGCACCTCCAAAATGCCTGGAATTTCTACAATGTTAACCTGCAACGACGCATCACGGACGGATTCGGCAATGAGTGCACGTTACCTAGGGTCAAGAGCTCTAATCGGTGCCGAAAAAAGGGACGCTTGCAAATTGCCGTTGGCAGTGAAAGTTAAGCTCGTTTACTCGCGAGAAGCGTAACGTAAAAATAGCACAAAGAGACGGACAATCTATTTTGAGCAGTTCTTTCGCAATCTGGCGAGAGTGCGTGATGCACGAAATGTCAACCTAGATCGACACCGCAACAGCTGCTAGTAGCAGCTACCCGCCGAGCGATAATAAATGCCACAAATGACTGTTCAGCGTCTGTGTGCTGCTCGGCGGTACCGTGGTGATCACATGCGAAATAGTATTACAATCTTACAAGACGCACTGCTGCTTACTTACCCTTTCTAGCAGCTGGTTGGGCAGTTTTTGACCACGCAGACGGTCAAGCAGACCCTGTCCAAACTTTTGCAATCCCGAAAAAGTCCAATCGGCGGCCAGTTGGGTACCATCCAAAACCTCCGGCTCGTCACCGTGCATTAAAATGTTAAAGTATGCGGGCGACGGTTCAGCACCTACGGGTGGAGACATTCGCGTCAAATAGCAAGATACACGGCGGAGCCATTGCTCGCTCGCATTTGTCGATCGTCTCGCACAATCCGCTCATCATACGTACCTGTCCGCACAGAGTTGGGCGTGTACTCGTTATGTGTAAGATAGTTCAGAATGGTTGATTTGCCTCCGCTCCACGGACCCATGAACAGTACGAGCGGTTTCGAGAATATCTCCGGATCGCCAAAGTGACGATTGCTGAGATCGCGATACTTGTACAAGGTTTCGAGGGGTTTGATCGAATTGTCGTAGATACGCTTAAGGTCACGCAAGATCACGTCGGCCGTATCTTGCAGGGCCTTCTCCCGGGCGGATGCGTCGTCGTTGATATTCAGCAGTTCGTAGATGTGCGTAGTATCTCTAAGGTTCGACGGAATTTCGTACTCCTGGTGAGACACGTAGATAGACACAGATAAGATGTATGAAATTATAGCGCATGCAAGTTGGCTAGCCTAGAGCTCTGGAAATCGATCGCTACGCGCCATCGTTGAACAGCTCGTGCTTGTAAAAAAGATAAAGCAATATTTTCATTACCAATAGCAGATCTTCCTCCGGGAACGACTCTTCCTTCGAGTCGGTTTCGGTTTCCTCGGACGCTTTCTCAACACTTTCTTCCCCTTGCTGGGCCAACGATTCCTCCGAGTCTTGCTTCACGACGACCTCCTCTTCGCTTTCACCTTCCGCTTCAGCTGCTGGTGTGTCTTGCTCTGCGGACTCTTCCTCAACTTCCTCAGCACTCTCCTCAGCTGCTTCCTGGACATCGGATGCCTCTTCGGCACTTTGTTCTTCCTGCTCCTGGGAAGTTGCTTCTACATCCTCAACGGTGGTTGCGTCTTCGCTGCTCTCGTCAGCAGGCTCTTCGGTAGATGCTTCATCCTGAGCAACGGCATCCTCCTCCTGACTGTCTGCCGCTTGCTCCTCAGACTGCTCATCAACCGCAGGCTCAGAATCATCAGTCTCCTGGAAGTAAATAGAACGATCAATCGATGCCCCACTGCCACCTAGAACATCCCTTTCACTGAGCACCAATTATCACACACTTTGGACATTTTCTGCGCCGAGTGAACCATTTGGCCAAAAACTCATACCTCCTCGCTTGTTGCAGTTTCCACTGTATCACGTTCCGTTTCTTCACTCAAATTCTCATCATCATCATCATCATCATCATCATCATTATCTTCATCTTTAACTTCCTCACTGGTTGGTTCATCTTCTGATTCAGCTTCCTCACCACTAGCGAGCGGTTCTTCAGTCAAAGCTTCGTCATCTTCATCGTCGTTATCTGTGTCAGTATCCTGTTCCTCCGAGTTTGTTCCTTCCTGACGAAAGTGCACTCATTTTAGCAAACGAAACCACAATACTATTCTCAACGGCTTACCAAATCTTCACTCTCATCCTGATTGGTGTCCTCAGAACTATCGACTACTTCATCATTCTCACTACCCTCCTCTGAGACGGTATCTGCAGCTTCGGCAGAAACATCTTCATCATCTTCATCATCATCTTCTTCATCTTCCTGTTCACGATCGTCATACGAGCCTTTAGCGGCATTTGCCTCTTCTAGATCATCATCCTCATCTTCTTCACTATTCTGTTGAACTTTTTCTTCCTCATCATCATCATCATCATCATCATCTTCTTCATCACCTTCTTCATCATCATCACCTTCTTCATCATCATCTTCCTCGTCATCATTAGTTTCCTCTGATTTGGTCTCATCATCTACAGTTTCTGGCGTCTCGTCTTCATCATCATCATCATCATCATCATCCTAACATTATGAAGTTGAAAGTACCATAAATATGTTGCATACGTACGGATATAAAGCAATGACTAGAATGGTAGATAAGCTGACAACAAGGAGAAACAAGCACGGAATGGTCACAGCAGCAATAAACGGTACAACAAGCGAGAATGGTGTGGGTTCGCGTCGAAAAGTCTGGGTACAGTAAGCTTTCACATTGTCCGATGGTTAATGATCGTAACATGGTACGCTCTTGTAAGGGCGCCATGTCATAGAGCAGGAGACATATTTATCAAGTAAAATGTATGCTTACCTCCTCATCATCCTTCTCATCGTCATCCTCATCATCAGCAGCTTCATTTTCCTTTTCCTGACTCTCGGTAGCTTCCTCCGCGGATTGAGCAACTTCCTCTGTAGCTCCATCTTCATTCTCCTCGTCCTCGTCATCGTCTTCATCATCATCGTTATCCTCATCGTCCAGTACCTGGTTGGCAGATTCCTCGGAGGTCAGCTCTTCCGATTCCGTCTGGACGTCTTCGGACTGTTCCGCTTCTTCGGACACGGTCGGTTCGGTTTCCTCAGATTGGAGATTTTCTTCGGTAGCGTCCTCCTCGTTGTTATCCTCAGCATCTTCCTCCTCGTCATCCGCCTCATCCTCCTGTTCGGTTTCTTCCGTTTCTTCTACATTTTCCGACTCTCCGTCAACCGCCTGGTCCGATTCGGCAGCTTCGTCCTCCGCCTTGTCAGCGAACAACTGCTCCTGTACCTCTTCCGAGGGAGTTATCTCTTCCGAAACATCGTCCGTAGCTGTGTCCGTATCCTCGGTACTCACTTCCTCCGCAGCCGTGTTGTCTTCCTCTTCTTGGCTTGTCACATCGATCGTATTCTCTATACTGGCATTTTCGTCAGCAACTTCCGCTAAAAGAGACGATCGTTAGACTGTGCGTTTGTCGCATTGCGCTACTCCGCTGCAACGGGTTCTACCTGATTCGGATTTGAGGTCCTGAATTGCTTTCTCAATGTAAGGTCTGCATTCGTACTCGGTTGGCGTTTCAGCTTGTACCTGTAATCCTGTACCAAAGAGGAGCAAAGATATCATATCAACAAATCATGTTTTATTACGATCTAATTCATTAAAATGGTGCATCGTTTGATGAAGGCATAGCGATGACAGCGTTTCCACCACGGTTTGGAGTAATACACGCAAAACGACCTTATCTACTTCGTGCACGTATCGTACGGATGTCGTTTGAGACCGTTTTGATTTCACGCAGATGGCGCATCTTCGGTCCTATTTCCATCGATGCTATATTAATCTCTATTTAAAAATAGTGACCCTGATGGAAGTCTTGCGCGTGTCGAAAACGGTACCGTCCTGGACCATGAAAATGTGTGTCAAGATCATACAAGGGACACTAATGACGCCAACGGTACAATCACTAAATGCAGTTTGGTTCGGGGCGCTCGTCAATGGGGGCGCATGGTACTTTATGTAAATGTTGCAATCATTTTAAGGTAAAAAATCATTCAGACAGTGTACTCTAGCGAGGACAACATTTCTTATAGCAGCATTCCTCGTACATAGCTGTGGCATAGAATTTATTATCATGCTGAGATCCTGAGCTTACCCATTTTTTACGCTCGTTGGCGTTTAATTATAGAAAAGAGCAATTAAAGCGCGATTTTGTGTGCCTGGTGCGCTTTTCAGTTTATAGAAAACAAGCCAATTCGAACAATTGTTTACGTTATCACTGAATTTTCCTTTCAATAAGCAAGCTTAAAATATATCAATAATGATTTAAATCCAATTTGTTATTCTAAACACATTAGAAAAAGGCTTTAACAATATTGTGTAAGTAAATGAGAATTACAACAACAATAAATAGCTATATTATTGTGATCACCATTGTGGCAAACGGTTTTCTTCGCAAAAGGGAAGCAATAAACCGTCCATTGGACTATGACAACAGTCTCCTAAAAATATCCTTTGAAGCGGAGCTCATCTCCAAACCGTTGTGAAGCGCGTTCTGTGATGTATTAACCGGCCGTTTGTGAGTAAGCCGATAATTGTAGTTCCCTCTCCACCGGCTAATGAAGCGTCCCCGGTGGTCGCGGCATCAAGGCCGGCAGTGAATTTATTACCGATTTACCAACATAGCATTGTTTGAGAATTATTACACATTTGCTCAGACGGCCGAAGTACCGACGACTCGATCGTATTATGGTTCACTCGTGTCAAACATTAAGTCACCGCCCCAAAAGGAGCTTACCGGCCACATGTGCAGGCGTCACAGAAAATGACAATTTTGCTGGCACCTCAAGGCAAGATCACAGCTCGGATTTAGCGCCATCGCATCGGAATGAGATCAAAAAAGGGGTTTTCGATTTTTTTTTATTTCGTGAATTTTCGAATCAAATGTGCAGCTATCGTTTTTGGCAAAGCAGAACCGACGGCACGGAAAACCCCGCCACATTTGCTAGCGTAAGTATATATATCCATGTCTAGAAGCTCGCAAACCCCCGTAAGAAGGAGTTCGAAATAGGTTAAAAATAAATCCCTAACCTCTTGCCTTGTTGGACGACCCTGTCCCAGCGCCTCACAGCCGATGGCAATGTGGTGGGCCACCCGCCCAACCCGCGTCATCAGTCAGCTTGCCGCTTCCTCTCGTGTCCACACCGCACCTTTAGGGGTCGGTCGCAACCAACGCCGCACGGTTTCGCGATCGCGCATATTCCCACCAGGCCCACCACATTCATCCGATCGGTGGCAGAAGTTGCATAATAAAATTATATAACTTTGCAATTTTCACTACATTCTCGCGACTGGCTAGCATCGTGTGGTGTGCATTTGCTCTGTTTTTCTTTTTGCACTTGACTCGCATTCTTGCCAGCTGATCATTTGCAGTAGTTCGTCTAGACATACTTACCCGCTGTGCTAAGGGTAAACAGCGCTAGGCCCAACAGGACCCACACTGAAATTCGTCGCATCGTTGCTCACTTCGTTAGGTGCCGCCTTTATTCCACTTACATATGACTGCAAAACGACAGTAAGAAAATATTTCAATTCATATTAATGCACTCGGAAACGCAACTAGCCACCATCGCTCGTCACACGTATGCTTCGTTAAATCATCAAATTCAAATCACTTTGCAGGCACAACATTTGACACAAAGTTTGCACTATTATATTTGCTATAATTTTGCGAAACAACGCAAATGCTTTGCAAGCTTCTTATTTTCTACCGTGGATTCACGGTAACGAAATTCACACACTCAAACACATTACACAACAACACGGATAACTCATCGGTTTGCATCGCTATAAAATTGGATTATTTTCTAAGACGAAGATCTTTTCTCATGTGATATTCCCAAAACCATCACGAAGATCACTTATGCTGTCAAAATTCATGTGCATCACTGTTTTCTTTTATCAATCGAACTCTTTTCTTAAACACAAAAACAGCTCGCGTTGTTGTATAATTTCCAGCTCACTGTTCTTTGCCGTTCAATATCCCGAAACGGTTGATAGTACTTGGAGAGAAAGAAAGAAAAAAAATAACCACACACGAATAAAAATTACCGCAAAGTAGATCACGTACAACGTGCGTCTCGGACGATGCTCGAAGATTCACTCACTGGCCAACCCGGTCGGATTGCTGCTGCGGCTAAGGTGGTTGCCGAATATCCCAAAAAACACTATCTCACACGTCCCGTGACGGACGAATTTCCCACGAGTTTTTGGCTGGTAAAAGCTGGGACGGTTAAGCGGTGGAAAGGAGAGCGGCCGGGCGGGCAGCTGACGTACGACGCACGGATCACTCGGAGAATAGCAAGAAGCCAACCGAAAGAGAGTTAAAATATGCGCAAAAGTGCGAGAGCATCCTACCTCCATGGTTAATTTTAGAGATAGACACAAAAAATAGCACAACTAGCGAAATACAGGGACGAACGCGAACGGTGTGTCCGGCAAAGATATGAGACTTCGTCTAACAATTGCGTGACATATCATGCCCTAAGGTAACTGCTGATGACGTGGCGTCGATCGTAGAATATTTTCTTGCTTTTGCTTACCATTCATATCATTACTCCAATGCTTCCTATTACATCAATATCGATCGTACGGCTCCAATATGGATCGTACGGCTGAAATCTTAAAGGGATCTCCTGAAGGCATTGCTTTAGGGTGGACTTGGGCTGACAGGTTGTCGGAACTGCTCGCCGCTTCCCACGTATTATGTGCTTCAACGCCGGGATTGTTAGCTCTCTGTTGAAAGATGGAATTCCAACCTAACGAGCAGGGGTTACCCTGCTTAGGTGTTGTTAATTAATTTACACCGCTGCTTGGCAACTGCCCAGAATAATTATAACCGGTTTTGTACAACTGATAGCCTACCAGATAATTGTTGTTAGTGCAACTAGCAGTGACAACCATATGAAGTGTCGAGTACATTATTTTATTCGTAACAATAATATCGCATACTAAGTATATTGTAAAGTATATCCAGAATTTGGCCCTACCGTCCGTTCTCAATTTGTGCCAGTTGTATTTATTTCCTTTTTCTCTGTGGTCGAGACAAAAATGTGCCAATCCTTTATCTTCGTTTCGTCGTGATACTTGGAAAGAAACCGGGTGAGTGGAAACGGTTCACCGCAGGACCCTCGGTAATCGTCCAAGTCGAGCGAGAATGCAAATAGGCCACCGAGACTCTTCCGCTTGACGTAGTTGATCTTCTCCTGCAGCGATCGCTCATCCTCGTAACCGATCCACGTCGTTTCGGTGTACGCGTACGGACACAGTCCGACATCGTCCCACTTCTTCGTCCATTCGTCACTGGTGAGATTTTGACAAAATTCACAATATCCCAGATAGCCCGGCTCGTTGCTGTACGGGCCAGGATCACCGGCACCAATCGTAACTGCACCTATGGTGTTATCCAGCGGATCGTCCAACAGATACGTGCGTCCGAAGAGTGCTACTCCAAGCGTTACCTTCTGCGGTGGGCAACCCTTGGTGAGCCAATCGTCCACTCCGTCGCCAACGTTCACGTGCTCGAAGTTTTCCATCACTAGATCGTTCGGTCTCGGCGCTAGTGGGCTGTGCACGTCGGCAAAGTTGTTCCACCAGCCGCGTAGATCGTACCCGACCATATGCACGTAATCGGCAGCGGCACACAGCTCCTCCTGATGGTAGCCGACAGCCATGCGGGATATGTCGACCGGTACCTGTATCACCACTTCCCACTGCTTCGACTCATCCCGTATCACCTTGGACAGCTCCGACACCAGGTACAGGAAGGTGTCCTTGTCTTCAACCGCACCGCCCCGATCGAAGTTGCCCGGATAGAGCCAAACCAGCTCAATGCCGTCGAGCCGGTAGTGGTGCAGGAACTTCATCACGCTGCCGATGAACTGATTACGCCGGGTGCGAAACTTGGCCATCTCGCTAAACCGGGCACCACCGTGCGCCCATCCGCCGACCGCAATCAGCAGCTTCAGGTGCGGGAACTGATCTTTCAATGCGGCAAAACGCTCCAACCCTCGCTCGCCGATATCATACTCTGGTTGCAGCAGTTCCAGCTCGTACGACGTCTCATTTACACCGAGAAAGTTGTACACGACGTGCGAACAGAGGTTGCCCGGGATGTCATTGAGCTGGAACGAACCTTCATCTGGGCGATCGCGCGACCACGTCGTATAGTGACACACGAAACGAGTTTCGGCAACTGGAATACAAAACACACACGCACAGAAAACCAGTGACGCTCGTTTTAAAATGCAACTGTCCGACCGTTGTACAAAAAAAAAAGGATCCATCCAACTTACCCAACGCTATGCAGCACACAAGAAAAGCTATTATCAAATACGCCATTGCGAGGTACTGGCGCCAGTGTGGTTCGTAGCACTTGTTGTTGGTTTATCACGAATGTTTTAAAACATTCTCCCCCTGCGTACAGTTTCGAGACGAAGATTCAACCAAAGAATCCGATGCGTCTTACCTCGGGGACGGTTCAGTGTAGTATGCAAGGCGACCGTCGATCTATTTACCGTCTACGCAAAGCCGGGTGTACAGGAAAACCTGTTTGTTTGGTATAAACCGTTGGGGAAATTCTGGGCAATAAAACCGATCAGATTGTAGCAGTGCGCGCATGTAGCAGAAACACAAACAAACAAAACACGACACTGTCATTGATTGTGCTTTGTGGTCAACGGTATAGTTTTAGCTACTGGAATGCAGCTTATGCATTATGCATGAGTGTGTTGGAGGCGAATCAGCCATTGTTTTATTTTGCTTCAGATGTTCCAAAGTGTTTCTTGTTTTTTTTTCGATTCGTTTCGATCTTATGTGCAAAATAAAACATGTTTGTTTCCCAAGCGATCAATCAAACGGGACAGTAATTCTACCTTCTGCGCTCAATAGAGAGATTATGCTTATTAATAACACTAACACCATTAAAAATGCAGTGATGTCAAACACAAAGAAAACTGCTAAAATAGGCAGAGAAGATAAGTATTTTCTGTGCGTTTCAGGAGATTTATTGATAATTGTGCTATTGTGTCAAAATTTGTAAAAAAGGCAAACAAAAACGTAAATGGAGTTTTCAAACGTCTCAACCAAAGCAAACATTTTGGTATGAGAGGAATTGATTGAATCCTAAAAAATATAAAGATGAACAAAAGTGTAAAATGCCTGTGTTTGACACCTCTGAAAGCGGTGTATATCAAATTTCAAAATCATGATTAGCAAATTGTTCATATTGGTTCGGATCAGCACGAAAAGAAGGAACAGCTGTTGCGTGTTGTAACATTCGATTTTGCTGGCAGTGTTTGTGGCATTTTAATTTTGCGCCTAGGATGAACAGCAGTAGTAGTTTAAGAGATTATTAAATGCTTCAAATTTTCGATTGACCAAAACGACAGTCATTATTCACAA
This sequence comes from Anopheles rivulorum, assembly GCA_018908115.1. Taxonomy (NCBI): domain Eukaryota; kingdom Metazoa; phylum Arthropoda; class Insecta; order Diptera; family Culicidae; genus Anopheles; species Anopheles rivulorum. The sequence continues at coordinate 27,792,074 of STHB01000004.1, forward strand.
GCACTTTTAATTATTCACATCCATCATCAACGTCACGCCAATCAAACGTTTCGACCTGGTATCCTACAGATAGCTCGCATAATGCACAGAAATTGATCTTTTTGAAAATGTTCAAAACCCTTAAACCTTAAATCTAACGAAAACAGCACTAAGCTATGTCACACGGTTCACGGAAAATGGCGAAATCCTGTTTATCATCCATTGCACATAACATTTTTGGCTTGTACGCATTTCGCAGCGCCGTCAACAGTGGATACCGAGCACCGCACTTGCCTTTGTAATCGTCCAAATCGAGTGAAAATGCATACACTCCCGCCAGCTTCTGGAACTTGGCGTAGCTGGCTTTCTCTGCGAGTGAAATTTCGTTCTCATAGCCAACCCACTGATTGTCCCGGTACGCGTACGGACATAGGCCCCGTTCGTCCCAATCGATCGTCCACTCGGATTGTTTCATTTCCTCACAAATCTCAAAGTAACCCCGGTAGCCACCTTCCGCCGTGTATGGTCCCGGCGTTCCAGGCCCACTGACCGGTGCTGCCAGCTCGTGTGTCTCACTGCTTTCTAGCGTGTAGGTCCGTCCAAACAGTGGTACACCCAGTACGATCTTGTTCGCCGGGCAACCATTCTTCATCCATTGCTGTACGCCACCCTTGACGTTCAAGTCCTTCAGCGCGCCCGTATCGAACAGACGATTGTTCATAGGGCTATGCACATCGGTGAATCCATTCCACGAACCACGCAGATCGTACCCGGTCAAGTACACGTAGTCGGCCACTCTACGAACGTATAGAAAAGGGTTGGTAGTGAGTTCTGACCTGTCCACCGCCGCGTACAAAACTTACCTGCACAGCTGGCTCTGGTGGTAGCCAAGATCTATCCGGTACCGATCGACCGGGACCTGCAAGACCACATCCCAATGGTCCTTGCCCTCATCCCGGAAGGCATTCTTGAGCTCCGATATCAGCAGATACAAGTTGTCCTTATCGCTGTTCGTACCACCACGGTCCGGGCTGCCCGGCCACAGCCACACAATCTCGATGCCGTCAAAGTCATAACGCTTCAAAAATTCGATCACACTGGCAATGAATATCTCGCGCCCATTCAGCGTCGCAGCCATCTTTTGGAACGGTTCGGCACCGTGCGCCCATCCACCGACCGCCAACGAAAGCTTCAACTCCGGGTGCACTTTCTTCAGGTTGGCAAACTTCTCGTACCCTTGCTGAAGAATGTCGTACTTCCGGTTGGTGGGTCGCAGCTCGAACGTATGCTCGTCCACGCCGGCGAACGTGTACGTGAGATGGGTGCAGAGGTCGACCGGTATGTCATTGACATTGAACGCGTACTCACCGGTTCTGTCCGGGGACCAGTTCGTGAAATAGCAAACCAGTCGACTTTCTTCATCGGCACAGTGCGTAGTATGCGGTGCTAGCAGCAGCAGCAGCAACAGATGCATCAGCACCACCTTCACCGTAAGTGGTCCCATATCTTGAGCGCATTAAAATAAGCAAAGACACACCACACATTTAGTACTATCATTCGGCTTAACGCGCACAGCGTGAGTGTTTTTTTTTTTTCTTTCTTGTTTTCTTCACATCATCGTCTCAGAGAACTGACCAAACAGGTTTTCGTCTGCCAATGTTTTGTGGTGGCCCAATGCGGGATGATACTTACCATTTTTTAGCGCCCTCATCGCGAACCAACTCTTAAGCCGGAGAAGGTCGTCTTTTAAGCTCAGAACCATTCACTCCCTCAGACGTCTGGATTGGTACTGGGAGCGCGATATTGCCGACTATTCGTGGCGCAGTTTCAATTCGAAGGTTCACATACCCCGACCCGTAGGGGTAGCAGGCAGAGCAGATGATAGAAGGCGAAGAAGAGTAATAATAACGGAACACCCCTGATACCAGTTTGGACGCGAGCGAGCGTGCTGCAGTCTCAAAAAATCGTTCTAAAGGTTATCAACGCTGTTGCTGTTGCTTTTGGTGACTCGGTTGGAAATTCCTACTGCCAAACATTCCAATTTTGGGTGTTTCCAAACACGTTCGAGTTTTGTGGGTAATTTTTATAAGTTCACGGGCTTTATATTGCAAAATTCTATCCCAACTAATACGTTTATATAAAAACAATTAAAGTGTACAGTTTCCATCTACTCTCTAAATATGGCAAAATCGATCTCCTCTTCTGCGTTGGATTTGATTTTCAAATTGCTATGTAAACTACGCAGTAACGGATAAGGTTCACCACATTTGCCCCGATAGTCGTCCAAATCCAGCGTGTACGCATACACGCCACCCAATCCCATCGATTCTACCCAGCCGGATTTCACGGCCAGTGATTCTTCGCTCTCGTAGCCAATCCACTGATCACCGCGATAGACGTACGGCGCTTGTGCCTTTCTGTCCCACTCAGCCGTCCAGCTGTTGTTCTTGAGCATGGTGCACAACTCAAAATAGCCCAAAACTCCCGGATCCCTCGTTATCGGGCCCATTTCTCCTGACCCGGTCGCTTCCGCACCCGGTTGGGTGATGGTGGAGTTTTTGAGTGTGTAAGTGCGGGCGTACATCGGTAGACCTAGCACGATTTGTTCGGACCGGCATCCATTGCTCTGCCAGGATGCGACCCCGTCCTGTATGTTGAAGGTGTAGAAATAATCTTTATCGTGCGGCCTTCGCATCAGGACACTGTGCACGTCTGCATGTTCCGTCCAATGGCCACGCAAATCATATGCCGCCAGGTGTATAAAATCGACAGCTCTGGAAATGGTGGACAACATTGTGTTAGAAGCTTTACTTTGCTGGAAGTTAAATAGTGAATCATACCCGCACAACCACGTTTGCTGGTAACCACCGGATATACGTGCCCTATCCACCGGTACCTGGATGACCACTTCCCAACCTTTGCCGATGTGCTGGAATTCTTGCTTCAGCTCATTAACAAGATGGTAAAAATTGTCTTTATCTTCCGGCTTTCCTCCACGTTCCGGTGCTCCAGGCCACAGCCAAACAACTTCAAAGCCATCCAATCCGTGGCGCTCCATAAACGCCACAACGCTCGCAACAAATTGTAACCGAGTTTGCCTTGAAGATGCCATCTTGCTGAAGGAATCGCCACCGTGTGTCCAACCGCCCACGGAAACGATCAGCTTGAGATGGGGGAACCGCGTCTTCAGGTCACGAAAGCGTTCGAACCCATTTTGTGCTTCGTCGTACTCCGGTTTGAGTGATACGAGTGCCGAAGTAGATTCATCTACACCGACAAACGTGTACGCCACGTGCGTACACAATTGGCCCGGTATGTCCTCTATTTGGTAGGCGTATTCCTTCGGGCGTGCATGGCTCCAGTTTGTGTAGTAGCAGATTAAACGTTTAGGCTTTTGAAAACAGTCCGTAGGAAGTGTCAATAGTGCAGCCACCATTATGATAATGCCTGTCAATATTTTTGAAAGAAAACATGCGTTAATATGAATAATTATTCGTAGTTTTTAAATCATACTTTTCACTCCCATGTTGCACACGGTAAAGGCAAGATCCACTCTGCAGTTGAATGATCGAAACCGACTGATTGAATGTGAACTGCTGAGCATTCTGCTGTAGCAACGACTACAACGTCGTGCGACAACTTACAAACACCAAACGAAATTCTTACAAATTGTACCATAGCTACGTGCATGCAGCACATCATACACCATCGACAGTGTTTATTACGACCCGGTTCGTTTTTATTCCATCCAGGCAGCATCATAGCTACTGTGACGTTTGAACCGCGTGTTGGAAATATTCGCGCGCCTAGAGATACAATGCGCGCACCACAATAAGATGATGACCACAGCACGTCGGGGAAGAAAACTCAGAAACAAGCGGGAAATCCCCGTTGATTTGTGCGCTTCGCTTCAATAATTGTTTTTGTTTGGATTTGGTTGTTCGCCCTGTTGAGGTGCGCTCGTGAGCTATGAATGAGTCACTAACACTAATGGAGAAGCCATTCACGATCATGCAACGATACGATTATGTGTGTTGATTTCTTTCCCCAGTTCACACTTACGTGTTTCCCAGTTGTAATAAAGAATCGTTTGCTTCCATTTTCTTTTCTCCTTATTTTATTATGATAAATTATGTTACGGTTACTACAACTAATCTGTCTTAATAGGAACACACTATTGAAATGTTTATTAAAATAACCCTTTTCCTGTTGCATTTAAATCTTTTCACATGCCTACACTAATCACTTCTTATCACCACGCTCGAAGGCAAACACTATTTCGGTGTCATGCGTTTTCTTTAGTAACCGTGCCAACGTGCTCATGAGTGGATACGGTTCACCACACTTGCCCCGGTAATCGTCCAGATCGAGTGAAAAGGCATACACACCGGCCAATCCTTTGCTAGTGACAAATTCTACCTTTTCCTTCAACGATCGTTCATTCTCGTAACCGATCCACTGGTTACCCCGGTAGGCGTATGGGCACTGACCAATCGAATCCCACAGCGTCCGCCAGTTACGTTCCTTCAGCTTTTGACAGATCTCAAAATATCCCAGGTAACCCTCGCTGTACGTGTGCTGTCCCTTCGGTCCCGGTCCGCTAGTGAGCGATCCCAAACCGTTCTGCTGGCTGTTGCGCAGCACGTACGTCCGGCCGAGAAAGGGTACACCAAGAATGACCCTGTTCGGTGCGCAACCACTCTTCAGCCACGAATTCACACCGTCCTCCACGTTCAGCCCATCGTAGATACCTTGGTCGTGTGGTCGATTCTTCATTGGACTGTGCACGTCGGCGAACCCGGTCCAGGAACCGCGCAGATCATATCCTGCTATATGCACGTAATCAGCACTCCTAACAGAAACGGGACCAAGATAACACCATTATTAGACACTTTAATCACAAAAAGACAACTCGTTCTACTCACTCGCACAGAAGACCCTGATCGTAGCCCACTTCAAATCGCGTATGATCAGCTGGCACCTGTATGGCAACTTCCCACGGCTGTCTCGCCTTCAGAAATGCCGTCTTCAAGTCATCCACCAGATAGACGAAGTTGTCCTTATCGGTGTTCGTACCGCCACGCTCCACACTGCCCGGATAGAGCCACACCAGCTCAATGCCATCGAACCCGTACCGTGCCATAAACTTCACCACACTGTCCACAAACTTCTTGCGCCGGTTCCGGAATGCGGCCATTCTACTAAAGGTGGCACCACCATGATCCCAGCCACCGACCGCGACGTACATCTTCAGATCGGGAAACCTTTGCTTCAGGTCGATAAACCGGCCGAATCCGTTTTGTACCACATCAATCTCGCGTTGCAGCAAGGCCAGCTCGTACTCTTCGCTGTCCACACCGACAAAGTTGTACACCACGTGCGTACACAAATCACCCGGGATGTCCTCGATGCGGTAAGAATACGGATCGGCCCTACCCTGGGACCAGGTCGCGTAGTGACATATTAATCGACAGTGTCGCTGCTCCACCAGCAGGCACGCCACGACAAGCGTCATCAGTAGGAAGGTGCCTTGGATTTGGGAACGAAAGTTTATCGCGCCAGTTTAGTACATTGCAACGGCACAGAGAACAACGAAAACGGGTTTTTCTTCCGACATCGGTAGTGTGTTACGTACCTTGGGAAGCCATCCAGTATGAGTAATCACGTTCCAGCACGAGCGATCACCTGAAGCACTGCTCAGCGACTGACCTGAGCGCGGCTAGCGAACGTGTCGTACCGTGCACGGTAAACTAGACCAATAAAATGACGCTTAAAGCGTAAAGGTTTTGTCGCATCTCTCGGGTGCATACAAAACAGGTTCCGGAAAATCCGTAGGCGACACAGTCGCCATTCAACACAACCGGTGTCTGTCTCGACGTAGTGTGAGTGTTTCGGTCGAATGCTTACAAAGAAAGGGCACCAGGCTATGCTTATTGTTTACACAAATTCCTCCCATTTCCCCCTTTTTTCCCCTGGGGGTGGCAGATCAGCTGGAGATATTTATTTTGCAAACTATTTCATAATACAGTAACGCCTTGACGGTCAGCAAAAATATTGACTGATTACAAACCGTACTGATCGCTAGCCAGCGGTTCGATCAGTTTCGCCTTGGTGCGGCATTCCGGTCGATCAGCATTTTCAGGCCAGTCGCATACGTTCAGGGCGGTGTGAAATACGGTACCGGGCTTGCACACGAACTCTACCGGCTGTCCGTGCACGCAGCGATAGTACTTGGTGCAGTCAGCCGACGGAACAAAATCTTTGTACCCGGAGCAATCGATCTCCGACTCATCCTCGTGCTCAGGTATTGGCGGTTCCACCGGCATTGGTTCTCTGTCCTCTTCCTCGGAGTCTGGTGGTGGTGGGGGAAGAATTGTGGTGGGTTTGCGCGTTGTTGTAGTGGTTCGTCGTGTAGTGGTTCTGGTGGTCGGTGCAGCCGTGGTCGTTGGTCTTGGTTTGTTCGTGGTAGTTGTTGGACGTTGGGGCGTTTGATCTCCAGCCGATGACATCGTCGAGGGTGGTCGATTCCATTCCGGCTGAAAGAAGAAAAACGTGTCAAAGCACACTGCAAGTGAGTCAAGATCCAGGTGAGATTATGCACCTACCCTCGGTGTGGTAGTCACTGTCGGTTCGGGCACTACATAATCCTTCATGTTGTCGTACAGCACCTTCATCAGTGCATTCTCCGGACCGCACAAACCATGGAAATCGTCCATATCGATCGCCCATGTCATTGCGCCAGCATATCCCTTCTGCTTGATCCAGTCCATCTTGTACTGCAGGGATCGTTCGTCCTCGTATCCCACAAACTGCGTACCCTTGTAGGTGTACGGACATAACCCAACGTCGTCCCATTTCTTAGTCCACCCTTTCTCACCATCCTGCACCTCCGTACATATCTGCAAAAGATGCAAAGCGTTACAATACAAAATATTTCACTCCGTAACTTCTCTCCATAACTCACCTCGTAGTACGCCAAAAATCCCGTGGCATTCGTATACGGTCCTGGATCTCCGCCTCCTGCTTCCTTATTGATGTACGAACCAAGCATTGGATTGGTAGTGCTGGCACTCAACGTGAACGTTCGTCCATAAAATGGAACACCAACAACCAGCTTGTTGGGCGGACAGCCATAATTGACCCAGAGTTGGACACCGTCATTCTAAGCACGTTATTAAGAGTGGTTTCGGTTAAAAATGTTCTCCATGGACCCTCTCTGCACATCTTTACCTACCACATTCAGCTTCTCGTATGCCCACTGATCGTGTGGCCGTTTGTACAATGGACTGTGCACGTCGGCGAATCCTGCCCAATTGCCGCGCAGATCGTACGTCATGCAGTGGATCGCATCCAGGTTCTCGCACAGCTCTGGCACATGGTATCCTTCCTGCAGCCGGAAGTTGGCCACCGGTACCGCCATCGTTATTTCCCATCCCCGTCCCTCACGATCGAACGCACGACGCAACTCCTCGACGAAGTAGAAAAACGTGTCCTTATCTCCAAAGCTACCGCCACGGTCTGCCGCGCCCGGGTACTCCCAGTCCAGATCGAAACCATCGAAATTGTACACCTTCATGAACTGTACCACACTGGCGATGAACGATTGACGTCGTTCCTTCACCGCCACCATTTGCGAGTACTTCTTCCCACCTTCGGCCCATCCACCGACCGCTATCTGGTATTTGGCGTTGGGATACTTTTGTCGCAGATCGGTAAAGTTGCGGAATCCATTCTGCTCCAGATCGATCTCCGGATCGATCACCAGCACTTGGTAGTTGCTGTCATCCACACCGATGAACGAGTAGATGATATGGGTGCACATCTCCGCCGGGATGTCATCGATTGTGTAGCGTCCGACATCGGGCCGATAGATTGCCCAATTGCTAAAGTAGCAGACGATACGTGCCTGTTGACCTAAGCGATGCGCGTGCCCATAGTAAAGAAACGATTCAATTTAATAAGTACGATTAGAGTGTGAGCAACGTTGGAAAGACTGTTGGATTGGCCCGAGGGCACACACCGGTTCCAACAATGCTTACCTTGCGCTGCTAAAAGCGGAAGAACCGCCAACAGACAAAGAACCAATATCCGTGACTGGCTTAACATTACACCTGATCAGCATAATCAATGAGAAAGCATGGTGTTAGGGACGGTCTTTATATTAATGAATCGCGTCAACAATGCAATGCTTTCTAAATGCGGCACGAATGCAAACAATGGTGCTGTTAAGGAATTTCTTGGTAACGAGCGTCCCTTTGTGTAATTTGTTTGTGTTGTAATGACACTTTTTGTATAATCTTTACGCCTATTATGGATTTCTTTATGATGTTTGGACATTGTTGATTTATGCTAACGGTTTAGTTGAAGGTATCATTTATTCCTCACATATTTTTCTAATCCAATCAATTCAATTCCCAAAATTAAGTTGAGAAATAATGCAATAGTTAGAGTGACTATAAACCAAGAGAGTATTTAATGAATTATTTTAAAAATTATCTACACTTCTTTAAGTTAATCCTTTTGAATGTTTCTGTTTCTTAGTGCAATGCACCTGATAGTAAATCTTCAAATTATCTTCAACCGAACCGTCGCATAATTTTGCCGCATTCGCGTGGAAGGTGTCAGTATAATAATCACTTAATAGCATAATGCTTCTCACGAACGTTCTTCCGTTCAGTTCACGACACATCACTCACGGTGGACGCTAAACGTTGCATAAGTACTTAACGATCGGCCATTAATCACCACACCACAGCTACACCACACATTGAGCCGTTCTTCTTCTCTTTGTTTTTTCTATCGTTTTTTCTACCTCTCTCACTCGATATTGTCCGTATCGATGTTCTGCCAAGCCACCAACATACCACCCACGTGCAAAATTTACCCAAAAGTTCTTTTTCACCCTCATGTGGTGTTTCGTTTGCGATTGTCCCACCGATCGTTTATGTTTGTTTTATGCAAATGATGATGATCATACGCATATATTCCAATGCGCAACACCTCGCCCGAACACCGGACGATCCGCTGAGCAAATACCGTTAATCCGCAGTTCACTCTTCTGCCATTGAACTTGATCTTGGCACAGCTTGGACGCTTGGACGCCTGGCCGCTTGGCTGTGTACTGGACAAATTCAGCGAACGCACACAAGCGAGCACCAGGACACGACGGCACACACCTTACTTACCTATCCGGCGCGGACGACGCAAAATTCACTAATAAGCTGTCCAGGGCAAACGGACCGTCGTATTTATACCGCCCGGCACCTGCCGGCCAAATGTCGCTGTTTGGTCGGTCGGGCTTGGCTTCTGTTGTTCTGTCGGGATTTTAAGCCCACCGCGGCTTCGGGATTGCGCGAAATCTGGATTGGTTCATGTTCCCTTTTTTCTCTCTTTCGTTTTCCCAGTCGTGACGCCCGTACGTGTTTGGCCGGCCCTGTTTGTACCCGATGTGCACACGGGAAGATCATTTTTGCAGAACCAATATCTGCATACCACGCAAGGGCATCGGCAGCGCAAAGCGTCGTCCGACCAAGAATTGACGATAAACTGGGCAATGGCTGGATCAAAAGCAACCGGTCCGGTATCGGGCGGACCGGGACGTGCTACACCTGCACCCCGATCGATTTTGGGGACCTTTTGCAAACCTGATCAGATTAGCTTTGTTTTTTTTTTTTGTTTTGTTGCGAGTTCTTTGCGTTTTGACATTTTTAGAACGAGGTTTATTTCGTTTTGCAATTTCATCATTTCAATCATGCACACGCTGGTTTTGGGACGGGATGTGGTGTTTATCTGCGCCGTTTTATCGCTGGTAGCAATACAAAGAACGAAGCGTGTGCGCTCCATCGATGGAAAGTAAGAGAAGGTTACACAGCAGCAGAATTTGATTGAATATGTCCAAAAAACAACTAAAAGAGCTAACTTAAATGGTGGTACAAACAGAGAACTGATGGTTGGAACTGCATAACGCCATACTCCAAGCATAATTTTTGTTAAGATCAATTGGTGCGGAATGACTTATTTCACGATCATAAAGCAAACAACACCGTAAACGATTAAAATTACTTGTATTTCGCGCCTTAAGAACGATAAAATCTTATTTATAACGCCCAAATACAACAGGTTTGCCGTAAAACTGATGTGAGCAAATGATAAATAATGCATTGTATGTAATAATGGCTCAATATTGAAAAGTGACAATTATGATAAATGGCTTATGATCCAATTACTCTTCGAGAGTCATACCGAACATAACGGAGAGGACGCGAACGCGAACGATATTTGGGCTGTATGCACGAAATAATGTTGTGCATGAAGTCTAAAAATTTCCATGTTGGATTGATAACAACGGTGGATTGAACAAGGGCAAGGTTTGAATTCTACTTTGATTTCGATCAACAGGCTATCGAAACTAGAATCGGTCCTTTCGCTCAAGCATACGCATTCCATTAGCGCGCTTAAAACAATTTTGTATTCGTTTTGGTGATCAACACTAAAACATGCTCTTTTGTATTTTTATAATTGATGATTAGTTTTCTTTCTTTTGAGTTACATGTGTGGCTTTTTTAAAAAATCACAAAAAAGGAATAATTTAAAAAAGTCTTGGTGTAATTCCGAACCGCATCAAGCTTGAACGAAACGAACCGTAAATTCAAAACATCTAAAGCTTCGTCAAGTTTCAACGAAAGCACCTTCGTTCATTTATAGTTTTCATTCGTACATCATAAACGCATGTTCGCAGCAAAACATTTGACAGTCAAGCATTGAACTGACATTGCAGATTAATCGCATTCCCTAGAAAGAAGCGGAAAAGCAAACACCGAGCCATCGTCGAACGCGTGTTGTGTGAGTTATTAAACTCACCGGTGGATGTACTGGCGATAATCAGTTTTGTTTAAAGTGGCATTATGGAGAAATACAAGGTAATGTAACAGTTAACGCATTGCTTCATAAGATTTAGTTAGTTAATAACTGCTCTTGCTGTTACAGATGTCGATCCGGTGGAATCATCCGAGCATGATGGCGCCTGTAAACCGACGCTCTATTATCGTGGGAACATTTGATGACTTATATAAAAATAATACCTAATTTAAGACCGTTCATGAGCATCATTTCCTCTCCTTACCGCAAGGAATCAAATATATATATGTTAACTTAAATCTTGCTTAATAAGTGCATTGTTCCTTCTTGCTTGGTAAAGTTTCTCGTGTACTAGCACAAGTAAGCTCCATTCGGATGTTAGTAGTAGTCGGCTCGCATTGGTCATTCGTTTCGAGATTTATTGGTTAATCATGAAATAGAGTACGTTTCCCGGGTGTCCTCCCGTGTCGAGGTTGAAAGATTTGGTACAATAATTCGGGAGAGGTGTTTCAGGGTAAACGATCGTAACGCCCAGATCCGTGCCTGTCGCTTTCTGCTCCGTTGTCTTGCTGTTAACGATTCCGTTGCTCTAATTATTATTCATTTTTATAAGCTTTGCAGCAATAGACCATTCACTGAGCCTCCCTCTGTTTGAAAGAACCACAGTGTTTGTGTGTACTTGTGATAGGATTCATCGAAAGAACATCCGCTGATACAGCAGACCACCACATTTGGATAGGGAGTGTAGTGCACACTGTAGGGAGGTAAGTAGACTTATTTACAATTACCTTACACATTTTCAAATCGATAAAAGAGTGCTTTCTTAGAGAGAAATTAGGTGTATGCATGACACGAGAACTAGAGATAACCTGATATTTCATATGCGTAACGGAACGTGAGTGTTTCTGTGTTTATATGTTGGCAGTGGGATGCACGTCCCTTGCTGACGCCATTGTTCTTTTCCTGCACGCCGGTCTCGGGTGTTCGGCTTCCCATCGAAATAGGAATATTGTATCGCAATGGAGGGGGATCTGAGTTCGTTCGCAATCAACTACTAGCATGAACGTAAAGCTGCACACACATGCAAAGATCAACGTAACGAAACACTATAGCCACTACTGATAGCTCTCTTTTTTCTTAACTGTTACTCAAGTGTTTGAACCGTGAATCTAATTAAGAAATCGGAATCAAAACTAATAAACACTTCTACACGTGCAAATCAAAAAAACATCGAACGCACTTGTAACAAACGCGAACTAAACAATTAAGGGCTATACAAAAATTCAATTCAAAATCAATCGCTTTCATGATTTAAGTAAACTGCAAAATATCAACGTTTGCCAACGGAAGCAACGGGTTTTTTTTTTGTTCCGAAAATCTAATACTGTATCTGCTTCGTGATTTTATATCTCACTTTCCCTTATCATTCATCGTTCCCCATCGACGGGGCGAACGATTTTAGAATATAAGCTAAATCGTTCAAAACCAACGCATCATTAATCCGGTGTTGTTTCCGTCTTCGCGCTACTCTAATACGATACACTTCGTTATTGCACATCCGAACTGCTTTCATACACTGTGTGTGTGTGTGATGTGGTGTGCTGCACACGTACAAATGCTACTTCTTTCCCGCATCGTACTACTATCAATCGTTTACGACATTGTCGCGCTTTCCACCAGCAGTGTTTTATCGCATTCCACCGGGTACTGTTGGCACTCTTAGTTGTACAGCAGTCATTTTTACTCGAACCGCAACAGATCCGCGTTAGACGAATGCGTGTACCATTTCCTATGCTTAAAGTCAATCAGTTTTCGTTTTGTTTCCGACCCAATTCACACGCTCAACATTTAGCCTATCGATCGAACTGTGATCGTTGTTAAATTTTGCTAATTTCTTCTTTTTGTTTGGTTCATGTTCATGTTTTCGTCTCATTCTTGTACTGCGCTTAAAATCTAAAATTCTTACTAATGATATTCCCTTGTTCATCGTCTATGAATAGTAAACTTGTCTGCCTTATTTTTTGTTTTTTTGAGGGGGAAACTGTTTCGGAAAACAAATGCTCATTCCGTTTCGTGTTATTCCAGGATTACTGCTGCTGCTGTTGCTGCTACTCCCCGAGTTTCGAATATGAATGAATGAATGATATAATGATTGTTTTTACTTGCTATTTTGTTCTCCATCCAGACTATACGGTACTTTCTGCTTGTGCTTATCAACATTCAAAACTTTAAATAATTTGTGTTTACGCGTTCGGATAAAAGAAAACACATCGAGCGCGCGCGCCCGCGCACGACATGTGTTAATCCCATTACACGTAAGATTCATCGACTAAAAATCAATCGCGTGCATCAATTCGTTCAAATTCCTTGCAGTGTTGTTCTTGCCAATCAACAAGAGCAAACGTCCCGACATCGCACAACGAACGTTGCTGCCAAATTCCTGTCGGCAGTTGCCTAAGTGCTTTGAATTAATTTATGCTAGCTACAAACGGGGCCCCAACGTGTTTAGCAACGTGTTTCAAGTATTGGTTCATTTATCTTCGAGTGGGAAGCCGTTTTGCGCTGGGACGATTCGTTCAGTCCACCGGTACTACCGGCGCTCGTTCCCACCGTCAAACTGCTGCCACTTCCGCCCACCTTTTTGCTCGATGTCACCTGTTGCTGAAGGATCGTGTCGTTCAGGAATGCCGGTGGGGATGGGAATGCCGACGAATGGCTGTACTTGTTCATCTGTTCGCTCAAGCGCCGAATGTTGAGCTGCAGCTCGTCATCCTTCTGCGACGGTGTCGAGAAGCTGTGGCGCGGCTGAAACATGTTCGGGTTCAGCAAGTTCTGTGACGCTTTCGTCGACTCCTGATGATGGTTCGCGGAAGGATGATGTTTTGCCGGCGATGATGAATGCTGCTGTATGGCAGCAGCCGAAGTCGCCGGCAGAATGCTAAGCTTCGGCGACGGTTGCTTCCTGGTGGTGGGTGACCCATTACCATTGTAGCTGCTGAAGCTGCCGCTGTTGCTTGTATTGCTGCTGTTGTTAGTGTTGTTCGAGCCGCTGATAAGACCACTGCTGGTGCCGCTGTGTCCGTTTAGATTCGAGTTGGAAGCGTTCTTTTCCATCTTCAGCGAGGAAACGGATTTGTTTTTGCCGAGCGACAGTGACCCAGTTTGGGGCGATTTGCTAGCGTCCGTAGTACCGCCCGACGGTGGCTGTTGAAAGAAGTCCTCGTAAAACGACGGTGATTTCGACCGCTGCAGCTTCGGTCGGGTGATTTTTTTGCGCGCATCAAAACTACCGTCCACGCCCGGTATGGTAAGCGTCTTTTCGAAGCGTCCGAGCGATTGCTGCTGGCACAGTTTCGACTGATGCTTGGCAACGTCCGAATCATCCCTGCTGACCGTACTGGTGAGCGATTTGGTTTGGTGCGGTAAAGCGCCAACCCGCTTCTTGCCTCCCTTTGCCAACCGTTCCGGAAGGTTCACGTTCGAGCGCCACACCCATGGGTCCGTATTTTTCATATAATCTAGGCAAGGTTTTCCGTACGATTTTCCGCTATTATCCAGCGTCTTTGATTTCTGCTGCTTGGCTGATGGCAGCGGCGAATTACTGGCCGACATTCGCGTCCAGGGATCGGACGGAACGTACACCAAGCAGCTGGTGCTTCTGTTGCTGTTAGCGCTTTTCAAGCAATCGCCCAACTTTTTGGCCCGTTCCGTACCGCCGCCACCACCCGTCGCTGCGCTCGCGTTCTCCACCTCCAGCTTAACCGCCGAAGCACCTCTTTTGGCCGCCTCATCATCGTACTCCTCGTTCGGGGACAACTTTACCGAGATGATATCATTTTCATCGGAAACCATTATTGAATGCTGATGGCGCACGGGTGGCCGAGGTGATAAGCTGCGCGTATTGCGCAACAAACGGGGCGGTTTACTATCGCCAAGCGAGTTTGACTTTTCCAACGTGCGCTGATCGGACGTCCTCAGCGGTGTTAGCTTCTGGGGGCTCACCTTTGGGCTGGCTGTTGTCGATGTAGCCGCTGCTGCGTGCTTTATAGGGCTTGTGGCCGCAGCCGCATGCTTGCCGGATGAATTGATGCTCAGCGAGGATAGCCGCCGGTAGTGGCTTTCGGTCTTTGGGGAAAGATTGAAATCAAACTTCGTGTCGGTGGAGGCCTCTATTTTCGGGCTGCGACATTCCTGTGCGATCGTTTTCATGGGACTGCACGATTTCGGGCTGGTTGAGGCATCCTTAAATTTGGAAGAGTTGTGCTTCTTCTGTTGCGTCGTCGCTGATGTGCCAGCCTTTCCTGGAGGCGGCCCACCAGTATCACAAGCGCTACACTTACGGCAACTTTTGCCACCGTTGATTGAGCTGGGTGAATAGAGCCCACAGCTACACTCATCCGGCGGACCATTATCAAACAGATCAAGACTTTCCGTGCTGGCATTGCGTTTGGTTGGTTTCTTGCGCACCTGTGCCTGGTAGGGATTCTCGTATGAAGCCAGCTCCTTGCGTATGCTGCTGCTGATCGTCGAATGGGGCTGATGGTTGTGCTGATGATGGTGATGATGGGAATGGGTGTGCGAAGCGTTTTTCGATTTGTCCGATCGATTCGACGCAGTCTTGCCGCAGCTGCAACTGTACGAGCTGCTGCCGCTTGACCCTGGCAACGAGTGCTATAAAAGTTTTTCGCTGCCACTGCGCGACGAGGAACCGGCTGTGGCTGCCGATGCTGCTGCTGTGGTGCCGCTGCCGCTGCCGCCGCCGCCACTCGTGCTAGATGTGTTGGAGGTGGCTGGAGCTTCTTCCGTTGTGGTTCGTTTACCCGCCCCTTTGGCCGGCCGTTGCGGACTTTTGGGCGGTGGTACTGCTGCCGCTCCGGCCGACGATGAAGAAGAGAGCTGCTGACCGGATGAGGCATTCTTTAATTGTCAGTTGCCCAGCTCTACCGCGATGAACTTCTTAAGTCGGTCAAGATATTGATTGTACAGCTCCACATCATTGTGTCCAGCACCCTACGGTTGTTGTGGCAAAATAATGAGCCTGCCTTGCGATGCAATTAGTTTGTTTGCTGCCTGTACTTACCTCTACCCATAATGGTTCAACGGCTTTTGGGCACTTTTCGTGGATGCTTAAACCATGGGAAAAATCTATAACCTCATCCTCCGTGCCGTGTATCACCAGCACCGGTGATGATATCTTCGANGTCGGTCAAGATATTGATTGTACAGCTCCACATCATTGTGTCCAGCACCCTACGGTTGTTGTGGCAAAATAATGAGCCTGCCTTGCGATGCAATTAGTTTGTTTGCTGCCTGTACTTACCTCTACCCATAATGGTTCAACGGCTTTTGGGCACTTTTCGTGGATGCTTAAACCATGGGAAAAATCTATAACCTCATCCTCCGTGCCGTGTATCACCAGCACCGGTGATGATATCTTCGAAACCTTATCGATACTGTTGTGGGTGAAAAAGCGTTAAATTAAGATTCGGCATTGGCAGTGCGTACAATGACACCCACCTTGGAAAAACGTCGAAAAACCACGTTCGCTTCGTGTTTGGAAAGGCTACCCTCATCCCCGACATCAGGGGAGAGTGCAGAATCACAGCCCCAACTTCGTAGCGTGCTGCCAGATCAACCGTCGGCACGGTGCCGATGCTTTGACCGTACAGTATTATATTTTCCGGGCTTACCCCGAACCGGGTGCGCAACGAGTGCCATGCCGCGTCGATATCGGCGTACAGGTTCTTTTCCGATGGTTTGCCGCCGCTCATACCGTAGCCAGAGTAGTCGTAGCTAAAGATGTTACAGTTGATGCGCAATCCCAGCCCAAGGTAAAAGCTACTCATCTGTCCAAGATCGACCGCATTGCCGTGGGAGAACAGCAGCGTGTACTTCGCGGTCGGTGTACACTTGACGTAGATGCAGGACAGCTTGTTGCCGCGGGATGTGCGCGTGAAGAACCCTTCCACGTTTTCCTTTTCGCGCTCCGAGTACGGCCACTCGGCACGCTCGTTGAAGCTGAGCAAATATTTCGCTTTGGACTCATCGATCGGCGTCAGATTGTACGTTGGTTCCGGTGGTAAGAAGGCAAGTTTGGCAGCTATTCGTCCCGGTAATGGGGGGCAACAAAACAGGCAGCACAGTTCTCCAAAGCTAGAAACATTTCGGAAAACATTTACATTAGTCCACATTCCATTTCCGTAACCGTAACCGAACGTTTGACTGTAAGCAATTTCAATATGTTCCAGCCAATATCGTTCCACATCAAAATGTAACGAGTGGGTGGAGTATATTGCCACAATATTTACACAAATAATCTCAATTTGTTTACTTGTGCGCTCGAATAAAAAAAAAAACAACACCCCACCGGGAAGCCTGAATCACCAACAGAGTATGGCGCACTATCACGTTAACAGCAAACGTTTATGATCGTATTAGATCGTCTTATGACGGACTGATAGGGGTAATTAGCGCACCGTTGTGAAACAGCGCACACGAGGGATCGTCATAATCTTGAGAACCCCCGACCACAACACATTATCAAAAGCAATATGCGTGACTGGGATTAATATATACATCGAGTGCAAGGGGGGAACCGTGTTTCAAACTAATCGATTTATATATGGTTAGGCGGCTACCACCAACAGCAGGCAAAAAGGACACACATAATAACGATAAGATGCATCGCCGGAAGTGGATAATCGATAAAACGATACCGGGAAATGTATGTTTTTCCCTTGTTTCGTTTTTTTTTTTNCATAATCTTGAGAACCCCCGACCACAACACATTATCAAAAGCAATATGCGTGACTGGGATTAATATATACATCGAGTGCAAGGGGGGAACCGTGTTTCAAACTAATCGATTTATATATGGTTAGGCGGCTACCACCAACAGCAGGCAAAAAGGACACACATAATAACGATAAGATGCATCGCCGGAAGTGGATAATCGATAAAACGATACCGGGAAATGTATGTTTTTCCCTTGTTTCGTTTTTTTTTTTCCAGCGTCTGGAAAATGCGTTCCATGATTGCGTATGCCTCCATCCGTACACGTACGCGTGAGCCCTTTTTCTCGCACTTCCCACAATTGCTTACCTTAGCCCATTCATTCTTATTGTTGTTCCGCTACACTACTGTCGGTGCAGGTGTTGATTGCATCCACACGAAGTTGCAACAGAGCAATCCTGGTATGCCGAAATGTATCCTCGTCAATCCGTTCTTCTTCACTCTTTCTCGCTCTATCTCTCTCTCTCTCTCTCTCTCTCTCTTTCGGTTTCTCTCTGTCTACCACCTATTGAACTATTCGCAGCAGGCGAAAATTCCCTCTCGACGCCGTTGTCTTGCTCCGCTTTTTCAACCCCTTGCACTTGCGATTCGTTGCTATCGATTCCGAGCCAACTATCTGCTCTCTTTCGTTCCTACGCGCAGCATGCGTTGTCTACGTGTCGTCGTATCACAGCCTGCTACCCATCTGCGCCACGGTTCGGAAAAAAGGACACGGGAGCAATCGTGCTTTAAGGCGTAGAATTCTACCGGTTGCTTCCTAGCTGTTGTTGACTAGACGAAACAGGTCTCGTCTCTGGTCACCGTCTACGAGTGCGCGATAGTGTAGAACAGCAGAGCGTTTGCAAAGCGCACAGGGTTCTGAGATTGCATTCAAAACACTATACTACTGGGGTTTTTTTTTCACCGTACGCAATATATTGTTGACAGGGAAAGAAACGCTGATAGTACGCTTGCGGGGCAACGAAAACGAAACAAAAAAATACCACTTGTACGTAAACCACATCCAGCGCCTTATCTATTGATTTCGGGACATGTTTCTTTATGACTAATGCTTTCCCCTTCACTGCTGTGTTGCCCTACTGCGTAATGTCGAAGAGCACGAATTGCAGCAACAAATCCTTGGTTCGACTGCGCTTTGTTCGCAGCCAGCAGAATAATGCGTTTGTGCGTTGTTTCCTTTTTGGGCTCTTCTCTACACTACAGACATCACACCCCTGGGGCGCTAATGTACGCAACGATGTCAGGTGCACTCCAAAGCGTACGCTTTGTGTTTCAGCTGGTTGCGTGGTTTCGACTATTGCATGGATTTTTACATTTGTTGCGTTTACATTAAAATTAGCTCTACTTTTCACTACAAACAGCACTACTGTTCCTTTTGTTGGATTACATATAATTAATCACTACGCGTTCAGGTTGCGGCCACACGTATCGCAAACGCAAAGCAACAACACGTTTGACAGGTGGACTATGTGCACGAGACGCTACATGGTCATAATTATTCGCTCGTGTACAATTTGCACTGAGCATGGTTGTTGGCGATGGAAATTGTTCTGACAAAACGTAAATAAAATTACGGAAAATCAGTTAAAGGGTAAGGTAAAAGTCTGAAATAAGACCCCCCCCACTCACGAGCACTCATTTCGGCCGATTGAGTGACTAGGGGCTATACCCACGGTCGCAGCAATGCGCAGTGTGACACTCACGGCGGCTGCGTACGCGGACTCGCGGCGGTTGCGTACAGTTTTATATTTTCTTTCAAAATGCTTCTAACGGACAAGCTTGGTTCGGATGGTTCGGAGTTCGGAATCTAAAAAAACGATATTTTACGCTGCGCGCGCGCCGTTTCTTACGTGTTTGATCATTCTTAACCATTAGTGTAGCACATATATTATCCGGAAAGCATCGCGTACGATTAAAAAGTGAATTAATATTATAATAATAAATACATTTAATGCGAGTTGTGCGCAGTGAAAGGTTATTGAAAAAATGTTTCTTAGTGATATTTTCAAGTATTTACTATGACGCAATTTTAACAATGTTCATATTGGCTAAAGCACCAACTAAACATGTGTTTTTATTTTATTTTATTCGAATGGTGTTACCTAATTCAATCGGGTAAGTAGCGTTTCGTACAATTAATGTTGTTTTCATTGCTTTCTTCGTGCTGCTTTCGCTGCTTTACCTCACTCGCATGTACGAAAGCTGTGAATCAATGTAAGTTTAAAGCAATTCATTGTTCAAGTTTATCAATACTGTGATCAAANGGACGGACTTGGGTTAAATTGCTTACCGGTGTTCTTTTTTTATTTATACGTTATGCTTATGAAGATCGAAAGATTAAGAACGAATGGACCAGTGTTTTTCAGCTTTAACGTTTAATCGCAATATATTTGTAGATTTTATTATACTTTCATGTACATAGACTTCCTTCTATAAGTATAAACTGTTTAGCTTACGTACCTACTACTGTTTGGGCTTTGGTAATGATACAAAACGATTCAACGCAACAATACCCTTTACAATCAACATGGTGATCAGTTTCAGTGCTGCTTCGCTTATATGCCTAACCTAGCAATTAAACTTTACACGCTACGTGTGTAAGATGCGTAATACCACATTCGTACCTCAAGATCAAAAACAAAACACTTTGATAAATTGTTAACACTAACGTACCAAGTGACAGAAATCACAACATTGTTCCCACCGCGTTCCACTGCTTTCGCTCAAATGCTTAACCACTAAAGACCAGTTCTAGTGCTCCACGAGCAAAAATGTTGGTTTGGTACCGCGCACAAGGACGACACCGACGACAGTGCACCCTAATGCGATAGTGACTTTTGCTTCTTCTGCATTTCCATGAATATGAGCGTTGCCCCCATATTGATACCACCCCATTTGGCACAGTCCGAAATCTGTTGAATTGAAACATTTGAAGAAAGAAAGAGTAAATCAACATTGTAGCAGCGTGCTTTTAACGTGACAATCGTTAGTGATAAGCGATGGAATGGGACGGAGCTTAAGCTCCGGTTTCAAGTGTTTCGGTATGGCTGTGTGTAACGAGTGCGTTATCTGCCGACTGTAATCGTGTGCTGAACTATACGATAAGTATCATATTCCACCACCAGAGCTAAGGTAAAACGCAACTCCCGAATAAGACCAGCAAGAGTTAAGAATGTGCAGTGGTTTTAACCTTTCGTTGAGCTCCTCGGGCGGGCAGAGTCGTCGTATAGATCAGAAGTAGCTGTTGTGCGCTCCTTGCAATGCGTCCTCGAACCGTTTCAGTAACGCACTTACTTGTCGCTTCCGGCTGTCCTGCGGTCGGTCACCGTATCGACAAAATTCGGCAAAATGTTGGCTGTTGTGGAACGACATTTGGCATTTGGAGGCGTATTTTATCTATTGCATAGGCGATAGAAGAAGAACAGAACCAAATTCGATCAGAATCTTTCTTAGCTATTGTTTGTTACATTTTCCTGTTTGTTCACCCTCCAGTAATTGTGCCGGCGATAGGGAAGAAACTCAAGCTCACCTGCGCTAGAATGTCCTTTTCCGGGTGTGCTTTCTTTGTGCGATCGGCCACATTGTTGATCCGCAGCTGATGTCCTTGCTGCCACAGATTAGCCAGTGTGACGCAGTACACTTTCATCGGCTTTTTCTCATTTTCCTTCATGCGTACGGAATATATTTTTACACTGTCGGCGGATGGTTTGGGCGCTGTAAAGATAGTAGAAGCACACGTAGATCATTAGATCATACACGGTGTGTGGGGCAGGATCGTAATAAGATCATAACTTATGTGTGTAAAAAAATCGATGCCGTCACGGCGTTTGTTTATCATAACCCGTTTTAGAACCGACCGTGCCTCCGAGCGTAATTAGGCAAGCAACGATAAGAAAACAAAACAAAAAACTAGTTCCACTATCGTGAGAATGGAAACGGGCGCTGCACCGTAAATTAGCATACCGACAGTCGCCACATAACACCCCCCACGGACGGGGTGGTTGTGTGAATTGTTCTACTAGAAAACCGCGACAGAACAATTACTTGTTTGTGCATGGCACTAACCGGTAGGTCGGTTGGAGAAACGGGCCCACGGGCACTATCATTTGTGCTCGATGCACTTTCAACCATTGACAAACTCGTAAATAATCCCCGTCTCAGGAGTTTGTTGGGTGCGGTTCGACCGGGCAAGTGTGAACATTGACCAGCAACGTTGCGATGCAAAACGCAATGCAAAATGCGGCCTTTGATGTGGTTATGGCAAAACAAATTCCACCACCGTTCCCTTTCCACTGGGCCAACACAGTTCAAACTATTTTCCCTGCGCCATGTAAACAACTGTGACACCCCAACCGGGTACGGTGCAGCGTCCTTCAAAGTGCACACCTTTACGGCGGCTGTCTGTGTTGCACGTTATTCGATCCATCACCCGTCGCCCCCCCACCAGATGGACCACCTGCAGTTGCACCCCCCCACAATTCCATCACCCCGCGCGGCTATTACGATGCGATGCTAAAAATAGCCAACAAGTTGTCCCCCCACCCCCTGGCCGGGGTTCCCGGGGCTTTGTCCCGGTGGACATGGTCCCCACCATGTCCCAACCGGGTACGATTTCACGAGCACACCATTAACCCACGGTCACGAGAATGTTCTCACCGAGCACACCCGATCACAAAGCGGGCAGATATTTATTCTCATCTACAATTAAAGGAAAATCCAACCCGCCCCATTGCCGGGACTTACACTTCTTCTGCTCGATGGACACGACACCGAACCAGCTGTCACCGGGTGCCGTCTGGCGGCGTACCTCCACAATGAAGCCGTTCTCGATCACGGCGCAAAAGATGCGCTCCTCGCCGGCATCGAACCACTTGCTTTCGCGCAGCTTCTGTATAGCGACCGAGCTGCCGAAACTGGCCCGCGTCGGACCGGTTCCGGCCGTTGGTCGGTCGACCACGGCCGTCTGCTGCTGGGTACCACCGGCCGGAAACCATTTGCCAATGTTTAAGCTATTCCGTCGCAGCAAACCCATCGTTACTTTTTTTTTTTGGGGGCAAAACTTAATATTAACTGCACTGCACTAATGCACTAAACTGAATTTGTTCTTTTGCTGCACCACCACTGTAAACTGTTTCTTGATCGCGTAAAGTGTCGTTTTGTATGGTACGCACTGTTGCTTGCACTTTTAACCTTTCTCTTGCTTATGCGTATGCGTATGCGTATGCGTTTTTCAGTCCACACGAGAAGCACTGGTGAATGACACAGTGTCCAGAGCACGCTTTCTGCTTAATGCGAGTTCCGCTTTGCTTGGCCGTGCGACCGTCTCGTTCGAGCGCCGTTCAATTTCTGCGCGCAGTAGCGAACGACCATCGAGTAGGTCAGGCCGCGCGCGCTTCGAGCGAGTTGACACCACCATGTTTGCCGCGTTGCGTTTGATGGTGTGTATCTTCGTAACGGCCGGGAACCGAACGGGGTTTGTGCGAGATCTGACGCCGCTGCTACTAACACTATCGTCTCCGGTCGCTATCGTATCGCTTCATGCGCCCTTCCCCCGCTCGTGCACTGTTTCCCGCGCTCCGCTCTGTTCCCTACCAGCTTCAGGGACTTTACAATTTTGTGCAGTTTGCTTTTTGCTTTCTTCACGAATCTCTTCTACTTGCTAGTTACACAGCGGCGCATGTAATTCCATTGTCGATGTACGCCTTTTTCTATTTTACGATTTGTGTTGAATATGTTCTCCAGGCTAGCACAACTCGTCGCGGTGGACAAGTGAGATAACCACCGTTTGGATTCATGGTGGTTGAAAGTGGCGGAAAGGTTGGACCGGGCTCGACCCGGCCAGGTCTGTATGCATTTGCCGAGTGCGCAGAATGCGGGAATGGGCGTGTAGTTTGCGAAGCGTTTGTTTGTTCAGATGCAACGCGCGTTGCTCTTAGTTTTGCCAATGAAGTAATAACGTGTAGCGTCGTAAATTTGCTGCAGCTTATCAACGTGTACTTACCCCCCTTTTTTTGTCGCACGATCGGGCGAAACTGGGGGTGTGTGTATGTTTGGACCGGTCACACACTAGCGCCAGTGTGCACCGGATGGATGCGGTACTACTAACTAGTTCGATCGTTAATTATATTTATTCCGGTACCGGTACGATACGGTCGAATCGATAGTGTATGTACAAGCTTACATCAGCATAGAATCAGGTTAATTTTGTTTACTACACTAAATCGCTGCAATGGTGCCGAACCATTCGCTGAATCGGTTAGAACCGGTTCGTCAAACTAGTATGGCGGATTAGGTAACAAAGATGTCGTCCTGCTTGTCTTCGTCGCTCGGCACCGATTTGCGTGTGTATAAAGACAGGCTGAGTCATGTAAATATTTAATGATGCATTTTAATGCAAATGATCAACAGAAGATGCTTATTTCGATTTCGATAACAGCAAGATAGCAGGTGGTTGCGTACATTCGTTAAATTACGATCTAAACAACAACATTCGTTTTGAATGCAAAGATACAGCGCATCTCGCCAAGAACAACAAAACAGAAGCTTTATTTATGCTGTTTGAAATGGATATAAACAACACACTTAGAACTCTTCATTAACCTTCGTCAACAAGATTGAGCTATTTCCATTTCCGGATCATGCGGATCATCCCACAAACATACTGCGTCTTATCACGGCAAAGCTTGTGGATGGGGACTTGATCCGGACAATATGAAATCGTTGCTTGATTTATAGCAGGTTTGCTCATATAAATATATCCATATATCCTTCACATGCTTGCCTTTCGCTAAGCCGGCTGATAACGATACTCCTTAATCGAAAACTTACCTTCGAGCTTCGAGAAGTCACTCGAAGCATCCGCACCTGATGGTGTTTTGGATAGTAAATAGTTTAATCGGCCATTAAACCGGAACCAGCCGGTTGTTTACCGTGTGTTTACAACCTAAATTGCGTGTTTGTGAGGTTACACTGGAATCAACACCGGTGTTTGTGTGGGTTTTACTGATGTTTGTTTATGTTTTCGGTCGACAGTAAACCACATTCCCTTCAGCCACACATCGCTAGAGTCTCCCCGATAGACCGCTGCAACTATGGCCAGATGTGCTTACCGTCGTATAGACGGTCGGTCTATTTATAATTCGTGCTGCTAAATCCATCCGGCAAATGTGGTTCGGACTAGTCATTTCAATTATTTAATCAAGCAAGAAACAAACTGCTAGCGAAACCGTTTGCAAACCTCTGACCCCACACGCTCGTCACGGTACGCTGCATCATCATGCATTGCCACAGGCCACAGCATAGCTGCAGAAGACGCTGCACCGTATGCTTGCCGTTGGGATGAAACGTGGCACCAAAACAAAACAGCCCTTCCTTCTGCCTCCCTTCGCTGCCCATTCCACCGCAACCACTTTCCCCCAGGGCCTACTCACGTCGATTAGGGCAGCTCTAAAGTGTTGTTGACGTGCCGATCGTCGCGAGTACCGGCACCGTGTCGCACGACTCACTGAGCGCGCACAGATTATACGTCGCGGTCGACCCTTACGTTGCGTTGTTTTGGGCGTTTAGACGGCCACGCCACTGACCTTGCGCTTATGATTTTGTTTATCCGCAGTGTTACTGGCGGGTTTGGGGCGTGCGTTCATGTAATGGTCGCGCTTACCAAGACAACAAGTGGCAACCGGGCCCCTAGGTAGATGAATGAAATGTACACCATGCGTGAAAAGGAGCAACAAGTAACGCTGAAGAACGTAAACAAATGCTGGCGAATGGTGCCCTTACGCTCACGCACTCGATTCGTTTTGAAGGACGCACGAAAGGGTGGCGATGACTTAAAATCGATTCACCGGAACAGTCGCCACCAACGTCGAACCTTGCTTTAAAAAAAAAACACAATTCTTTACCGGATGACATTATTTTTCACGCTTTATCATCGCACCTTTTCGAGCTGCTGCCTGGCTGATAAAGCGATTGTAAAGTAGCGCTTGATTGCCTGCAAATGAACGTGTCTTGTGCGAAAGAGATAAGATGAATCGTTGGGTGGTCTGGTGAAGGAAAACAGGTGGTGACGGGATATGATGTCGATCTAAATAATTATCGTGCTCAATTTTATTGCCACATTGTGTTTGATTTTCTCTTTGTTTTTTTTTTCGTTTTGGTTTAAAACTTCCTGTGACACGAGATGATGTTATTTTCGTTACAAATTACGTATTACCAATTAGTATAGACAGGAATTTGGGAGTGGGAATAGCAATGGAGCAAAGCAGCGCCATTATTAGTGTTATCTTTTTTTTTGTCTGTTCGAAAGTGCAACGGTCTAACGAAAGTTAATTTTTCATTGGTGATTTCACACTGGACGAAGCTTTTAAGAAGTGATTCCCATGTGATAATGTGACGCTGATACGCCGACCATCAAAGCCAGATGCTAACTGCTATCTAAACGCTGTAGTGTGTTAATGACATTAATTGTTATTAAAAGCAATCGCCACGAAGATCAAGAACGATTTGACTGATAACAGTGTCGTAGAGTGTAATATGGAGTTAATTAACGAAGAATATAAATACTTTTTTTACTAGGTGTAACAATTACCTGAAAATAATTTTATGGACGAATAGCACTAGTAATTTCTTTCGATTCATGTGATTAATTTATGTTTTTAAATTATTGATGACGGTTAAAGTAAAAAAATGAAAACAATCATTTTCGTTTCACGTTTCAACTGGTCGAAATGTTTCAAATTCTGAATTTAGAACATGTACTAAAAGCTCCCTCTATCGGTTGCTTGAGCAATTTTTAGAACATCGAAACGAAGCTTCCAAAGCTCACCACTGGGAGCACTGCGCACACGACAGCTTCGTTGGAAAATGGTATTTCGGTAGTCTGCTCGGTACATCCACATCATGCACTTAGTAATTTGTCCTGCATTTATCTTCCAACCGGCGGATGATGTGGTGGTGAAAACAGGCGCAAAATGCATACGGCTTCGTTCCGCTCATTCGTACGGGGCTACAATCCACATCCGGACAGCATAATGAATGTTGCCTGCCGTTTCTTTTGTGCGCAGCTTTTATTTATTTTCATTCTGTTTGGAAGCCATGCTCTCGGATTTGCTCCCTCGACCATTTGCTCGTTCATAACCACGGTACGGTTGGTCATCTGGTGATACCTTTTGCATGTTGCATCATGACTGTACGGACGTGCGATTATCCCCGTTTCGCAATGGCAGTCGTTTTCATCGCTAACGATGCTGCCGGCCAGTATCCTGGCCCGGGGTCGAACCGTCGCATCGTTCCCAACTGGCTGGGTTTTGCTAATTTATTGCGCCAGGGCGGAGTTTGTTTCAATAACGAGCATTGGGTTTGGATTTTCACACTCTACCGCCCATATTGTAGCGGCTGATAGCTCTTCATATCATGTGAAAGGATACTCAATTTAATGTATTCATGTTAATAAAACAGAAAAGCAATGGTTTAAAGCGTATGAATTGGAGTTGAATGTTTATATAATACAATAATGGTACACCTGCTTCATAAACCTTCAATCTGTCACAAATATATCGGAACCGCAACCAAAAGTGAAAGAATCGGCTTTGGTGTGTGGAATTTTAAGGACGACACTGCACACCTTCTCTTTGCTTCGGTGAGCAACCGGTGAGCCCAAAGCTTCTCTCTCGTTCAGGTGTGAAACGGTGCTAAACAACTTGAGGTTTCCCTAATTTCAAGGATTAAAGCGAACAGCGTTTGCAATTCGTTCCGTTTCGTCGGTGGTCCTGGTTCTCGCATTCCGACCCAGGCTGTGGTTCAGGCTTCTTCGTCCTTTCGTCTGAGGGTTTTTTTTTTATTTGCGGCCACAAAAGAAGAAAAGAAGATTATTGGTGTTAGCAGATCAACAGCAGGTCAATGGAATCGAAAGGATGGCTTGAAGTGGATTTTGATAATCGAGCTCCATTGTTCGGTTGTTTGAGTGAAATCGAGCGAAAACAGATTGT
The DNA here is from genome assembly GCA_018908115.1 of Anopheles rivulorum. Lineage (NCBI taxonomy): Eukaryota > Metazoa > Arthropoda > Insecta > Diptera > Culicidae > Anopheles > Anopheles rivulorum. The sequence continues at coordinate 27,819,688 of STHB01000004.1, forward strand.
AAAATTTCGAACTTTCTTAAATCAGGCAACATCGAAGCATCGAATATTTGTAGTAACATTATTGTTTGATAATAGCTTAACGTTAAGCTGAACTTAAAATCTACTGCAGTATGGTTCGATATTATTTTTTATTATTAAATTATTAAAATACGTTTTAAAAAAATTGAGTAAATTTGAACTGAGGGCTTCATAGGAATAAATATTAATGGTAAAATTTTAATTCATGGCTTTTTTTGCCGAATAACTATTCATTAATTTGCATTAATATAATTATACTTAAACTTGTGTACAAACAAAATGCAAATATTTATTAAAGGAATAAAACATTTAACAAAAAAAATCTATTTTGTTTCCGCTTATCTCACATTTACCTTTATCATACAATTAAAGTATTAAGCCTTTGCACAACCGAAATGCGATTGTTAAATATTTAGCTTCGACGAGCTAACACGATTATTCACACGCCCTGGTGTCCAGCTACCTGGGTGCGAGACTTTTCGGCTATTGCTTGACCAAGATAAACACTTTGAACACCAATTTCTTGCTTGATTGATCAACCCCCAACCTGGTTTGGGGGGAGGGTTCCGGAGGGGGTTCGTAATTAGCGCAAAAAAAACCCTCTGAAATCCCATCCAAAAGCCAAGCGCTTCTTGCATTGTGTACGAATGATCGCTTCAGCTACAAAATTATTGACATCTCCCGTCGAGACACCTCGCGTGGAAGTATTTGCTCTGCTGAATGATGATTTTCCATTTCCTTGGACAATTGCTCGGCCCAATCGCTTGTTTTGGTGGGGTGTGGGGACTGCAAAAGGGGTTGCATGACGTATCAGGATGATGATCGCGCGGAACTTATCCGAAGTGGCGAGGGCAAGTAGCACGACGGGGTACCAATTGTCGTTCACACCAGCAACACTCCGTTGGAATGGGATGGAATTGACGAAAAGGAAAACGATCATTTCCCGCCGTTCAATTGCTACGCATCGTCGACGTGATCCGATGCAAATCACAGCATCGGTTTGTCCGTTCGATATCAATCGGGTTGGAATCTTTCTCTCACGGTCATGGGTTTGACGGTAATTGTCATGTCATACCAACCGGCCCAGCGTGCCAGTCTACAGCACGGATTCGTTCGCGTACGACGGTGGTATTATGCTCCGATGGGGTCACTGCCGTTGATCGCCTAATAAGAGATTCGTTTCCTTCGGCAGGCTACTGCCGTACGCTCGCCCAAACCGTCGCTGTCATAATAGAACCATAATTTAAATTTTTCAAAATCATCCTCCAATCGATGTGGATTACGGGTGTGAAATAAATAGTGAAACAATTGATGGTAATTGTTCCCTTGTTTGGAAACGTGTTTCGTTTGATGAAACACTATACAGAGGAAGCAAAAAAAAAAGGTTCTTCCGAATTTTAAACACCCCCGTTGAAGCCTATCCTAGCCCAGGACTTCCAACGTGAAGGCCTGTGGTGCTAATAAATTAAATGATAAATTTTCTCAAATCACGCAAACAGAACATAACCTTAGGGAGGAAAACTTAAACCGGACACCTTTTCCATCTTTCAGCCGTACCACAGTTCAGTTCCTTCACTGCGCGAAAGGAGTTTGTTTCCTCAAATGCTGCCCATTTTATTGCTCTTTTCCTGCAGGAATGGATGTGTTTGGATGTGTATTTCCCGCTCGCCAACTCTTCCCCTAGCCCGGCGATATGCAAAACATGTCCGCCTGTTCGGTTCTTGCTGACGCTTCATGTTTTACTACAACATGAATAAATGTTTGCTCAGACTGCATGTGTTGTTTTCCTTTCCAAGGCGAGAAAGATCCTTTTATCGTTTCGAAGGTGGGAAAGTAACTTGTGGTTGAAGTATGGTACTTCATATCGCAGTCTGATGCTCTTTTGTTAACAACTCCTTCTATAGCAGTGATGGCGGGAAAGGTGTTTAAAAATTATTTTTTAAACTCAAAAATAATTGAAATGATCTTATGCATTTTAAAGCAGCGTATAAGACGTTGACTGCAGTTGTGAAAATTGTTAATGTTGAATGTAAATTTCATAAATAAATTGTGAAAAATATGATTATAATTGTCTTTTATAAATAAATAATTTGTATTGGCTTGTAAATAACAATTTACATTCCAGTTCATAAAGAAGTAATAAGGATTAAAGGTTTTCTTGAACTAGTTTTACTTTAAATAATTAAAATAATTCACAGATGCAAAGATTCAAGCATGGCCAAACCCGATGACTGCTATTTTCTGGAGCAGTATACTCCAATTCCCTTAAGCAAATTGAATGCTTCAGGCTCCCTATTTTGGAACTTACAGAGTTACCTCGAAGACTCACTAACAAGTACAATGATGATTTCTGGTTTGACGATAGTTTGTAACACCACAAACATTTGAGACCAAACAGCAGCTTACGAAAGGAGTCTCTTTACGAAAGGTTTTAATGACAATACAGCGAGCTGCAAAATACGTCAATAGTTATATCATAAGTGATCTTAGACTTCAGTACGTCCAGGCTTGTCCAGAATGAATACAGATATTCCAACGAAGAGCACGAGGACTCTCAGAACAAACATTTCGATTATCTTTGATATCATCTACTGGAAGTTTGACTTGAGAACTCCCAGTCCAATAACTCTGGTCATTACTTTCCAAGGAGGCTCTGCATTTTTCCAAGGAATTTTGGAATCGCTGTGTTTTGGTAAGATAAAGCAAAACATGCATTTCGTCTCCTTTTGGAGATATATTTTTACGACCATGTAAGGAGCATTTATTGACAGCTTAAAATAATTATTAACCTCCACATTGCAAACATAGGTCGGTAATTAAAACTACGAATAGTGCCATAATTAAAACAACGAATTAGCAAACATAACAAATCTTCCAAAAATCGAAACACAACGGAAATACCGCAAATTTCATAATTAGTCANCTTGGAATCGCTGTGTTTTGGTAAGATAAAGCAAAACATGCATTTCGTCTCCTTTTGGAGATATATTTTTACGACCATGTAAGGAGCATTTATTGACAGCTTAAAATAATTATTAACCTCCACATTGCAAACATAGGTCGGTAATTAAAACTACGAATAGTGCCATAATTAAAACAACGAATTAGCAAACATAACAAATCTTCCAAAAATCGAAACACAACGGAAATACCGCAAATTTCATAATTAGTCACAATAATTGTGTGACCGCGTTAACTTTAACAGCTTCGTTTTGACGCCAAGCCAACAATGCGGCGGCGAGTTCGAAACATTGCCTCCAGGAACGCAGGCTCGGTAGGTATTTAGCAAGCAAGAAATTAGTGCCACGAATTGTACGTTGCAGGGACAGCACGGTGACGCTCCAGTGTCGTCGGGTGCTGTTGTGCATTTTGGTTTTCGCCGACCCGTCGATATTGCTTTCACGGTCACCCGTAAAACGTGTGATTTGGGTGATGCGGCGAAGAAGCACAAGAATTTCCACTGCCTAAAGCTGTTCGCTGAGGTAAGGTGGACCAAATCTTCTTGCCTACGCAAGAAGTCCTGCAATGTGTGCAAACAGCAGCAAATAAAAACAAAGCAACCCCACAGCTCACTAATTGAAAGAGTAAAGACGACTAATTAGCCATCATTATGAGTCTATCCACAGACACGGACGGGTGGATGGTGTGCCGGAAGCGTCAAAGGTACGAAGGTATGTTTGGTTGTTGTCATTAAATCAAACACGGGAAGGCTTCCGTCGATTTGCGTAAAAGAGCGATTTTCCTTTCGGTGTGTGTGACGGATGTAGCTCATCAAATCATGACGCCATTCCGCGATCGTGGTGAGCAGTTTTATGCGGCCATTATTATTGAAACGCAACGAGCAAAAACTTGCAATTTACAGCATTTTTACGTGCGGTTGTCATCCTTGCAAAACGATTTTTTTTTTGCGATGCCATCAGCAACACGGTGGAACGGTTCGGAAGGGTCAGCCCAGTGCCACTCATTAATCTTCAGTGTCAACTGTGTACATTCGTGTTCGTAGCGAATCGTATTTTGACAACTAAAAAACCGTGTAACAGAGTTTCAATTTTGTCGTGCGCACGGCGTACCACAACTGGAACGACAGTTTGCCTTTTTTTCTGTCGCTTTTCTGCTTGGACACATCGTGTAACCGAACCGACTACACATGACTGCTGCACTCATTTTCACGCATCCTGGAATCATCGTGGACGTGGATGGGAAAATGCGCCACCTCAGCACGACACGTACGCGTTCAGTTGACTTTGTGTAACAAACGGTAAATGAACCATTCCCATTCAGTCAGCTACAACAGTAGCAGCAGTAGCAGTAGCAGCAGCAGCAAGCGAATCGAATTGGGACATGATTTTAAATTTATCAACCATTACCGGAAGTCACCGTACAGCGGTGAGTCGACAAAATGGGAAACGAACGAGGTCTTCGAGGAACGGAGTCTTCGGTCGGGCTTTTTGTGTTGCTGTTGTTGTAGTTGATGCTTTGTTACTCTCCGGTCCCCCTCACTTGGAAGAAGTCATTGCGCCAGCCGGCTGTTCAGGATGTGCCTTGCCCATTCTTCTCTCGTACAGCTCATTTCGGTGTAGTTACAAGAGCGAGGAAGAATAAAGCCACAAAACGACTCCTTTGGTGATGGTGTGTCCTGCAGGCGGGATCCGATGTTTACACCGTTGGTTAAATATTTACCCCTGTACCAAGGGCACGGTTCATTATGGGTGACGAATGGGAAATGCATACACGTTGATCTGCATTTGTGGTTGCGTGTGTCCAATTTTTGGAGAGCAGATGCAGAACCGGATAGCTACTGACAAGCATCGTCAGCAACGCCATTGAATGGTGGAAATGCGGCGCAGGCTTGAAAGGAACTCCCGGACAGAAACCCACAGACCCCGCACTGGGTGGCCGTGGTGCATCTCCGGACCAATGGGTGGACCACCAACCAACCGGTGGTAGTACCGGAGTCGGAAATGGGCAAGTCACCGATGTTAAAGTTTGGTCCCGGCCAATGTAACGACCCATAAAACGAGACCCAATTGGCATCCTATTGAGCCGCTGGCAAATGACGATGATGAGCACCGGTGGAGGTCTTGGTTTGGGTTTAATTTAATGGTCGGTTTTTTTTTTCTCTCTTGTGTAATGATCCATACATTGATGGGAACATTTTGGTGAAAAGATGTAACCAAATTGGGGAAAATTCAATGAAAGAAACAAGAGGCAATAGAAAGTATTTCAAGCGTAGTTGACATAAATGGAAATTGTGTTTCGTTTAGGTTAATATTTCATTATTTCATGTAGGTAACAATTTTAGTAAACTTGAAACTTGCCATTGTCCACTCAAGACTTTATCCCAAATTGGATCAAAAATTCAATTCGGATGTATTCGGATTCGGAAAAAGGTGATATTAATTTTAGTAAATTCGTTTCATCATTATTTCGATAGCGAAAATGGATGATTTATTTGATGAAATGCCTTCCACAAAGGCATGAGCAAAAGTAAAAATAAAATGAGAGCCTTTACTTACAAATTATCTTAGTTTTTATCCTTTATCTATACAGTGTGTACCAGACGTGGATCTGATGACTCGTTTTCACAATATCAGGCAAGTCTACGTAGTGTATATCACACTCATAACCTATTCTGCCAGAAATGTCCTTTAAATAAATGTCTAATATCTTTGACTATTACTGACCTCACTAACAACCAATATCTTTGTAGTCTCTCTCTTAATCTTGAGTATAAATAACAGAACTTCAAAGATTTCTTTCTTTGATTATAGCCTGTACACCTATCCTATACACTGGTAATAGGGGACACTCAATATCTCTCAATCTCAATATAGCAATCCACAAGCTTCATGACTTATATTACGATCCACACGATCCGAATTGATCTTCTCTCTTCGGTTTGCTATCATTTGCTCCGCTTTTCGACAACCAATCAACCATAAAACACACTAAACAATTCAATTGCCGTACACGTGCAGGAAAACCCCAAAAAATTGATAATCATTTTCAAACCGCTAGCAAACTACCAGCAGCAACGGATTTGTTATAAGCTTGTTACTGCTCTGTGTTTTAAAATACAAATGGAACACGGGAGCGATGAATTAAACATATGCCGCACATCGTAGTTCCATTTTTCATGAAGCATGCGCCGGCAGATCAAAACTGTTTGGACAAACGGTTCCGCTCATGCCGCGATCGTACGAGAAGACAACTCAAATATTTTGATTTTTAATCGTTATTTTCGTACCAGTTACCCGCTGTACGGTTGATGGAAAATTAAATCCAACCGGTGGTTCGTTGCTTCTGCTTGCGACGTGCGATGCCATCGTTCCGTACGGATATATTTTATTCATTTCGTGCCTTGTTTGGTGGTTTCGATGGTGAACTGCAAAGTTTGCACCTGTGAAAAAAAGTCTACCTTTTAATCGATTTTATTTTCTAATTGGTGTATGTTTTGTAAACTTTTATTGTAGATCCTTCCAAAGCATCTGTTTTGGTGCTTGAAATTCCCAAAATCGTGATAGTAATTCAATATTGGCAGCAATGTCGATCTTCATTCGACAGCATAAAAAATAGCTAAAAAAGATGAAATTAAAAATGGATTTGGAAAGGAAAAGGCCCTATTTTACACTCGATAATATAAACAATGGTGCTGCCTTTTTTATGCAGATAGTTGTAATCGATGGATTAAAAGAGAAGCTTCCCCTCCCCGGTCGGGGATGGCCTCAATAGGTTCTAAAAACTCCGTGGAGCGTGGTAATGCCAGATAGCATCGGGTAATTACGATAATCAATTTTAATTACACTCCTGCACCACAAGAACGGTTTCCTAGGTATGGAAATGTTTGGCACAATAGCTTTACGCTAGGCGTTAAATGTTATTTTAATTAAGTTAAGTGAAAATGTTATGCGTCTACCACCATGCTTACGCACTAAGCGTGTGGTTCGTACATGTTCACGCACCACAGCAACATAGTTGGTGGATGAAAGCCCTTTGGGGGATGCAAATTTGGCTGCTCAAGGATGTGTAATTAGCCGTAATCGGTTGGGCTCTTACCTCGATCATAGAAATTAGAGATGACTCCAATAAAGCTTGTGCATCGCCCAAAACCATACCCAAAGCAGCGTATCGTTTTGCGGCAATTGGGCAATTAATGTTGGCCAAAAACCCACCATCATCTCGTTTATCGAGACGACCGGGTGGCATGCCCGGTGTGGCGGTGTTACCCGGTGTGATGGCAAGGCTTGGAATGCATTTCGCAGCGTTTCCGCTTACAATTTAATAATTGCATGTGCAAGTGCATAATGTGCAGTGCGTAACCACCAACCGAAGGGAATGCAGTTTGGCTGATGAACGCATTAGTGTGCATTAGAGCTTCCACACGGGGAGGGTGGTTTTCGATATTGGAGGGGAAGGGATATATTTTAAATATAATAGGTACCATTACGATCGCATTAGCTAGCGATGGGAAGTGGGCAGCTTGTTATTATCCGCTTCACGCCGAATTTCTTCGCACATGGTTTTAACATCTTTTTCGCCAGGTTTCGCTAGAGCTAAAGTTAGCCGAAGAGTCACGGTGCCATAATAATACAGCGACTTCTTCCCATTCTTTCGCCACATTTGCATACCGCCTACTGGGTTGCAATGATAGGGCGTGTGTGTGTGTGTGTGTCCTATCAAAAGCCGAGCTAAAATTGCAGCAATCTGCTTGTTCCGCTTCCGATTGGGAACGATTCACAGTGCGGGAAGGTACCATTTATTGCTTCCCTAATGAGAGCCCTTTTTAGCTTTGTCCTTTAATATATTGACGAGGCTCTTAAATGCCGATCGTAAGCATGATAAGAAGCTAATTGATTGATTCAAGGTGGTTACCGGCCGGAGTTACCGGCTTGTTAGCTTATGTTTGGCATGCTGATAATGGGTGGCTTAAATAATGCTGCGGGAAATATTCAACAAGAAGCACGACACTCCTCCTCCATCGGCCACTAACAAGGATAACATTAAAAGCCAATAATGAAACACGTATTTTATTACACGCTTTTCACGTCTAACGTCACACATTTCAACGCACTGTTCGTTGCAGATCGTGCAATCATAAGTGATGGTGTGTGCGGTGCAACAAATAATAACATTTTTTCGCGTTCCATACAAATGATCTTATAATTGGAAGCCCGTAAGCAATTGATTGACGTACATCGATGACTGCCACTCCGAGATGGAAACGTCCTTCCTTCCTGCAAGACACCTGTGCTGGTGTACCGGTGCGAGTTTCTACAAAACAGTTGCAACAATCATGTCTGCTTCGGGCAGGCGTTATTCATTTGTTCCCTGCTTTTTACTCTATTCCCGTTCATCCATCATAAATAAGGCTAGTTCTTCAACCGGGCAAGGCACACATGCTCGCGCATTAATATCGAAATACGTAGCAAACGCATTTTATTGACGGTATTAAATGTGTACACCCGAGCCCGTATTTGTCCGTGGCTAGTCACTGGTGGAAATGATCAAGAAGGTAAAACAACACCACGGCACATTCGGAACGATCCCTTTGACGCTTGAGATGGCCAATAAAACTAACAACGAGCTTTTGAGCTAGACAATGTCCCGGCTAGTGTGGTTCGTAGCATCAGCAGCAGCAACAATGGCACATTGCGGTGTGCAGGGAGTGCTAGATCGTAAGAGTGAGCGAACGGAGTTAACAGATCATAAATCATCGTGTCAGGCTTTTGTAGTTTTTTTTTCTGGCTCGGACTCCGGTCGTCTCCTGGGCAACCGGATCGCATACAGGGGTATGCGATCGAAAGCATAATATAGCAACGCCTGCTGGTACACGCACCTTACCATCAGATCAAAGCAAACGCACCCCTGGCACAGCCCCAACTGCGTGCTCCGCGCGTGTAATGACAAGCTATAAGCCATTGTTTATCTTACCAATAGTCCATTGAGCAAACATCGTTGAGCGCGAGCATACCCGAGTGTGGTGGTGGTGGTGGTGGTGTTCCATTTCCTCACGTCTTACGAGCTCCCCCATCTCTCCCTACCCTTTCCGTCGATAACCCTTTCCATTTGCCCACGCTTTTCCCAATGTCCTGCAGAGGTGTTGTCTGTGGGTTGGCAGAGCCCATTGCTAAGGAGAGCTAGTGAGATGAAGACGGGGTGAGTGACGCAGAGGTTGAGACATAAATGCTGCAGTAGAAAATACATAAACCGTCCGGTCCGTCCAGGTCGCGCCGAAAACCACAGTACGCCCAATTATCGATCATTATTCTTCATTATTGTGAACTGGTTTCCTTTTTTCTTCGCGGCCCGTGCGGCTAGGGCCACGAAGGAACCCTGATCAATCTTTATTCGCCGGTTTCGTGTTTCGGTAAGTCGGTTCGGTGGTGTTGCTGAGACGTTTCAGGTGGCTGCTGTTTTGCGGGTCTGCCAAAGGTGGGTTTAATATTGGTGACTTTACCAAACGAGTTGGCCAAGCTGAGGGAAGTGGTACGGCAAGGAAGGGCTACCGATGATGGGACGGGACTTGTTGAGCTGATGTTTGGTTCGACAATTCATATTAATCAGTGTTTTAACGGTCGAAGCATGGGAAAGTAACACTTGTTTATCGAACGGCATCGATTCATCGATGCAAAATTACCCTTTGATAGCTTGCTTGGAAGAGATAGTAATGAATTTCTTGGAACAAGAACATTTCACAGGTTAAATAAGTAGATCATTTCGATAGGTGATTGATAAAGAGTAGCAGGCCTATAAAATGTTTTAAATCTTCAATTACTACGGGAGGAGTCCTACTACTCACGGCCAAGATATAGTATGTCCACTATACTTTCCATTTCCGGGACATGATGCAATGGCATCACTTCTGCCCAGTTTGAACTTATCATGTCGTCCTTGCATGCATATTAGTCGCTTTTCCAGGAATCCAGAGTCAGCTTTGACGTCTATGTCGTAAACACGTGGATATTGAGACTATGCGCTCAGTACTATTCAAGTATCCTAGCCTGACATGAACCTTAGCTCACTTTTTATCCATCTGAGAGCTGAATCACGACTCTGGTTGAAAAGAACCTTCGCCGATGTATCTTTGTTGTCAAACTTCATTAAGGAGTTCCAAGGAGTTAGTGTCGCATAAATATCACAACTGATTCATCGATTTACAGTACATCAACTAATTCTGTGTATCTCTCAATGTTGCATCGTGATTGTCTAAAATACAAAAAGTTACCTAAAATTCTTAAAATCAGTTGAAGTATAATAACGATCCAGTATTTACTTGAGTAATTTGCCATTGTATTCCTGTATGTATTTACCATAAGATTGGCTAAAGTGCTTAGAACGCCAATTAAAATAATAAATCCTCATAAATAACTCATCACAAATAAACCTTCAGTACTAATTCCAAGAAGGAATGCCAATCATTTTGTTTACTCTACGTTGTAGTTTTATCTGTCCGCTATCGATTGCTGCTTCAATTTGCATCTGCTCGAATTCGATTCCGATGAAAGCAAGTAGCAAACAAACTCGATGTTTACTTTGCATACGTAGGGATGTTCATTTCGAGTGAACCCCAATTTGCCTTTCGCTTACCCACAAGTACCTTGCCCCAGCTCGTTGCGGTTGGCAAATTCGATCGAAATCCTTTTCGTTTAAACATTTGCTTTACAGCAACCAGCGGCATTGTAGTGAAAAAGGGAGCGAAATAGGAGCCGCTCCATGCGAACTGTATGCGACTTACAACATTGTACCGACCTACGGGTCAAATATCGCGCATGATGGGGTAAGAATGGAGTAAGAACCGTTTGCACTTTGTTTCGTAACACCATCGACGTGTGGCGCACCGTTTGCCGAAGGGTCGGCGAAACGTCGTGGTAATTTCAGCAAAGTTCCTTTCCGGAAAACGTCGCTGCACATGAAGCTTGAAAGAAGAAGCCGCACTGTTGGGAGAGTTTATGTAAATAATTTCCTCCCCCATCCTGTTGTACCCAACGTACCCCAGAGTGAATGTAGAAAGAATTGGGAAAGGGGTTAGCCAAAATAAAAAATATATTTACACACACACACACACTCTCACCAAACAGATGGACGAGTAGGGCAGAGTTAGAGAGGGTCTATCCTGGGACCGGGAGTCGTACCATTGCAGGGAGTGTACTTGCAAGTACAACTCACCGCCGGAGGAGCCTGCAACAGAAGAAAGAACGGCAGTTAGTTCCGGTACTGGTTGGGTTTGTTGGTAGAGTGGACAGCTGAGAGCCGTGAGGACCACAGCCAAGGTGGAGGCACGGATACGGTAGCGCAGACAAACAAATTGAACGATTCCACAAACAAATTGTAGGTTTTTAATGCAATTACGGAGCGAATCTGATGCAGCTGCATGTGGCCTCCACTGGTTCTCGCCGGGGATGGGCCATCCTGGACTCCTCGAGGGGGGGGCCAACAAAGGAAATGCCTCTGGCGGGCTCATCTTTTGCACCGTGCAGTCATTATTTCTTAGAAGCGGTGTACTGGATGAGGTCCGGCCTGCCAACCTGTCCGGGGCTAATGGTGTCATCCCGCACATCCGTCATGTCCGTGCATGACCAAACCAAGCAAAACTCTTCCTGGGCATTTTCGGGCGATTGGAGGAAGTCAACCGGAAGCGCTTGTACAAACGGGTGTACATATACCTTACGCCTTGCAACAGCAAAGGCCAAGGTATTATGCACCCCATGGACGCTTGGTTATGCAATTGCCGCGGGGGTGCGTGCGTATGCAAGTGTTTGGCCGTTTGCTTTGTTTTCCTTGAGCCGTGCGTTCCATTTTTATTCCGAGAACAATCCCAGAACACAGAGAGCGAGAGAGAGAGAGAGAGAGAGAGAGAGAGAGAGAGAGAGAGAGAGAGAGAGAGAAAGAGACAGAGAGAGCAAAAGAAAAGGGTTTGAGGGTAAATCTATTTGGTAAATAAATAAATGAAACAAAACTCAGACAGCCAAGTCTCGGGTCTGATGCAATGGGGAAGCACTGAAGCACTGAAAACCAGAAGCCATATTTAATTGGAATGTTTCTCGCGTTTCTGGACGGCATCGTTGCTTCGTGTGCCTTCGTGCGCCAGGTGAAAGAGGATAATGAAAATCGGAGGAAAAAAGGGTACACGAAGGCAACGATTTTGATTGTTTTCCGACAGCGTTCCATCAGTTGGCGAGCAAAACGCTGCCCCCGAAGACTAAAGTCTGGTTTGGTTAGAAATCTTCCTTTTTTTTCTACTATCCAATCGATATCCTTGCTGCGTGCCTGCGCGCCTGAACGCGAATGCGGCTACGTGAAGCACAAATGCTTCCGTGACATTTATTTGTATAGCTATTTGATGAGACAAAACAAATAGCAATCTCGGCGCGACTTGCCCCATTTTGGGCAGCACGTTTTGGGTAGCGTGTCAGTTTTGACATTTTGGAGAGCACTCGGCGGTGGATGGTACGGCTTCACGGCAGCTTCGATTGGCTCCAGGCAGTGGTATGAACGTAATTGGGATTCTATTCCACTTCACTGTGAGTGTGCTTGGAGGTGTGCTTTTACGCTAACAAGATGGTGTGCTGTGCTCATCACGCAAGTTTAACGCTATAAACAAACATTAACTTTTTTTTTGGTTCTTTTTCGGAAATAGAAACTGTCTAAAATTATTTCAGTAGGAAGTAATGTGTTTAAATTTGTTTTGTTAATTTTAATAACATTTTAACCAGGAATGTTGGAATCTAACCGATCTGTAGGCATATATATTTGCATTTAAACTAGATATTATATTCATTTATTAACAAACAGTTGATTGTACAGTATTTAAAACACTTTTACGATCGATAGATTAGCCATTCGTCTACGACACGAAAAATGTTTATTTCGATTTTATATTTATATATAATTTCTGCTTTGAGCTGCTTCAACATAAAAGGACTCCCTTTACCTTCAAAGTAGTACTCGTAGAAGGTAATAAAAATAAAAACATTATTACGATCAGTAGAAATAAGTGCCTTCGTTGCCAATTCAATTCACATCACACCACGACGTGCATCCCATTAACAGTTTTGTGTTTAACCACACAAAACACAGCATATAAATGTTGTTGTTTTCGTTTTTTTTTTCGTTTTTCGTTTCTGGTCCTGTTTTCACCAAAACTGACCGAAGAAAGTCCAGTTGGTCTATTAAAAAATAAATTCAAATTAATTTCCCGCACCTAACACGTCCATGGGGCAGCAGAAATATATATATATGTGCTTTCCATGTTTTTGGGCAATTGGCTATTTGCTTGCTTTTACACTTCCAGCTCCAAAATGGAGGGTTGCCCGATTAGATTAGACGCTTTCCCAACCACAAGGCAGATAAAGGGGGGGTGATGGGGAGGTAGTGGTAGGTCTGTTGTTGGGATAGAATAATAAACATAAACATGGTGGGCAGTTACGCCGCTATGCTTAGCGTCACAACGCAGCGCATTCACAAAGGCAGATTTTCAGCTGCTCGCTCTCTCGTTAGTCGCCACCGACCTGTGCGCAGTTTTTCTTTTCCGCCAGTTTCTTCTCTTAACGCCGGCCGTTGGAAGCATAAAAGCGTTAGAATGTGTACTTTCCTTTTGCTGGCCGCCCATGATGCCTTTTACACACACACACACTTTAGGTGGTGCGTGTGTCCGTGGGCTAAGAAGTGCCGGGAAGATATGCCCTGGACTGTTTTACATTTTGTGGCATGGGCAGCGGCCCTACCCATTATGCTGGCGGTTTTATTTTCACCACACTCAGCACAACGGAACTAATTAATAATTCATTATTTATTGCGTTGGAAAGAACTTTTTTTTCCTCCCTCCCCGCCTCAGTTTGTCGGTAATCTAATATTCTTCGGGCCGTACTAAGGCGAACCGGCCGTAAGCAAGTGCTGAGGTGCGTTTTATATGTGGCTCAGTTTTGCTAGTTACAGCAAGCACGAATAAATCGATCCAGTCAGCTCGTTAATACAAAGGCAAATATTTTACTTTGGTTTCCGGCGATTCGATCTCTCAGGACGGTTCCCATAAAGTCCACAAGTGCGATCGGCCGAGGTGCTTATCAATCATTCGTATCAAATCCACTGCCGATTGTATGGAAATATCCACTGTACGCTCTTTGCTCCTTTAGATAATATCACCATTAAACTCACAAAGGTATTGCTGGTTTACTGAGCTGCTGTAATTCAAGGAATGGTTAATTTGTGGCGTTAATTGATCTGCATAGAACTTCCACAGAGCATTGATGGACAGTTTAATTTTACAGTGAGCAAAAGATGTATTCTTTATCGGTATGTAGATACTTTTTGTCATGTTTATTTCTTCTCATATTGCTATGAAATATTTTTTGATCATCCAACAACTATCTGATAATTTCTTTAAATTCCTTTGATCAAATAACACTTTTCCAGATAATTAATCAGGTAAAATAGACAGGTCAGACGTTGTCTTCCAAATAACCTCAAAAATTGGTTTGATGTTAGATAGATTGTTTAATTAAGTTCTTAATAAAAAGAAAATTGATTATTGTATCAATAAAGAATAAAGAAGATATTGTATCAAGATAATGAAAACTGCTACGCATTTTTGAAGGATTCATATAATTAATCATATTGTGCATTTGAAGATATCTTGACTAGCTGTAAGTAATTTGAACAAAAAGTGAAACTTTTTTATATGTATTGATCATTCGACAAACATGACTTTAAAAAGTGCATATGAAGTAAATCAAGACATTAATCATACAACAGATTATCTTCGGTCAAACTAATCCAGTTTAAGCATAATTATTCCGATTAGAATTTTAATTCGCCGTAATTGCCGACAGCAGAAAGAACTTTTGTACACAATTGATTAAACCAATTGGCATAAAAATTCCGTATGTGTGTGTCAGAATACAATCCTTTCCACACATCATGCAACCGTGGCAAACTGACCAGCGAGTCAAGTACGAGTAATAATCGAACCCGATCGGTAACAACACCCGTACCGAGCAAAAGCATTCCAACCAGTAAGCCCTTTTATTCAGCGTACTCCCACCACAACCGGCAATCCACCCTGGCTCTGTGTGGCATCATCGATAATGGACAAATGATTTGGTAAACTTTTACACCTTTAATCATATTCTCTATGCTTGGTCGGGCACACCGCGAGCGCACACACCTCATCACCAACCATTCCGTAAGGTTGGTGGTTGTGGAATTTTAAGTAGCGCAAAATTGGATCATGGACGGTTAGTTTACTGACCATTTTTTTTGATTTATAACGTTACACCTTCTCCCCTTTTGCTTGCCCCCTTCTTTCTACTGGTGCTACTCGCTTCCCGCCGATGAGCTGAAAGTGGAGTGATTGGAAGGTTCAGATGTTCTGGCAGTGTTCCAGCATCTCGCCTCCTTCTTTCATACGCTGATTAACATACCGTAACATGACCATGCGCTTGGGCTTTAACGCTATCGCCAACTCATCTGCAATCCGACGGTTCAATCGATCGAATCGGTGTCTATTCGAATCATGCATCGTCAATCTGTCTAGCAGTGTCGTGGAATGTTTGGAGCAGTGCTAGACGTACAGGGCGCATCACAATCCTTCTGCATTCGTACCGGCCCATTCGCCGAGAGGTGAAACCTTTTAACGAATCCTAATATCCTCAAAATTGAATTACTCTCGAAAATAGAGCCGAATCACTTAATGGATCCCGAAATAAAAAAACATAAAATCGATTTCCACACAGCCACTCCTGGGGATAGCGAATAGCGCATAGAGTCGTCCCAAAGTGTGTCTCAAAGTGTGGCGGCTTGCGGCGGTCAATCCTTTTGGTTTGTGGAGTGTTTGGAGATGCGGTACCGCGGAGAAAGGGAACCGCGATCTGGACCGTTTGTGTCTATTAGCGATCTTCATCTTGATCGACTCGCGCCCCAGTTCAATAGGCGTTTAGGCAGCAAGAGAATTTCAGATCGCGGCAGTGCGCAGCATCCAAGTGTCATGGTGCGGAACAGTGCCAGACAGCCCGTCTACCGCTGCGGCGATCAACGATCGACGGTATGACAGCGCACTATTTCGCTTGAAAGCTACCGCGGGACCGTGTAAAGTTCACAAGACCATAAGCCTCCAAACACTCGGACACACTCGGAATTCCACTGCGGAGCGAAACAAATGAAGCAGCTCATTTCACGCCCCTGCGGCTGTATTTCGTTGCGATCGTTTACAGCGCCCGATCGACCTCCGATCCCGGCCCCGGCGAGATGTGGATGACCCTTTTTTTTTTTCGTTCGTTTCGTTTCGTTACGTTTTTGGCGTTCTCTGTTGATGATACTATTAGCTTACGGGTTCCTTCCGTGGAAATGCTTAATTAGCTGATGGTCCTCTGGCCGGTGGTTCTCGGGGAGCGCAGGCCTTCTTTTCTCTTTCATTCGTCTTATCAAAGTTGATGTTCGTTGGGTCCGACATTCTCTGACTATTAGGCAGTTGCTTCTTGTTTGTGAAGCTGCTGCTGCTTCGTGCCTGTGGCTCGTGTTCGCTGTTCTCAATTATCGATCGCTACACCTAATTATCGATCACTGGAGGGCTTTGATGTTCTAGGTAGGAGGGCCTTAGAGCCTTAAGCGAAATCTTGTAAGCGTGCTTAGAAAATGCGTCCAAATCGTTTAGAACGCATGCAACTCGTCTGGAAGTAAAATTGTTTCCAGCTGCGTCACATTTTGTTATTTTGTGTTCGCTTAAAAGCTTAATAATACTTTGTTTTGATTTATTTATAGTTTCTATGCTGAGAGTGAAATCAGAAATTCACAAATGACACAAAATAGGATCAACGGCTTTTCTCCCAATGATGGCTTGTTGACCAAAAGCAATAGAAAACTACAAAAGCAACAAACTTTTCCACAAACAAAGAGAAAATGGAGAAACAAATGTCATAACGATTAAGAATGGTACGGTTGTGTTTGACCCTTGTTTGGAGTAATTCAAACTATAATCCCTTCACGTCTAAGGGGCGTAACCACTTCCGAAAACAACAATCTCACCCCTTCTGAGACGACAATACAATCACAGCACAATGGTGGTGCCCGATACACAGCTAAGTTGGGCTGTCAATTGAGCAACAAAAGGTTTGTCGGGGTATTAGGGAATAAAAAATAACTTTGTTTGAAAATTGTTCTTCCTTGTTTCGTTGCATTTTTTCCATGATTTTCCTATTGCTCTATTAAATTTACAGTTTGAACTTTTTTTTTAGTAAATTTAAAACAAAAGTTTTCTTTTTTTGGTTGAATTGGAATGATCAAATAAGAATATTTCGAAGCGAGTCATTTGTGCATACTTCAAATTCTTCAAAAGGTTGTTTTAAACATAATTGTTTAGGTTTGGGCAACATATCCCGCATAGAAAGTATCATAAATGTGATGAAATTAATTGTGTTTAAAATAAAATTTTCCATCTATCGTTTAAAAACAAATAATATTACATGTTATATAATATTGGTTTAACAAACTTTCCAAAATGTTATTCATCTAGAGCAATAGAATTTTTAAAACCATTGTTGAATCTAACCCATTTATAAATTTGTTAAATTAGTTTAAATTATGTTGTATTTTAATATTTTTAAATCACAATATGAATAAAAAAATATGTTCGATCGTTTGTGGTATTTTACAGTACCCAGCTGTTCGTAACAAAACACATTTACCTGCTTCATCATTACCTTTGTTATACACATTTGTTTATTTCATTCGTTTATAGAGTAAAAACAGATCTTAAATAAGTAATCACGTACAATTGAATTTCGCTAAATCTTACACGTAAATCTTTGTATTTCATACCGAACACGCTTGCAAATATTACTTTACTCACTACTCGGCACGGCCATCAGTATTACTATCGAACAATCGGCCAATATACGAAAGGGTAATTGTTCTAGGTAAAAGAAGTTATCATTCTACCGATAATGGGGGGGGGGGCCTTTTTTCATAAAAGACGCGAGGTTTCCACGTAGTTTCTGTCACATTCGATTCTTTAGCTGTCCGAGTACATACGTCGGGAATGTGGAAACTAAAGAGTGCACATAAAATACTATCCAAAAAAGGTAATACAAACTCAACAAAACAGCCTTCGGGTGTGGCCACTAGAGCACTAGAACAGGAACGGGATGAGGAGAATGCCGAGCTCGTCGGCTCTCGCTCGCCTTAGACACTCCGCAGTGCCGGTCCGAGCGGACGACTGAGATCGGTCGGTGCACCACCGGATCGGGGACTGTCCGGACCGGTGGTGGAACCGCTCGGCGAACGACTGCCGGAACCGGACCCTATCGCAGACCCATTACTCTCATGATGCTGCTGCTGCTGCTGCTGCAGATGATGGTTCTGATGATGCGCATGATGCTGATGATGAGCAGCGGCCAAGCTGTGGTACGAGCTGTGGTGGAAGTAGTGGGGCGGTATTGCACCCAACGGGCCCATCATCAGCAGCGGATGGATGGGCAGATCGTACCCGGCCAGTGCCGGATGGGCGTACTGCAAGAAGGGAGGAATGTTGGCCCCCGGGAGACTGGTGGCGGGTGGTAGGGTGGGCACGTGCTGATGGTGCAGCGCGGCATGATGATGATGATGGTGGAGGGCGGCAGCATGATGGTGCACCGGATGGCCAGCAATCGTCAGCAAGGATGGCAAGCGGTCGGGCGATTCTAGCAAGTTGAGCCGATCGTCGGAGCTTTTCTTGGAGCGTTTGGAGCTCTGCTCCCGCGCAGTGTTGATGGACCGGGCAGGACTCGCACCCGGTGATCGACTGCTGTCCCGCTCTATCCGCACCCCTTTGCGGCGTTCCACGAGTTCCTCTTCCGGCGTGATCAAACTTTCGATCGTAAACGAACGCTTCGGTCGCAGTGGAGTTCGCGTCGTACCGGCCATCAGCGTTGTCTCGCCGGTAGACACCGGTGACAGTGGGGCCACTGCCGGCAGTGGGGAATGAGGTTCGAGCGGTGGCGAATGCATCATGCTCGTGGGATGCAGTACAACCGGGTCCGGCAGCATCGTGGTCGCACCGGGACAGTACGCATCGGCCGAGTTTTGTGCCAGAAATATCCGATTGATGTTGGCCAGCGCTGCCAGCTCCTCGTTCAGGATGTCCTTGTCGGTTTTGTGCAGCTTGAAGCGTTTCCGGCGCCTTAGCAGGCTACCGTTTTCGAACATATCGAACGCCTGCGGGTGCAGTGCCCAGTAGGCGCCCTTGCCCGGACGGTCGGGCCGCCGAGGGACCTTGATGAAGCAATCGTTGAAGCTAAGATTGTGCCGGAGCGAGTTCTGCCACCGTTGCGTGTTCTTGCGATAGTACGGAAACCGATCGGTGATGAATTTGTAGATATCACTCAAGGGTAACATTTTGTCCGGCGACGACCAGATGGCCATCGCTGTGAGGGAGATGTACGAGTACGGTGGCTTCTGATCGCCGTACGTATCACGAGAGGGACGTGGCATTTTTAATTCACTCTTCTTGAACTTGATCTTGCGCAACTTAATTGTTTGCCTGTTTCACTGTTCGGTTGTGTCGATTAGTGGGACACATGGACACATTTTTATGCTTCTCTTAAGTTTCACTTGTGCTTCCACAGTATCACAGTACGTTCACGAGCGAGGCGCACATCTTCACATCTCTTGTGTCGTGTTTGCTTCTTATGAGACGCTTAATTTCCTTGTCAAACCAAGCCACAAAGCTGTACCCTGCGGAGGAGTGTTCACTCAAAACACAATACTCCAAAAGCACCATTTAACACCGTACTCTGCAGCTGCACCGTAAAGCATAAATATGTTTTCATGCACATGTTTCTTCGCAGCGGAACGATCTTCTACCGTGTGGCTGGCAAAAATTCTGGCCCAAAACCACACACACCGCACACACAGCACACGGGTGTTGCACCACGCCACGAAGGGAAAGACTTTTTCGCACAGTTTCGACACTTCGGCACACACCGGCGAGCGAACGCGAACGCGGACGCTTGTTTGTATGGACTGTTTGGACTGTTTTATCAAATCAACAACCGAAGGTGTTGAAATGCGGAATGATATGTTAAGCGCAGTGAGGCGGCTTCCTCTCTATCGGGTTGGAGATGCAGTTGCGCGCGATACGGATACGCCGCACGCACACAGGCGCACACCAATAGGGGACGAGATTTGCTGTAGCCATGCGAAAACTGCATGCACGTGTGTGCGTGTGATAGTGTCGTTAGACCGCAAAGGCGCGTACACGGTGTATGGAGAGCGAAAGAGAGGTACAGCACGATGGTTTTGTGTAAGAGATCATTTGATTGTGGAATGGGAAAAGGGAAGAAGAATGGGATGGTGGCAATGAAGAGGGGTGGCGTCGAAAGTATATAATGTGTGTTTGTGTGCAAGCTTACGACGCGCGAGCGCCGTACTGTACAGTGTTTACATTTGCTTCCCCTTTTTCGAGAATGAAAAGCAACGTTTTTCAGCATCTTGTTTTTTTTATTTTTGCTTCATTTACCAAGCTGCTTCGAACCGGGACGAGCAAGCTAAACATTTGTACAATCAAGCATCAATAGCGACAGTGGCGCACAAAAGTGTTGTTAGTAATATTTACTATGGTGAGGTTGGAAGTATTTTAAATTCCATTTTATATGCAGATGTTCACAAACGATGTGAATTTCTATTCTAAAAATTCTATTAAAAGTTTGCAATTTACGAGAGCATCGAACTCAATCGATTTCAACTTGCAAAAGTCGATTGAAGGGGAAAAAATCTCTCTCATGTCGAATAAACCGGGTTTTGTTATTGATTTCTTAAAATGCAAAGTTTGTATGACTTTTTATTCAAATCTAAATCAACATAAAACTATTGAAACAATGTTTATTTTTGGTGCGTAAATGTTCAAAACATTTTCAATATTAACATTGAATTTACAATGTTAACAAACGTGTTGTTATTCCGATGGATAATTAATTGCTCAACGTTCAGTTTTGCGCATCACTGTATATATGTATATGACGCCTCGTTCGCTCTCTCTGTTGTCTATAGTGTGTAAGCGAAACGTAAATATAAAACAGCACGCACACCATATTGCAAACGGAAACAGCTAAATAGGCGGAGCTACAAACGCCAATGGTAAAAGAAAAATGGTGGTGAACCTCGTCGGCGTTACCACCGCAAGCAGGGTGGAAAAATGCGATGCGTTGTTTTTGGTTGTTGTTTTCGTTATTGTTGTTGCTTCTTTCGAACCACCCCGGCTCGGCTAGAATAATCATTTATTTAGCGATGGAGTGCGATAAATAAATCAAATAGTTTATAAAGCGCAAGAACGAGAGACACCGCGAGAGTGTGAGAGATGGGTCCCCATTCGCCAAGAACCGGGGTGGATCATTTTCCGCGAAATCGATCCACAAAAGGAAAAACGAACAGGGATGATGTGAGTGTGTGTGTGTCCCGGGAATGGATAGATCTCGTTTCCCGGTGGTTCGGTATAATACAAACGGACGTCCGGACGAAGAAAAAAAAAAAGGGCGTTGGGACGTGGAACACCACGGCAGGGTGGTGATGGTGGCCGTTGCTTTTGCCGGTCGTTTGTTTCGTGGTAAATTGACAGAAAATTTAATTGAATTATTTTCTTCCCGTTGCGCCACGAAAACGGCAACGAAACCGCCGAATCGGCGAGGCGTGTAATTCTGACTCCTCTTTTTCTATCTTTTTGTTTGCCCCCCCTCCCTCCCACACTTTTTTTCATACCATTTCCCGACTGGCTGGCAAATGGGAAGCTGTTGCTGGTGGCGTTGATTTAGAGGCAATGTTTGTACATTCCGACATTCCGACTTTGGTCGGTCCATTCTACCATCGGTGCACGTGAAGCATTTCGGGATGTATCGCTAGGATAGGATTTTGCAAATTGAATCGAAAGGGCGTGCGAGTGAAATTGTTTCCGCTGAGAGGGTTTTTTTTTCGCTCATGTTGTTGCTGCTTTGCAACAGCAAAAGGGTTTTAAGATATTCAATAAAATACGTTGCTTCCCTTGGCTGCACCGCTATAAATCATGGCCAGATAGTGTGGAATGTAACGTGAGGAAATATGAGAGTTATCACGCGACGAAATGAAAATGGTATGCATGTTTCTTATCAATTTCAGTGATTGGCCAACCATGGCAACTTGTTGTGTTCTTTGCCGTGTGTCTTTGCTTACAAAATGGTTTAAAATTTATGTTTGCTGCCGCACGAATATTCTCAGGAATGTTTCTGAAGGGGGCTATACAGCGATTTACATAGATGAAACCGAAGAATGTTAACAAAACAATATGAGCTGAGTAGATATTCCACCCGATTTCATCCGTCGGAGGAACTCAAAGAAGCAACACAACAACAATATAGCGATATGCTTTGTTAATCAACCAACCTTCACTACCATATTTCTCCGGCTAGTACACACTCTGTGGATACATTTTCTTCCCTGTGAATGCGGTTAAAGTTGGAAGAAGCTGCAAATAAATCGACTGATGAGCGATAGAACCCAGATTGTGATTTTGATATGGAACATTTTTCATCATCAAATGTGTGATTACTGTGCACCAGGTGCGGTGGAAGACGAGCTGCCAGACAGGATACACACACAGGCTGCCGGTTTACACCAGACGCAATCAAAAACAAGATGAATGAGCAATCATGATTATGGTTGCGGTTTTTTCTCTCCTTCTCTCCCTTTCTCTCTTACTTTTTCCCCCCCCCCCCCCCCCTTACTGTTTGCGCACCTGACTTGAATCTGTTGCATCAGGCTGACGATATAACACGCCCGGTAAGTAGCTAGGACGATAAAGAACTTCTTGACATCCGCACGGCCGCTCATATCTTTCGCCCTCGTGGAGAACCATTGATTTCATTCTTTTCGGCCACACAATGCAGAATCAAGCGGGTTTCGAAACAGTGACACAAAGTAGCACCAGCATCAGCTCACCTGTTTAAATCTCTTCCATCGGATCATTGGAGAAGCGTTTGTTGTGTCCGGGCAGGTTGTTTTTCTTTATTGTTTATGTCGCGCGAGTTCACGTGGGAATGGAATTTATGTTTGATTTGGCTAAGGTGGCCATCGGTTGTTGTATGATGGCAGGTGTTGATTAAATTGAAGCCTGTTCTTCACTACCTCCTTGGTTTGATTGTTGGGAAAGTTTATCGTTCTGCTGTGCTGCAGATTGGCTTTTCTTTGTCACTCCACTCGCTCATAAAGTGGGAAGTGATGATTCAACTTTCGATACAAAGGGGAGGCAAATAATTTGATTGAGAAAACACATTTTATTATACGTGTAATTATTGAGTTGCTTTTTAATTTAAACATCCCAGTTTCATACGAATAGTATGTTTTAGATATACCATAAATTTTAAATCATTTCAGCATTATTTCATGACGAATGTTTTGAAATTATATTTTAATTATTATAAATTATATTAATACTACACCAAAGGTCGCTGAATATCAAAATCGGGCTCCAAAAGCCAAATTATTTATATTGTATAAAAGAGTCATTCAAATTATAATTCTCAATCCCTGGTGGCAAGTGAGTATCCGATTGGATAATAATCTTCGAATTATTAATTTTATGTCACTTTTCCTAATTAATTTAGCCCATACAGTACTTATCTTCGACAACATAGACCATTTAGGAATTTTTATGGATTAATGAGGGATTCGTTTTTAATATTCAATGATGCACGAATTGTCCTAATAAACATACACAATCGTTCATTCAGCAGGACCAGCTGACACAGAATGTGTCCATCCACAGCCATCATCGGTCATCAATAAATAGTGATGGAACAACATCAACCATAAACAGACGACAGCAAACTGTGTGTCCAAGCGAACTCATAAACAAAGCATTAGCACAAACCTAACAAAGGCACGTTTTTCGAGCCATCCCCCAAAGCCCGAATGTGCCAAACTCCCTTTCCAAACCACGTCCGTGCCAGACAAAGTTCAATAATGAATTTATAATAACTTAATTTTTCTTCCCCCATGGTCGCTCGTTATCAATGCGATACTGGCTTGCTTGCTAGCATACTCCGCATTTCAACGCCGGCTATATCGCGTTTTGATATCGGCAATTTGGCGGGACCTTTACCCACAAACGACCTGTCATTTTGTCTCCCGGCCGCGTTCTATTGATTTAGATTGCATGGGAAAAGAAACTGTATTGTTTGGCCCGGGCTGCCCGATACCATCGTCTGTAATTGTCATCGAATTGGAGCTAATAATTGGATTATTAAGCTATCATCATCGTCATCATCATCATCGCTGTGGAAATTATTCTCGTCTTAAACCGACCATGGTGGTGCGACTCGGATCCGGGTGTCAGATATCGGTTTTGAGCGGGATATCCATCGGAAAGGGAAGAATAAATGTCTGAACTGTTTGCTATCTTCTTATCAATGTGTCTGCCTGCTTTAGGGTGCTGTTGTGGTACACTGGAGTTAGCTTCCGAGCAAGGGAAACACAGCTCAATCCCTTACTGTTGAGCTGTTTAGCATTGAAAGCGTGTGTACGGATTACGCAGTTTCGAACGCGTTTCTTACTTTCCACCATCTAAGAACATCCATTCTGTTGGGCTGTAAAAGCTGCCCAGTTTTCCGAGAAGGTCCAAGAACACCCCAGCCCATGGAAACATATTTTGGAACCTGCTGCAGATGTTGTAACGTGACGTGTAAACGCTCCGACACGCAACGCCGATGAG
Source organism: Anopheles rivulorum (assembly GCA_018908115.1). Taxonomy (NCBI): domain Eukaryota; kingdom Metazoa; phylum Arthropoda; class Insecta; order Diptera; family Culicidae; genus Anopheles; species Anopheles rivulorum. The sequence continues at coordinate 27,844,412 of STHB01000004.1, forward strand.
CTATTATGCTCGGCGCTTATGCGAATATACATTATGCATGGTGGAAAACTGGACAAGACATTCGTTTTTCCCCCACGTTGTTGTTTTGTTCGCCACCTGAACTGATGGTAAATCAACGAAAGCTTTTACATCATCAAAAAAACAATGAAAACAAGGGAAAAAGAGCTTCACAGCGCAGCGAACGCTCCGAATATCCGAAAGGATACGACGTCCAACTCGCCAAAGGACTCGATGACAGGGTTACAAACTTTGTTCTACTGCTGCTTACTAGCGCTTCTGCAAACCGTACACAAACAGCACGATTGTGTTCATCGATCATGCCACCATTTGATATGCTTTCCGGGTTACTGGGGAGTTTTGCCCTGTACGGTACCACCTTATCGTGCATATAATATCGTGTTCAGCACAATGTACAACAAATTTATTATTTACCGAAATCGCTTCAAATACACACCCGTCCCAGCTCCCAGCTGGCTGCAACCCTTTCCCTTACCTGCCCGGAACGTATATTACGGTAATAAATGACACAATTTCGCCTTGCACGGGGAAGAAACTTGCCGATATTCAAAACGGAACAGATGCAACGCACGCACAAAGGAAAACAACAAACACTGAGCGGCAAGTAAAAACACCGAAAAATATAGCAAAACAAGGGAAAAGGGTTACGGCTGAAGATGATTTATGGCACATCCACCATGGTTCCGGATTTGGTGGAAACGTGGTGGTATCCTTCGATTGCGTGAAAAAAAAATGGAGGGTGAAACACACAGAGACACACACCGAAAGGGAAATTAATAATAGCACACCAAACTAGTGCCAATACGCAAAGTCAATGACGATGATGACCTGAAACCGGACGAAAAAGGGAAAAAGTATATAAAATACCGTGAAACACACTCACACACACTCACACACACACACAAATAAGAATTCATGCATTTCGACAGGCGCATAAAAGAAACGGGGTAAATATTTATCTCCCCAACAACACGCCCGTTCCGGATTAGTGTGTGTACGAGAAATGTGATAAAAATTGAACCGCGGCTCATCGGTTTCTACTGGCCTTTTTTTTTCGTGTGTGTTTTCTTCTTTTCGAAGCGGAATACACTAAACAATAGCTTTTTTCCACACACACACACGCATGTCGGAAGTTGAATGAATCGTCCTTGTTTTTTTGTTAATGGTTTAGTCCTGAAATGGGCCGTGTAAACGATTCCTGTCTCATCCCATTACAGGAAAGAACAGCAGAAATCCTTGGAACAGGATAACGTTAACAACGAGGGGCAAAAACTCCACACCGCAAAAACCATTTCTGTCACTTGTCACTAGTCACCCGAGGGCTAGTAGATGGGTTTCGGCGTATTGTCGCTTTGGTTTTGTGCTGTGGTAAATTAAGAGTCATAATTGAAAATTTACACTGATTTATCATGGGGTTACCGTTGCGCTCGGTGTGCGTCGGGTAATTTTTCCCGAAAAAGGGAGTAATTCTGCACGGTAGCAGCCGGAAATCCCGAAAAGGGTGAATAAAAGCAAGGACGAGCACCGGTAGCGAAGGGACAAAGTTTGTCCTTCCGATCCGGATAATTTGATTATCGATGTTTAACAAGCAGGATTATTAGCTGTGCCGGGGAGATTGTGACGTTTTCTTTTGCGCGTTCACTTTACTCCATGTGAGGAGTTGGGTGTTGTGGAGTTGGGAGTAGTGAAAGGGACGAAGGAGGTAGGGTTTTACACTGTATCCGTTCCGGGTGTGATGCTGTTACGGCCATAATTCATCGCAAATGATGCAATATTTTGACAGGGAAGCGTTTCCGAGAAGTTATTGCCGTGGCAAGTGCTTTCGGAGGGTTGATGAATTAGGCAGTTAGTGGATATGAGATGTATCAAATGTTGGCAGGATTTATGATGCTGCTAAAATGGTAGAAGGCTTTTTCTTTTTCGGGGGTGACTAAGTACAGATGATTGTTCAAAAGTTGTTTGAAATAATTTTCTTTTCATAATTTTACTTCAAACTCGGGCAGGAATGGAATTTGTAACTATCGTGGGATATGCATTCGTGGATTGAGTAATCATTAAAGTATTGGATTTGTAAGGATAATGTCACTTTTATGACTAAGCAGCATATATTCTTCGGTGGAGAACATGAAATAAGTTGGTATCATTAATTCAGATTTTTATGATGCCTTGGACTCCAGTTACTGAAAGGATATTGAGGGTTATCCTTATATAAATCGAACTATCAAAAGACATACAAAATTATCTTTATTCTAAAGTGATACATTTCCTGCTGACCTGGAAATTCTTGGTGCAGAATCATGGAGGTTTTGGCCACCAAAACACCTGACAACACCCAGAAGATGATTCTCGCCGAGGATCTTGTGGGTCTCTGATTGCAGATATCTTCCATGTCGTGATCTAGATGACTTCGACTCCGACCTGATCTAGAGTTTTGCAGATATCTTTTGTGGATTCTTGTACTTGATACTTGATAGACTCTAATCAACACACCTAAAGTTTGCATGTACTTCAGTATACCAACTATCAAATTGATTATTTATTAAATTTATTAAATTGGCCATTTCCTATTTTTTATTAGTCTTATTGCTTGTACTTGGACACTGGTGTAGCATAAAGTGTTTTATGTCTCATTGCTAAAATACTCCAAACCTCTATGAAACAGTCGTTCACATTGCATTACGGCGAGCCATTCTCGGCTTGCCATCAATATCGAAAATCGATATCGACTAAAAATACTGGCAGTGCGATGTGTCGAAACTGCCGAAAGCTGTCTAAGCGCGGCGAATTGACGAAAGAAACGAAAGCGCTCGATCTATCATTAGATAATTAATGATAAACTATTTAGACCTTGGTCCGAGCGGCAAGGCATTACACTCCCAGCAGTTGGCTTTGCTGCCTCGTGGCGAGAGACCGTCTGCCCTTCGACTGTTCGAGTCAATCTCATTAAAGGCCAACCCCAAAGGCCTAGCGTACTGGGCCCTATTGACACTACGAACTCTCTGCCGTTCGCCAGATTTCCAACACATTGGGGATCGGAAACTCAGAACCTCAAAATGGAGAGGGCGTTCTTGGCGGCCTTTCGCACCAAACCGTGCCGGGTTCACAATCTAATCGTTAATTTATGATGATTGTTGTCTAATTGTAACAATGTGCTGAAGTGAAATGCACAAACCAACCTCGCGCACGAACCGGTTAGAGTCCGCGGCCACTCCGGGGCTACTTGTCCAAGATGCGGAGAAATCTTTTGTCTTTCCACGGTCAAACCTCCTGGTTTCCCGGGCCGCGCGAGTGTTGGCCACGAAGTCGAAGTCGAGCGCACCCTTTTCAAGAAGCCGCCGATCGTGCCGATCGTTTGCAATCAACACGGTTACCGCCGACACGTTTGCGCTCCGGTTGTAAGGGCGGACGGATGATTTTTCGTGGCCGGCAAGTACCGTCGATGGCAGGTTTCCGTTCGTTATCCTGGGAAAACGTGTGAAAGCTCGCCCCGTGTGCTGCTGCACTGTCCGGCACTCTGTCATTACGCGAGCGAGCATCAAACACCACAAACCGTGGCTGCACTTTCGGTCGTACTTTCGGTCGCGCCAGCACACTCGAAAAGTGTTAGCATATCCGCGATCGATGCGCATCGATCGCGAGTGTGCGCGTGGTTCAAACACCACACCGACTGACCGACCGACCGAATGTTGAGGAATGAACATCATCTGGAAGGATGAGGGGAAAGGGAAGCGAAAGGGAGTGGAGGAGAGCAGGAAAGGTAGCAGCAGCCTTACCGAACGCAATAGCATCACCCGAGAGCACTTTAAACTGTGCTAATCACGAGCGAACCTTTGCGAATGGGCAGCTTTTTTTCTTTTGCCTTTTTTTCTGGCTGATTTTCACACCACACGATTGGGCCTTTCGGTATACCGAAAGGCGTCATTTATCGGAGTGTGAGGTGCGCAGTTAGTGGAGAGGAAAGGGAAGCGACAGGAAGGGAGGTAAAGGATTCGGTCTGTGCGAATGCGCGAGCAAACCGCGAGTAATCCGAAAAATGACCCCTTGAAGGCAGGCGATCGATCATCTTTCATCGAGTTCGTTTATGAGCCGCCGAACGCATTAATCCCACCGAAAGATCTTTTCGCATCTTGTTCATCCCGCCCTATTGCTATGCTATGCCCACCCCGACCCCTTTTACCCGCGTACCCTTTACGGGAAGGGTTTTCGTTGCACGCCGTTTGGTCTCTGTGCACACGTGAGCGCAGAAGTTAAATTGAGAAAATGGGTTTCCTTTCCAGTGGCATCTCGATGCACTTGGACGATCTGTTCTGGTTGGTTGGGAGAGCGAGCACGCGAAAGTCCGAGGACCGGGGCTCGCTTGTTAGGAAACAGTCCGTCGGCCGGTCGTCCGGTCAACACGCTGGATACTTGTGTCGATAATCATGCCCAGCCGGCTGCTGATTAGCTCGGTACTCAACTGCTGATCATCTGGCGGTATTATCGCCGATCTGCGGTGTTGCATACGCTGCCAGGCAGGCTATATCGTTAGCCGCCTGCTGGAACATTGTATCGCGTTACGCGGTATCACGCCATTTGCTTTCAAGATTGTATTTACCTTTGCAGCAAACTTTCAAATTCGTGATACGGATTGGCATATTGACAACAGGCCTGCTTTCTGTTACAATGTTATTAAGTTATCAAAACACATACTGGAAGGAAATGTGTTATTTGTCAGAAATCTTTTAACTTTTCTATTTAAAATGCAAGTGATATTTATTTATCCGATTTTATTGAAATTTATGTTATAATTTCTTTACAAAGGTGTCATTTAATTTAGCATTTACTTAAAGATTGAATTCAATAAATGGAAGCTGATTTCCTAAATTATAAATTGAGAAATTTCTGGAAAAGGACATCAGATCCAATTTTATAAGTTTTTTTTATAAAATATTAAATTATTTAATTTATTTATGTTATTAAATTAAAACATTTTAAAGTATAGGATTGGCTTAAAAAATCATACAATACATTTCGGCTTGTTTCCCACAACCATCAATTATCAAAACAGCATTAAACCAGCATCCACAGCGTAATGGAAATGAAACAAAAAGAAGCTTTTCTTTATGAGTTTGTCTTTTGTCGATGGTGGAAAAAAAAATCTTGTTCGTGATACTTTTTCTTCTGTTTGTTCATTTCATTCACTCCATCTGTCGGTGAGGTGAGCGAAGCTTCCCCATTTTACGAAAACGTGTCTCTAAACAAGATTCTTGTTAACAAATTGCTCCCTCGAATTAACACTTAACAAAAGGCTTAAGAGTAAAGCATTTCAAGTTAGAAAAAAAACACTTGTCTCTTTCTCTCTCGCTCCCCATTGAAGTGACCGCATCACCACCGTTGACCAAATCATCTGCCAAACGTCCAGCACAAATCACGAATAATTAGCTGCATTAATATTTTCCCACTTTCCGTGTTCTGGCTGCCCGGGCGACCAGATACACTTTTCGGCGTGCTTCAATCGCCGCCAAAAACCGCCGTTGTTTAGGCGGTAAGGTAATGCAACACTCGCAGGTTTCTTTCACGTTTATTCCGCTTCCACAGATCGGCCTAATGATGGACCGGGGCCACGTATGTTGCTCACGCACGTTTTTTGTGGCTTTAAGCAATGAATGTGGCTTCAAGCCGGACAACGGCCGTGCCACACAAGGATGAATGGCTTACCGAACTAAGCGTTCGGATGGGTTTGACCGAAAATGGACACGAGTCCGGCCCTTTAGCAAAGATTGGGCGATCGTGTAGTGGGAACGATTTGAATGATCAGTAGTGAACTGTTTGCGCTGCCGGTTAATAAATGATTTGTGGTTTCAATGTAAATATGATAATAAATTATTGGTCTGACTGACGAGTAGTTAGTAGTTGGTTTGGTTGGATGCATATGCTTTTGACAGGCAGAAATGGTTTTGAAGCTTAATTTATGGTTGAGTATAGAACATGATTTAAGGTACAGAACAGAATATAACTTTCCTTCTCTTAAACTGCAACAATAACTTATTTCCTCTTACAAACTTACAACCGAATTTCCAAGAATATGTAAACATGTTGCTATGTTGACACAAAAATGCTAATGTCAGACGTGTCAAATTTATACTTTGACAGTGATTTGACAGATTATCGCCAAAAACAGTAAACCGAAATTCCATCCATATCTAACCGGTTAAATAAAAAAAAACGTTGTAGATTTCCAAAACCAAATGGTTCGAGTGGTACCAATTCCATTGAAAAACAATTCGTCATATTTGTTTTCAGCACGAATAAAATGATCCTCTCCGCTGTTCCCCGAAAAACATAATAAAACACACCGCTGACGGGTGTCAAACGCCGATACACGTATTTCTACTACCCAACACTCCCAATGTACCCAGCCAGCAGGCCCAGCATCAAAGGCCATTCTGGAATGTAGATGCCGCAGCAGCCAACAGTTTCAAAGACACCGCACCGCAACAGCCTCCTGCTGTGAAAATTTGTACTTTAAAGTCATCACACCTTTTATTGCGAATGAAATATATGTATTTTCGGGTCGCTGGGTGCCGTGCCGTGCCGGTGTATGGTGTCTCTTTTCTCGTGCAACCCATCGGCTTTCCGATCGGCTTTTCGCCTTTTTTTTGTGTTGTTGTTGTGATCATCAGCCCGTTGTGATCGAGAACGGGAGTGAAATGACTTGCGAGCGAGAAAAGGCACAAACCCGCGCAGTGAGAGAGTGGGAGATATGTACAAAAAGGGAACAAAACCAAAAAAAAAACACAAAACACACCAACCTATATGGGTACGGGGAAAAGTAAACCAAACGATCGTCAAACCGTTGGGCCAGACAATGGGTACGGGATCGCGCGAGCGAGCGCTCGTGAAAATATATGAAAATAAAAGAGTGGGTTTATGATAATCGAATCACATATAACGCGAACGCGCGCAGCTTTGTTTAACTGCATGTCGACGGCACAGAACCGGTGCCGGGGATTGGGGGAGCCCCAGTGCGGAAAGGGAATCTCAAAAACCAATAATAAAACGACGTGGTCATTCCTCATAACCCCCGTGACCATTTCTCGGTCGGCACAAATTCGAGCCGAGCCGAAAGCAATAACTGATGCCACTTATGAGTGTGCCCTGGGACCGGTGTGCCGGGTTTTGGCTGGTGCCGAGAATGGCGGCAGCCATAAATGTGTTGTGCTGTGTATGTTTTTACGATCGAGCTCCCTCGAAGCTGTCTTGGCTGAGGTTTGAGTGCGCGGGCAAGCACAGTTGAGGCAGGTCCTCTTCATCGCTGCTTCCACGTCCCGATTGCATCCTTCCAGGGGAACCTCCACCGCTTCGATCTTCCCGGTGATCGGTTATTTGATTAATCTATTGTAGGATCCGAACTGATCCTGGTGAGATGAAAGCAATGTGCCGTAAACGATGTGCCAGGAATAGCAGGCGTAAACCCTCGATGCTCGATAGTCATAGATTTGTTGTTGTTGTTTTATACCGATGCCCCATCGCCAATCGCCGACACCCGAAGTGAGTGATCTTTTCGCACTTTTTCATAAATCAATCCTGCCGGGCCGGGAAAGGGTAATGGGAAGAGAAAGAAAGGCAATAGAATATTAATTTTCAAACCTATAGCAAACAACCGATCAGTTGGTAGTGTTGGAAGGATCCGTACCTTCAGCACGCACGCTCAACCGAAGATACGGAACGGCTGAGTGTGGAATCGATTTGTAATATTCCCCAATGCACGTATGTGTGTGTTTTTTATACTTCATTTGGCCTCCTGCTGCGTGGCTAAAGTGGCTGAAAGTGCTAAAAGATTGCCAGATCACCTTTCTGGAATGCCGCTCGGAACAGTTTGATGCCGAATGGTGCAAGAAATCGAGCGACTTGTAATGCTGCATCCACGATATCTGGTGCATTTTTTTGTAACGGTGATCATGCATTTTGGATGCATTGGATATACATGAAAAAAGGTCTATTATTGATTCCACATGTTCGTGGTTTTTGGACAAACGATGTCCATTTCTATCGAATCATCTATTTATTTCAGTCTAAGATAGAAGGCTAAAGCTAAAGAGGAGCTTTTGAAGTTTATTTTAATGATAACGCTTATCTTTTCCCGTGAGCAAGTACGTTTTCTTCAGGCTCATTGTAAGAATTTATTTGATGTGAATGATCTCCGAAGATTTCCTAATTCAATGTCTTCAAAATCCTTCTAAAAGGATCCCAAAAAGTAGATCTAGATCCAACCAAGATTTGCAGTTCCAGGTTTTCAAAACGTAATCCACATTCAAGGCATTCTAGCGCCAAAACTCCAACTTTCAAATAAATTTATTCTTCAAGAATTCTTAATGAATTCGTCATAAAATGGATCAGTTCTATAAATGCATAGCTACTCTTAACTTTAGAAGTCTAAGCTGTTTTCTATTGGTGCGTATGTTAGTTGTATTGTACGTAATGCATTCGCTAACTCAACAATAATTATGAAGATGAAAGTCAGGAATATCGTACGAATTATGAATGAATAGAACGCATCACATCATGATAGAACTACTCAAAAGAATTCGAGGTTGTCCAGGATAAGACAAATCAGTAGAAACCTACCAAAATGGTCTAAACTATTCTAGAGAGAGTTCGACATGATCTCAATAATTAAAATAATCATAATATTGATCTCACAATCGTATAAGAAACGATAGAAATATATCAGCTGGTGTTGAGTGGTTGTAAATTCGGCACCAAAATAAAAACCATTCAATATCGACCTGCATCGGATTGTATCCTTCCCGAAGCCATTTGCATTCCGCATCATTCGCTCTATTGCTCCGTTTTAAACATCTACCATTTAGCTAAAGACAAAAATATATTACCCAAACACGCAACATAATGTTGCATACATTAATTCCGAACGCAGAAGCGACTGCAAGGGTGCAAGCGATGCGACTAAAGCAAGAATGGCGTGTCGTGGTCAATGCACACCGAAAAATAATAACCCAAGCAACAACAACGAAAACGAAAAAAAGCAACAACAGGATCAACCCCTTCAAAAGCGTATACAAACACGGTACAAGCGAAAACATGCACCTTTTACCAAAAAGCCGCGCAAGGCGGCAAGTTGGCTGTAACAATCGATTCGGGGCTTTTTAACATACACAGCCGAACCGCCAAAAAAAAAAACGATCGAACTATCCCAAAACCAAGTTACCAACTGGAGAGAGATACCGAGAGAGAGAGACAGAGAAAGAGAAGCAAAAAAATGGCCAGAAGCATCCTTTCTTTTCAACCTAATTTTCCCTTTGCCTGATTGAAGATTTTCCCCCCGTCATTTGGGTGTCCGCTGGGCATGGGAAGCGACTCACATGGGCTGTGATACGCGCCGCCGAAACTGGAAGTGGGAAATGCGAAATTTTCGTTAAAGTGTTGTGGTGTTTATTTTACCAAACTCGTTAGCCCCGGCCGGCCGGTTCGGATCACGTCCACCTTCCTTATGTCCTCACCCGAAGGTCTCCATTTTTCGGTGCAAGCCAATTTAGCACTGCTGCTGGTGCTGGTGCTGCCCGAGCTGTTGCCTCATTTTCTTACCTTCACCTCATTTCGCTGTTGTGCGTAGTTTGCTTACTTGCGTGCAAAACAAAACGACGAACGGGTGGAATGAAACCTCGCTGCGACCCTCTAGTGGTGGCTCGTTTTAGTTTTCTTTTTCCGTTCCGTGTTTCGTTCTTCTTGAACCGCACGATCTCGCGCAAACGAGCCGCTGCAGCATCCCGCAGCATAAGTGGCCACCGAAAAGTGAAGCGGCACAAGCATGATTTCGAGGTAAGAAATATGTTTATTATTATCATTATATTGCATCTCGTCCCGATCTCGACTGCCCCGTGTGCAGTCGCTAGTGTTTGTGAGCGCTTTTGCTCTTTTGCCGCTTTTTGGTGGCGCGAACCGCGCTCGGTGGCTTCTCGGAGGCTTGTTTGCTGGGCAGGCTCGTACGCTTGTACCCGGTTGATGGAGTAGCATTTCGACACGCGGATCCCATCATCGGATGCGAGCAGAACCGGACGAGCTAGCCCGGACGCTCGTCGAGTCGTGGCACGGACCGGGTCGGAAGGCTCGTTTGCTGCCTTGCTGTCTGGTACGATTTCAGTACGATGACGCTTGGCCGCTTAACAACTTCACGCGCACAAGACGCTCGCAGACGCAGACAATGAGGGCCCCCCCCCCCCCCTGTGGGGCTGTGTTTTTGTTTTATTTTCCTGGTGGTTCCGTTTTCCCAGCCACACACAAAAAAAACCCACGGGCTGCAGATCGAAATTGAAAAGTGTGAAGATTCGTTTAAAATCTTAAAAGTGCAAATCCCGCGGCACTAGGGTGCGTGGTGCGGTTGGGTTGAGCAAAAGCAGAAGAAAAAGAAGAAGGAAAAAAAACAAAGAAAAGCAAGAAAACCCCTGCAGCTGCCCGGCCAAGAACGGCACGGTACACAAGCAAAAGGTCGTAAAAGGCTCATCCAGAAAACTGATCAAAAATCGACCCAACAGCAAACACGGCGTTCAAGTGCCGCTTTGCCTGCGAGCCGCCCCGAGCCGGCCGGCCAAAGCCAAATGCCATAAAATATGCTCCATAAAACCTGAAACCCATTGTGGAATGTTAATTTTCGCGCGACGCCCAGTCTGTGGCGGTGGGTTTTTCGCCCGAGCTCCGGTTGCCCGCTCGGTGCGGCGGGGTTTTGCATTTGAAATATGAGTTTGGGGCGTTTTGGGGCGAAAAAGGAAACAACAACACCCAAGCGTTGCGCTGGGTGGTGCTTACTTTTGGACAATTACTGCCGTTGTAACTAACGAGTTCAATTCTTCTCGGGCGATTCGGCACGGAAAGGGAAAACCAATAATTACAAGTATTCGTAACGAGGTGACTTAAATACGGCGTACGCGGACAGGGCCATCCGTCGACGGTCGGATCATCTGACCGGTGCTGCCGATCAAGATGCGTGCAATTGTTTGCTAAAAAAAAAGAGCTAATTTACATTCACGTGTTTGGTGTTTCTTTTGCTAAAAATGAATCGCTCATAGTAACAAATTTCTGAATGATCCCACCAAACTTAATCAATTAACTCCATCGATGTCGATGGGCAATGATTGATTTCGATATTAAAGTTCAAGAAGAAAGATCGATTAAATGTCTTTTTATAGAATCTTTCGAATAGTCCTGCAGCATTTTGGTATCAATTCACTGACTGATTCTTCCACCCATCAATACAACAAATTTGTAACAAACCTTTTAATAGACACCTGATCGTACCATTTGAATTCTTCGATGGATCATTTGAGTGTTAATACGAGTCTACCGCGCTCTATTCACGGTTCCAGTGATTTGTTCCTGCACCTAATTCGATCCGAAAACTAGAATATTACCATGGTTTGTTTAACCCCACTTTTCTAGCAGCCTGTTGTCGAATTATAGCCGTGTTTGTGTAATGCTACAATAGCACGCGTTTTCAATTGTGCTCTATTGATACCGACACAAACAGCATCTCCACCGATGAATGTAACCGGCGGTATTGTAACATCAAGAGCGGAAAGTCTTTCGCTGTTGGGCGTTGCCAGAAGGGCAGTCCGCTTTGGCTTGGTGAACACCGTTCACATTAATCTTCCATTGGCGGCAAACGTTCTTCCCTGCTGTGACGTCAAGCCCTTACATCATCCACCTTCGCGCTGCTCTGCATCAGTTTGCTTTTCAAATCTCAACACCATCATCATCATCATCATCACCATCCTCCACGCGAAGGAGCGAAGAGCAAGCGAAAAGACAGGAAAAATACGCCACAATCGAACGATCGCGGCAAAGATCCATATCCCGCAGTACCCCCCGACGAGCGTAACGATCGTTCGCTCGCTCGGAATTTAACATACGCTCGATATCGAATTTATTTCAAATACATTATGTTGTTTTGTTTGTTAATAACGGTCTATTAGGTGTTTCTGTGTATGCACGCTGTGTGCCGAGGCGTTTTTTTTTCGATAGCGAGAATGTGGTGTTTTATGAGACTGGCACGGATCCGCCACCCACATATGTGCGCAATGGTGCATTTGGTGGATGGGAAGGTGTTTATAAAAGTGGAACGATTTCGTTTTGGGACGCTTTAGCTTTTAGCGCGAAAGTATAGAAATATTTTGTCTAAGACGAGGTTCGTCGCTTTACTCGCCTTTGTGTTCTTTTGTTTCGTTATTATCATTATATCAGAATTTTATTCAACATTTTTTTATTTTGTTTTTTTTTTATAACTTTGTTTTGTAATAATTACTGAACTTTTCAATCTTGTACTAGTTATTTCTTAGTATTAAAATTTTTTTTTTTAAACTTTAATGCCTTGAAAGAAAAATATCTGAAGGGCTTTTACGAACCTTAAATTCTTTAATTGTTGTTTGGATTGGCCTTTTCACACCATTTTTTCTTTGAAATTAGCAAACAGGAGCAATATTCCTGCTAAANGAATTTTATTCAACATTTTTTTATTTTGTTTTTTTTTTATAACTTTGTTTTGTAATAATTACTGAACTTTTCAATCTTGTACTAGTTATTTCTTAGTATTAAAATTTTTTTTTTTAAACTTTAATGCCTTGAAAGAAAAATATCTGAAGGGCTTTTACGAACCTTAAATTCTTTAATTGTTGTTTGGATTGGCCTTTTCACACCATTTTTTCTTTGAAATTAGCAAACAGGAGCAATATTCCTGGTAAATTCATTTTCCCGGAAAGTGGAAGGTGCTTTCAGCAAATTTATTGTTACACCTTAGCAAAAGGTCATGTTCCGCGGAACCACTTGATTGTACAACACAGGTAGCTCGTTCCGTCGCCCTTAAAGTTGTTTATTTTCGGTTTTTGTTTTCCAACACGGCTGAAAACGTTCGAAACGCTGCTAAAATAAATATTGTCCCTAGCTGCTACCTAAATAAACTGTTACGCTTGCGCTCAAGTATGTTTGGATAGGCTGCTGGTAGGCTGCTGGAGTCTTTTGTAAGCGTTTGCTCTTCAAAAGTGCATCTTTGTACAGTTTGTGAACAGAAGGTGCATGAAAAAGCACAAACAAAAATGGTAAAACAATGTAGAAAAGCATGAAATTGTTATTTTAAGCAATCTTTTTTTTGCTTTCTAAAAACTAGCGATGTGTTTCTATTTTTCTCACATCTCCTCTAGTTTTCACTGTCCTGTACAACACCTAGCTCGATCAGTCAATAGACGACGGAACACATCGTGCAAAACAAATAATGCCTCCATTGCTGTATTTAGCTTAAGCAATTACCCAGCGCTGTGCTATTTATGCTTGCGCCCTAATTAAATATGCATTTTACACACCGAAACACGCACTGTTTTGTGTGCAAAACCGCTTGCAAACGTTTTTGTACGCTTCCCTCTCGTGCCGCTAGCGTATAATTGCTAGCGAAACATAAATTACGCACTTTTTACTAAAACAAACGCTCATGGCGCTCAAGCGGGCAGTAAATCTATTTGCTTTGCCGTATCTTAATCGTAATTATGCAAAACGTTTACTCTGTACAACAACAAAAATACAAACACATACATTCGCCTATCAGTTTCAGCTGCCCTCGGTGAGGCATTTCTTCAATACTCGATATTGCGTGGCCCGTGTCCATTTCCAGCCCAGGCTTACCCTGGGAAAAGCTGGACGATGGGTGAGAGAAAAAAAAGTGTAAGCTCACTGTTCGTGACATGCATACATGCATGTCGTACATGCATTATTTATTTAGCTACCAACAGTGCAATTTTTCTATACTCCCTCCGCCGAACCACCCTTCCTCCCTTCCTTCCTTCCATCCACTTGATGTCGATAAGGAAAAAAGAAAGGCCCATCACGCCCGAGAAAGCCCCATCAGTCAACAGTGTGATACCATTATCGCATGGCTTGGTTAAACAAACAAGAAAACGCTCAACAACGCCACCACCGTCACCGTGTGCGTAGCCTTTTCCACCCTTTTGTTGGTACAGCCATTTGCGCAACATAAGCGATTCCGCATTTAATAATGGTTCCATTCGGCCGACGCAATGGTTACAGGCACGGAGCACGGTGTGTGATGGATGTTGTTCAATGTGCAGGTTGTGGTAATTATTCACGCAACTCGATCGCATCACACGATGCGCCGCGTTGCTTGGGGAAAAGAAACTTGTTCTTATCGGGACACGGTGCTTCCCACTCGCCGTGTTTCTATCCTGTTGCTCGCTTGATGCGTCGTTACTTAGCTGCGATCGTCGTTCAACACCACGCGTAATTTGTATGATTAATCGGTCGGCCGTTGTTCGATGGCCGGCTTGTTTTGATCATGCGTTTGTAGTTAACTTTTAAGCTCCATGTTCAACATACAAACCAGCACAAATTGCTACATTGTTGTCGGCTTTGCTTTGTAAACATGTGCAGGTCTCTATCTTTCATTAACTTTGGTGAAAAGTTACAATAAAAATCGGCATTTAGCTGACTAAATTGACTTATACCTTTTGTGGGAAAGCTGCGTGGAAACTGCTTACGATCTCGCTTACGTGCAAATATGCCGAAGCATCCGGATGACTGATGTCAACGAGCGTCACGCGCTTACGATGACAATCATATCGCACCGGCAGGATCTCGGCTAGGGTCATCAACAGGCTGACATAATGTGCAGAAAAACACATATTGCAGTAGAAATAAGAGCACGTTGGCCGTGAAGAATTCAAACAAATTTGAAATCCAAATTACCGTAACCCTAGGACGATGATTGGCCGTGCTGGCGATGGTTCTGCCGCATCTCTTAACGAGAACAACGTTCGCATGATTACGAACCGCAACACTGCACAGTGGGTGAGGTGAGGTGGCCAAACTGGCCGTCACACTCACCTTTGCTTGAAATTAAAGATTTTTTAAAGAAGAATTTTGCACCTCAAAGCACAGCAAATTTCGGATTTGCAATGCAGTGAATTGTTAAGATGGAAACAAATTATGACCATCGGGCAGTGTCCGCTCGCGCCCAGTGTGCGATCGAATCAATCGATCAGCACCTTTATTATTCCAGTCACCAATGAGGCAGAGGTGTTCGATCAGCCCGTATTTACCGATTGGTTCCACACGAATTGCTTCGATATTGATAAAATATAGAAATTGGATGATGCGGTGCGCTGCCCCTAAGGTGTGCCTGGTCCGGTTTCGGTCCGAGCTCTCTGGATCGGGCAGGAAAGTGTGCACATTACTTTAAACTAGATAATTTTTCGCTTGTTTTCCCGCTTGTCGGCGTCAATTAAAGCGAAGCGAGGGTATATATGGGATTCGTGTGAGAATCCCTCACTGCCGGTCGTGATTTGCCATCGTGTGTTGTGTGAAACACGAAAGGCTGAGACCGGCGAGCGCACGGGGTTGGCACAAGCAAAAGGATCTAGGCCTGTTTTTTCCTTCTCCTGTTTGGATGAGGTGGTGCGATCGGTTGAATCGATTTTTTTGTTTTGTTTTTGGTGTTGGCTTTTCGTCCGTTTCTAGCTCCAGCTGACGGGTGTGTTGCAGTCCCTCTTCACATGTTTTTTTTTCTGACATTAAATTGCAGCACAATAATTGTGACTTCTAATGACACTAATCCGATCGCACCGGCGCAAATGCTGTCGGCTTCGGTAAAGGTGCTGTGATAAATACCACCAACGAAGGTGCAGGTCAAAAGATCATTTCTCCCTCTTGGTTTTCTTCTTCTTCTATTGTTCTCACCTCTTCCCAAAGCGCAACACACATGACATCAACATAAGCTTCAAGTTCACACCGCGGGGATGTTTGATCAAGGATGTAAAACCCTCACCAATGAGACCGATCTGTCAATGTTTTAACTATTCTCGACACCATCATCACGGGTTTACGTGTCGAACATATGCCGCCCGTTCCGATGGTGGCCTGCTTGACGTGAACGGTCATAGGTGTGCCGCTCCGGAACTGACCGACGGAACTGGCCGGGAACGTGGTCATTATTCTATTTTACACCAACAATCCAAGCAGTCCATGCCTGCTGCTGCACGCTGTTCTGTCCCTTTCCCAAGCGTACGCGCAAAGTCCTGCTGAGGGACCGTGCACGATAATGAGGGTGCACATAAGGGCGTCAAATCAACAGGCTGCGGAACAAATTAAAAAGCCATAAGGATTTTTTCCCATTTTCTTTGCACCCCCCCCTCCCGGTGGGGGGGGGGAAGTGATCCTTGCCGCCGCGGGCGCAGCATAGCTCATAAAACTATTGCCCCGTGACGATTCTTGCAGAGGAATAAAGTGGTAATGGAAATTTATGCACGATGATGGCATGGCACCTCGGAATGGTGAGGTGATAAATTTATGAAACATGCTTGTTACGGTCAACATGGACGCGGATCACCAAACTTTGGGAGAAAGATGTTTGATAAAAGGAGACACCGGGAAAGTTTCACGGATGGATTCAGCCGACGAAATGGTCCCGTTTCGTTTGGACCGTAATTGAAAAATAAAGAAAACATTTTGCCATTGAACGAAATTCCTTCCCGAGCATTGAAACGAATGCCTCAATTGAGGAGAATGAATTTCCTTAATCCTTTGGCTGTTGTACACTTTGCGCCTGCGGAAAGGACAGCTGTGCTTCCGTGCTGAAGATGTGGCTCAACCGATAAGCCAGATTGAGCAGGATGTGAGTGTGGTTTTGGCTGTTGTTCGCACAAAAGGGCACTCTATTCACGCCCTCTCTCTATCCCTTTGGCAACTCACTCGCCACTCCTAAGCTGCATTATTTGTGGTCCGCTTGTTGTAGCTGTAGCCGGGTTTGACTACAATTACTTTATCCAAACAAACAATGTAGTAATCCTGTTTACCTTTGCGAAAAGGTCCTCTTGAAGCTTGAAGTTTCGCAGAAGTTCCCTTGTGTTAATCCAACCACAAACTGGACGCTGTGGAACACAACTGTATGCTTTGCAGGAGTGTGGCAGAAAGAGTGCAAAAAGTTCCTTTCCTTTCCTTTTCTTATGGGGCGGATTAGTGTGCAACCCAAAAAAAGGGCCACAAAACGCTTACAAAGTTGGTGATTTGACGCTTTAAAGCGCTTATCAGATTTACCCTTCTTGCGTTGAGTTTGCTTTCTTGCTTTGCTCGGAACTGCACTTTCATCGTTTGCAGAACTTCATGTTCATTAGAAGCTGCAGAAGCAGAAACTGGCAAGAGAAGCTGGAAAGTGTGTTGTTTGGATAAGATCTTGGGCTTGAGCTTTGGATAAGAACCCGTAAAGGGCAAATCTTATTGAGATGACAAATTTCTTCAATGGGTTAAATCAGATGAAGGCGAAGGCACCATTAAATGACATTATTGTACGATTTACGTCCAAAAAAAAGGGTTTCCTAAGCTATTCCTAGAACAGTGTTTCAATTGTATTCTGGAGAATGTTTTTTTTTTCGTCAACAAATATTCTTCATTCATAAACTTCTCAAACTCCTTTATTCCTTTATCCAATAAATGCTTCATTTTTAAGAAAATGTTTTATCTTACCAACATATCGCATGCTGTAGGCTACCGTACGGAAAATCGCGCCATTCTGCCTTCAAACAACCGTGGGCAGAAATTCCTTCTTTAAGCGATTTGCTTCATTATGCGGCCAAAGATGCTCTGCACGGTACTCGTTGACAGGGTCTGACATAGCCCGCGGTTAAACGGCATTAACAGCGGCAATAAGCTGTCAACTGAACCTGCACCGAACCGAACGGCCACGGCAGTAAACGTTCTATCCAATCATCCGCGCTCACCCGACCTGAAAGCCAAAAACCGCAACCCCCTGGGCTGGACCCGGCCGCAGCACACATAATGGTGCACACAAAAATATTAATACCACCGATCAGACCAAAAAGGTTCATCAGCATTTTCGCGCGTTTCTCGTCGCTTCAAGTTCATTGGGAGGGGGATGGGGAAATGGAGTGCCTTGTTTTTTTTTTTTGCACCAACACATTAAACGGGCATACACACAGCCTTAAACGGTTTTATTTATACAGCCACGAACATATTTACCGAAGCGCAAACGAGCAGCGCGGCTGAATGCGCGAGCTGATGCGGCTTTAGACTTTATTAGTCAATAAAACATCAATCGCTAACGCAAGTAGAGGCAATCGATGATTAAAGGACCGCAGCAAACCGCATGCGGGGAAGTGTTAGGGCAGGGATGGGGAGGTTTTATTGTACCAACATGCAACATGTTCCAGCATCGCTAAGAACTTGGTGCTTCGTTTAACCCATGTTCGTAAAATATTGCAACTCGGATCGCAAAACCGATTTCTTTCTTCTCTTGCTACACTGATCGACTCATCCATCGCCTGGAAGGTTCGCAGAATGGGGAATATGACGACCAGCAGAACAATGTTGGTGACCGTATTACGTTTGCAGGTCCTTCCTGCTACACGCTTTTCCACCGTACACGTGGGTTAAATGGGAAGTTTCGTTTGCATAATGACAGATGGTGTCGGTTCGGTGTTTGGCGACCCTGGCACACACACACAAAGCAGGAACCCCTTGTGTACCTGCTGCTGAAGCTGAAAGGTGCCAAAACTGCTGTTCAATTAAAACTATTATTAACCGGCTAATTTCGCACATTCCTCAACCTCGACAGCTCGTTGCGTGTGCGATGAAAAGAAAACATCCATTTGTGGCAAACGGCCAATTATGCGATGTAAATCAAATATCATACGCCGTGGCCCTTAAGGTTGGATGCGTAAGGTTTTTTTTCCGTGCCGAGTGCATCCTTTGCCGCACGGTACATGCAGTTGCCGAACAAATGTTACCGTGATCCGTTCGGTCGTATGTTTTACATTAAACAAGGATCTTATTACCAGAAAAACCACACCAAGCGATACCCGAGAGTGAGCGTGTGTGAGAGAGAGAAAGAGAGAGCGAGTGTGTGAGAGAGAGAGAGAGACAGAGAGAGAGAGAGAGCGAAAGAAGGAAAAGGAAACAACATTATCGCAAAAGAATCGGTAATCAGTATTTTCGTGGCCCCGATGGATCCTTTTACACACTCCGGGTCCGGGTGGGACCATAATGGAAGATAATTCTAAGAAATTCGCTATCCTTTTGAGCTGGTTGCGAAAGGTGTTGAAGAAAATGATCTCCTTTTTTGAGTTGCGTGTTTTCTCAACCCGCCGTCGCTTTTGCGCTCTAAGCTCACAGGCGCATCAGCGCGTCAGATCTGTAACGTAATTTCACACTGAAACAAAAGCGAACAAAAACCGAAAGAAAAATATACGCACAGCTTAAAGCTTCTTCGTGTGTGTTGCATTTGAAGACGGTGCACGAAGACGGCCCTTTTATTTGCTCTTGCCGTCGAGCAGGCCGCGTATCAAACGTGTAGGCAAATGGGAATGGCAATCTGTAATTGGATGGCAACGACGGTGAAGGATTCATCTCTTAAGGTGTATCATAAGGGAAGAAAAGGGCAGCTAGGTGGGTGGGGAAAGAGGTGAGAAATAAGGTGAGAAGCTGGCACAATGATTTAACACCTGCATGCGGCAAACAAGCCGCAGCCAAGTTGCTGATTTGTCTATCATAAGAGATAGCACTCCACTCGCTGTGGGCGCTGTGGACGAGCGAACGTATTTGCCGGAGTCAGTGCCAAAACAAAACCCGACGCTGCAATCCGGCTTTTATGGACATAATCGGAACCATTCGGTCGTAATTTGATACCGGCTGTTGGCCTCACGGTACGCCTCCGCGGTCGGTCGGTCGGTCGGTATCTGCAAAAGGGGGTGCGAAGGTTCGACCCCTGGCAGGGGTCAGGTGTTAATGTGTCAGAATGTGGCACCAAGCGCCTTCCATGAAGCGATGACGGTCCGCGTGGCTCTAATTACAATAATTTGCCCTCCGTGCCCGTGTGTGTGTGCCGACTAAAAGGTGTTAGAATTTTCTGATGAAATCGATTGTTTTATTTTTCTGCTGAAAAACACCTTTTCCACGTGCGTCAAACACACGCCGTATCGTTTGATCGGTCGGTCACGGGATGGCATTAGGCGGAGACCGTGCTGACCAATTAGCAGGATGCGTGGCTTGTTATTTACAAGCTTTTATGAGCCCCCTACCGCTCTATCGAGCTTATTTCACCAATGCTAGAAAGCGGCCATACATCAATTTTATGTTTGAAATGATCATGGTTTTATAAATGCGATTTTGTGGAGAAACGGTTTAATTTTCTTTACCTTCAAAAGTATACTTTTGACAGTAAAACGCCATACTTTTAAATATGGTTTGGAGATCACTGTTCTGTGTCTGTACGCGATTTAACCCACTGTCAATCGAAATGCAGTGATCAGTTTGTGGCTGTAAATGTATTCATCCACCGCAGTGGCTGTAAAACATTAATTTGAGGCTAAACAACCGTCAGGCAACGCTAGATTGCAGGTAAAGGTAGGAAAAAAACTGGAACATGATCCCCGATTCAGGTCAAATCCAGTGCCACTCGTCAAAAGCCGAGAAAACACTAAAACCAGACAGCAAAATTAGCTTCACCTGCTCGGACCTAGCACGCCGGCCCAGGCTGTCGGCACAGGCTAAGGTGACGATGGTGTTAACCTTCGATCGGATGCACCGATACGGCGGTCGATCGAACGCCCAGATAGGTACCGCTGCCACCTTTCCAACGGTGCGCCATCATCCACGGAAGTGCCAATCATTTACTACAAATATTTTGGATCATTAAACTTGAACGCTTCGTGCGCGGCGAACCTGTTGAAATCCCTGACTACCTGTGGCCACCCTCCGGACCAAGAGCCCAAAACCTCTGGAGGATCAAACCACACCATCAATAAATCTTGAGCGGAACAATTCTGACCATGCAATTCCGATGCCCGAGCGACATTTAGTGCTGTCGGATTTTTCACAGTTCATCGGCGTTGCAATCGGACGTAGCTTGGTGCCTGGTGCAACCGGATAACTTCTAACAGAATGCGCGACTCTGCCTCGATCGCTTCATTTTCGCGGCCACGATCAGTGGTTTGCGGTGGTTTGTATGTGTCCAGTTGCATCTGCTTCACTTCCTAGTGCACCCGATTTCCTTATGGCATGGGCACATAAATGCATTCTTGCAGCACTCCCGCTTCTGCTCACGATGTGTGTGGTTTACGAGCCGGAGCAATTTTAATGGCTTCGTCAACCTTGCGCTTCTGGGATGCATCTGCTACAGCACTGCAGCTCTAGCCACAATGCCGGGTTTGGCCGGTGGCTGGAGCGTATGTGAGTCAACCTGAACCGGGTTGTTGAGGGAATGATTGGAACATGCTTCAAACGAACCGTGTAACCCTTGATCGAAATGCAGATAGAGGTATTAGCCCTGGCATTGAACCGTGTCGAATGAGTTTATTAAACTGTGAGTACTTATTTTATGATCCCTTCGGTCAGCGATGAATCCCCCTCCCTAATGGTTACATCTAGAACGGATTNAGCCACAATGCCGGGTTTGGCCGGTGGCTGGAGCGTATGTGAGTCAACCTGAACCGGGTTGTTGAGGGAATGATTGGAACATGCTTCAAACGAACCGTGTAACCCTTGATCGAAATGCAGATAGAGGTATTAGCCCTGGCATTGAACCGTGTCGAATGAGTTTATTAAACTGTGAGTACTTATTTTATGATCCCTTCGGTCAGCGATGAATCCCCCTCCCTAATGGTTACATCTAGAACGGATTCCGTACACAATGGAATGATGTGCAATGAGGTATGATCCCGTGACATGCGCAATGCTCGTTAAATTTGTGATGGGAAGATTTGTAAAATATTGATCACAGGAATTTATAATCTTCACGCTACAACAAGCGTTCTTAAAAATATAATGACATTACACAAATTCCTTGAATAGTGCGTCTATTGAACATTCTAAAATAAAATACAACAATTTCATGAAGCAAATCGGCGATAAAAAAGAAAATGTGAGCGTTAAACTTTCTTATGGTTTTAACGATCGACCTTCATTTTTGCCTTACTTCTTTCGTTTGAGATTTGTCCCAAAAAGATCTATCGGTCACACCTCAGGGACATTGAGATAGGTGGTAGTTGTCTGTAATTAGATATAGTGGGCGATCACATTGAGCGAACTTTTGACATGATCGACCGAGGACAGGTCATCACCAATTCTTGCCACACTTCTTGTTGTTGGCAACAACTTCCAGAGTCTTCTTCAAAATCTTCTTCAGAACATCATGTTTCTGTCAAGGTTTCGAAAGTCGTCAAGATTTATCTCCTTGATGCAGGATATCAAGAACTCGGTCTCCACAAATCTCCTTTATATCTACTATCAACTGTCTAGAAAGCCTCATCGTCCATTAAGATCGCAATTCTAATTACTGATCAGATGCGTTAGAGCTCGATTGACGCGGAACAAGGATAACTAACTAAACATATTAATTCATTCGAATTGAGCAATGTGATAAAGATTGCATTATTTATTCTCAGAGGATCGTTGACAAATTATTAACTGTGACAAACCCGATTAATACATTATGCTTGCAACCAGGTCTATTTCTTCACATTGACTTCTCAGTCAGTTGATGAAACCTACAGCAGCGAACGATTTGTATTCCTGTATTTTCCCAAACTTATTTCAATCCTTGTAAGCATTCCTGACATAAAGCGTGATTACAACCTTATTAATAGCCAACCATGCACTCACGAGAGTCCTTTTTTCCCTCTCTATTCAATCAGCTCGCACATAGGGTACTGGACCCGTCAACACATTGATGTGCGCTGTTCCATACCTCTGACAAAATGCCGCACTCCGGTGCATAAAGCCCTTAAAGATAACAAATGATTATTATGATCTCGATTATTGGCTGCACCGGTGGGTCGCCCATCGTCATCCCATCCGCCGGTCGCCGCTTAAGCTGCGGTTGACCACAAAGCAGACCTACTGGACACTTTTTGGAAGCCCGCGAGCAAGAACAACCGCCCGCCACCAAAAAGCCATTCCCGGCCCAGTATCAGCAACTAACGAGACAAAAGCTCAACCGTTCGCAAGATTTTTACATCCCTCAACGCCGTGAGGAGCATTCGGGACTCTATAAACGATTCCAGTGCGGACCGCTTCGCACCGCAGGAGATATTTACCGAGCCGATTCAACGCTCGACTCGACTCCTTTAGGGCTGGGATAAAAAGCCCGGCAAAAAAGCCTATGAGAAAACGCAGGTCGTTTAACAACTTTTAGCCGTGGCACCGCGCTCGAACCAACCCCGAACCACACACCCCTAACTCGACCTCGGCTTCTTGATGATGTTGCTGGATCGATCGGCCCTTTTTTGTGGCTTTCCTTCACGCAGCGAACACCGATGCCACCAATTTAATGCCTTTCCCCCTTGTTGGTGTTGCTCTGTATATGTTTTTTTCTTCTTCTTCTTGGTGTTATGCTGCCACATACTTTACGGCACCTTACGACGGTGCGAGTGGAGAAGCAAAAATGAGGAATGATTTCGAATGAACACACAGCCCGAATAAATATGAAAGCTCTAAGCGCGTAGACACAAAGCCGGGAGTGCGGGGAGGCGTGTGCGAAAGGGAAGACGGTTGGGGGAGGGGGCGGAACGAAGATGAAAGGGACGAATAAAAACCAGCCTCGGCAACGAGTGGACGATCATCATCAAACATCTATAAACATGATATTAATTACCTGAATAACACCTTCATATATTTGTTCAAAGGACACCGACACCATCGCATAGGCCGCTCCGGGGCCCTACCGTTGTAGCTGTGTGGCTGTTTGCCATGGTTTCGGCGAGCCCGGCCCGAAGCAAAACACCGGTAATGGAGTGTCCGTTTGTGTGTATGGGACGGTCCTTTATTAAATTTTCCAGCTCAACACCAGCTAGCAATATGTTATTTCTGTATTCATTTTCCCGCTGCAACACCAAACTGTGCAAAATGTGGCTGGATCTCGGCATATAAATGGTGTTGGATGTGTTCTTTGGTCCTTTTTTTGTTTTTCGACAGGAATCTTTCGCTCGTCAACGATTATTAGCACAGGTGGCAGCAGTTAATGAGAAGATAAAAATGATCTCCGAACCGTTAATGGTGTAATTTCCGACTCCGTCTGTCCTGTCGGAAGACCAGATACGGTAGGCAACATGTTTGCAATGCTGGATAAATTAAATCGAACGTTACAAATGGAACAAACGCTGGCTAGTGTGAGGTTTTTTTGTGATTGAGTTTTTCCAATCACAACTTTAAACTTTATGGAAAATGTGATGGCGTTTTTACTTGGACACTTAAACACTTCTCGCCTATGACTATTGATCATGTTTACGTAGCGAATAATATTGGAGAATGAAATATTTATTTAATAAATGTATGGTATTCAATCATTTTAATATTTCAAAAATTCGTCCCAGCTATCATCAATTCACGAAATAAAACAATAAATGTAACAAACTGGTAAAATTTTAATTGTAAAACCCTATTTATTATAATTAAAATGACCAGTTTAACGAACACCACTTCGCTAATGACATAAATCTGAACTTAACAAAAAAGAAACATAAATTTCCATATCACAACTAGAAACTTATCATGTTTTCAACAAAATATTTAACATCACCATTGCATTTATTGCTTCATCTTTCTAAACGCCATCTTGTACGTATTTCAATACCGAGGTCAATCAAAACTGATCCACTTATTTTAACGCTTGATCTAACAATTCTCACGATCAGGTTTTGATTGATTTTTTCCCATGTCTACACCTGTCCCGTGTGTTTGTGCCCCACAACATCTTGTATGTTCCACGAGTGAGAGAGAGAGAAAACAAAAACAATACCAGCAACTTTCCACCGAATGACACATTTTCCCATGTCAATCGGCGTCGTCGAAACCAAGCTGGAACCGAATTCCGTGAAAAAGCGACACTAATATCAACGCCCCAGTAGCTCCTTGTAATGTGATGATGGACCCGATTTTTCCATTCCCATCCAGCAACATTCTAAGAGCATCGTTTCAGGCCCCACCACATCACGCCTGTCGTCACCCGAACTCCCCGGGATCGTCATGGCAATGATGAGTGTTTCCAACCGTGACACGCAAGTGCTGCTGTTGCTGCATAACGCGGCCATATTGCGAATGCGCTTCTGCTCTGCCCAAACACCAAACAAGTGCCATCCAACCATCCATGTTGGTTCCTTTAATGGTCCGCCTCGCACACCACAACAATCAGAATTCAATCGGCCAAGAACAAAGCATTGCCAATCGAGTCGCACTGCCACCAGCCGCGGGCGTGTTGGATGGTGGTAAAAAATCCACAAACACCTCACAATGGAAACAATCGATATAGAAATATATGCTAGCGCATCGCCACGAAATGTCCATTTCCTTTCCGTGCGCTTGCCCGTGGGAAAAATGCCCCATTTCGGGTTACGAGCGGGTAGAGCAAAATCAAGAGGAAAGCTTAACAGTCAAAGCCACAAATAAAAATGCCATTAAAAAATCACGATGCCATTAAGTTTGAACCTAAACCGTCTCATCCGCGCCTTCTCATGCTTGTGCCGCTTCCAACGTAAAGGGACAAACCCGGACCACAACAAGCGATCCGCTCACTCATTCCGTTCCGGTTCCTTGCGCCCGGTTCTCGCTTGGTAACTGTGGTACGCTGGATGGAAATGGCCGTTTTCCTGGCAATGTGTGCGGCCCGACCAGGAAAGGCGCGAAAAATCTTCAAAGAACTTTCACACCCGATCAGACCAGCTAATTGAATCAATTTCGAACGATCGATCGGACGGATCTGGTAGCAGCAAACGCCGAACCGCCAGCCAGCGATCCCATCGGCCAAGTGGGCTGGAATTCCTGTTTACATGCTTCGTTTGTGCGTGATTAGGAGCTGTGTTGGGGCAAAGAATCCGAAGAATCGATTGCGCTGGTTCGATCTCACGGCCACGGAAGCAGGTACGGGGTCAGTTTACTGGTTCGTTAGAACTTGACGACTGTTGCAAATTGGTTGCCGCATTGATTTCTCGTTTCTCAACCGTGGTTTAGGATATTTAAAATAAGAAAAAGCAGAATCGCTCGAGGGAAAAAAACACAGGAGCTTCTTTTGTGTCTGCTCTAGTTAAGGATGAACAGTCCCAAAGTCCCGAAGCGGAAGGACAAATCAGCAGTAGGGAGAGAGTTGCAACAGCTGCAGCAGCTTCCGATGTCATTCGCATTAGCTATGGGTGTTTTGGGCGTGTAATTAATAGGGAGTTCCTACCTGTGTGACGTGCCAGTCAGCCTGACAGGGCAGATGAAATCAATTCGAATGCAGTTTCATTGCCACGTTACATCAGTTATGGCTTTGCGGGGTTTTTGAAAAGAAATTCAATAGGCAAAAGTTGTAACAAAGAACTACTCCGAATGAACCGACGTTCGGAATCAAAATATTTGTCAAATTACGGCACACAAAAGGGGCGCGTTTTGCTGGTGAAGGATGCAACCGTCTGGCACGTATGAATCAGTTTATTTACGATTTGAATAAAGCCCAACTTTGGCGGTGTGGAGTCGACCCCGGTCCAACAGTTCCTTCGGGGCAATTGGATTGTCTTTGTTGTTTCTTGCTGCTTGCGTGAACTATATTTCCGCCTTATTCGACATAAAACACATTACAATGGGCACACCCAGCCCCGAATGTGTCGTATGCACTAATGTGTTGTGCCCTGGTTGTGTCCGGAGGGTACTTTCACATTCATCAGACGCTGGTCGGTCGGTACACACAGATTTAGCCACACTTTAGCGAACGATTCTTGGAGTTCCTGGAAAGCATAAAGCATATGCACAGTTGGAACTGTGCAGATGCCCTTCACGGCTCCTTCAGAATCATTCGGTTTCCCAATGAATCTTAAAGGTGTGTTCCACAGACGAATGGCACCGAGTTGGACCAAGTATTGTTGAGTTGCTGTTAAGTTTTTCCTGGATCACCTTATTCTTAATTCCACACCCAAGCCAAAGCAAAATGCGCTGAATAGATTTTAGGCGCTGACCGTGGTCCACGTGTGCAACGGTCCGTGTTAGAAATAAGAAACCAAAAAAAAAAAACCGCCGCCACCAAGAATCGAAACGCAACCAAGCGCACCGAATCCACCCGGCTGTCGGTGGTCGGACGGTCATATTGGCGGTGTTTCAGTTTTGTTCCATAAGTGTTTTTGTTTTCGTATTCCGGGGGTGTTTGTGCCGTTTCCGAATTCTGCCACTTCCTGGTGGGCTGGGTTTGGCAGGACCCTTATGCTGGAAGGAAATTTTTTTATTCAGCACCACAAAGCCCAAAGAAAACGAAAGAAACACCAGCGTGAGCGATAAGTTTTTCTAATTTATTGAATATCTTTTTGCTGCGGTTGAAGCTCATTGTGGCGATGGCGCAACAAAGAACTGAAGGCGAGACTGTCCCGGTTTGTTGGAGGTGTGAACGCACAAACGGAGTGCGTTCACTGCGAGAACTTGCGGTGCAGATGCAGCAGAATATGGGACAGCAAGCACCAGCAACATTCGCAGGTAGGAAGGACATCGAACTGTCCAGCGTGCCGTGTGTTTGTGAATGAATTGGTAAGGTCCTTCGACATACATTATTGCTGATCTGCTAACCAGCAAGCAATCCGGATCTAGCGCCGGTAGCTTTCTACCAGCTGAAGATCGATCGTAACGGCCATTAACGAAAGTTTGCTGCCCAACCAAAAAAACAAAATGCGTTTGTCGAATGCTGAATGAGCACCCGGCGGTTAGGTAATTATTACTCTACAACCTTTAACGCCCTCGCCATCAAGGATATACAGCAATAAAAAAAAATACAAGAAACACCTGAAGTCGTCGGGTACCGGAACGCGTCTGCTTTATCAACGAAATGTGACACAGGCACAGGCCTATTTCAGTTGTTTTCTTTCCTGCCGGAGCAGGAAATTCCCGGTGTTAAGTTGTCGCCACCTGCAAATGGGACGGAAAAGGGTAATACAATTCGCTGCACTGATGACGACTGTTGCTGAGTGTTGCTTTATTGTTAATAATATCCACCCACGGCCATGTTTATCTAGCGACCGTTTGCGTACCTTCCGGACTGGGAAATGGACGAAAGCGCATCGCACACCGGGGAAAACCCCACATTGTAAATATTTACGATCGATCGTTACCATGCGGTATTTGAATGGTACAACAGACACTGGCAGGCGTACCAGTAATGGAGGAAAAGTGATCGTAGAATGGGTACAATTGAATAGGTTCCTTCATTCCAGTCATGCATTTTTAAACAATCTCAACCGTTTAAGAATGAAACGGACAATTCCAACATTAAGCATGCGAAGGAAGCATTTTCCAGCAGAAGCGTTCCAGCACATGAACAAAACCAAAACCAAATGGCGCACCAGCAAGCACCTGTTTATACCGCAATTCGTGAATGAATGAGTGCAGTTCATTGTTCGCCACGCCAAGCGCTTTTGTTTTAGTTTCGCCATTTTCTTCACCATCCACATCCACATCTTCGATCCACTGTGTAGCCAATCGACTAATGGAAAACAAATGAGCATCCTTTTATATTTTTTATTTTTTTTTTTTCGTTGGTATGTTTCCCTTGCTGCCCCTGTCGGCTGAAACTCAAAAGCGGACCAATTTAAATATTTGTAAGACAAAAAAAAAACAACACCAACAAGCACACGTACACGAGGTTCGGGTTTTGGGTGTAGAATTTTCCACACTAAAGACGTTGAATATGTGTTTTTATTTCGCTTTCTTTAACGGTCGAACGGCATCGTATCGTTTGCGCCATTTGTTCCAAAATTACCATACGATCGGCAGGGGGGAGGCAGAGGGGAGGAGAAAAACGAATCGAAACGGGCGATCGCCTGTTGGTTGGAGGCCTAATTGATTTTAAATTTACAGGTAATTACCACGTAATTCAAATAGAAGCAGCACATGAGCTACCGAGGAAGGGTTTTCCTCTTACCGGCAAACATAAACAAAAAAATCATTTCAATTGCGCCAAACGTTAAGCGGTACGATGCGCAACAACCAACAAAAAACACACGCTGAAACGAACAGTTAAAGATCTTTAAGCTGTTTTTTTTGTGTCTTAGAAACTACTGAGATTCCATTTAGCATGATGCACACATCATCAGCCATGGGGGAAGAAAACAAAAATCTGTTGTTTTTCTTGCTTTCGTTGGTTCGAGCCTCTAATCGGTGCCCAAATCTGACCAAAACCCCATGATGAGGTGCACACACAAGACTGGGAAGCAAGAAAAATAAAACAACCTCGTCCACTAGTGCGACCTTCGCTCAAATGGCAGCTGTAAACAGTAACGGGAGCCGTTCCCCAGCAGGAGCATCATTAAATTTTCTACAAATCATTATCCACGATAAAACGTAAATTCATAATTAATCATGTAATTTACTTAAGCAACGTCGTTTTTGCTCTCTCTCTCTTTCTCTCGTATAACTACACTTGTAAAAAAAACGCATTCGTTCGAGATGGTTTTGTGTGTTGTTTCTACATTCTTTTACCGCTCGCACACACAACTACCACCAAAGCGTTCCCAAAAGGAGGTTTTGCAAAACAAAAAAGGCAAATATTTGATGGAATAAAGCGTCGTATTTGCCCTGGACTGGTGCTCGGCCCGACGGACGACGCACTCTGCGCTGCACTTGCGCTCTTATATTTTTGTTTCTCTTTCCTTTTTTACCCCGTGTTTGCTAGCTCGGGGTAGCAAAAAGTAGGGGAAGCTGAATACAGCCCTCTACTGCGAAAGTGGGCGTAGCTACCATCACACGGTGCGTGTGTGTGTGTTTGTACCGTGAATGGCTACATGAATGGGCATGGTAGGGGGGCAGATTGATGTACGGCAGCTTCCAGTTCGTGAATGGCTGACGGGGCCCGTTTCCATTCATATACCGCTTCGCCCCGGACTGCTTTATATGTTACGTTATGTTTTTATGCTGCACCTATCGTCAGTTGTGTACGAGAAACTGAAGCGAACAGATCGTCGAAACCGCACCGAGAGACGAGCGCACGGCATCTTTCGGTTTTCGTGTAGTCATTTTTCGTGTCAAACATTCTTTCTTCTTCGATCGTGTTTAAATCTCCTGCCGCAGAGAGACAGAGTTCGCTGACAACTTACGAAAGTGCTGTGACTGTGCGGCGAATGTTTTAGTGTAAAGCGTAGAACACAGAAGTATTGAAGCGCTTACCGTAAACAGTGTGCAATTTATACGTGTGTTTGTGCCAAAAACAAAGCAAATAAAAAAAACAACAACAACCTACGATACCACTAGTCCTGTTGGTGCGGTGTTAGTTTGCGTTTGTGAACGACAAAATGCCTCGACCGTCACGTGATTCGTACGGCGATCAGAAGCCACCGTACTCGTACATTTCCCTCACAGCGATGGCCATCTGGTCGTCACCGGAAAAGATGCTCTCGCTAAACGACATCTACCAGTTCATCACCGATCGGTTCCCGTACTATCGCACCAACACGCAACGGTGGCAGAACTCGCTCCGGCACAACCTTAGCTTCAACGATTGCTTCATCAAGGTGCCACGGCGGCCCGACCGTCCGGGCAAGGGCGCCTACTGGACGCTCCACCCGAAAGCGTTCGACATGTTCCAGAACGGCAGTCTGCTCCGTCGGCGAAAGCGCTTCAAGCTGCACCAGACGGACAAGGAGTGTCTGAACGAAGAATTCATCGCCCTCGCCAACATGAACCGCTTCTTCATGGCCCAGAGCGGTGCACCGACGTACCATCACGATCCGGCCGCCTACTATCCGCCACTGTCGGAACCGATCGGGACCAGCCTGTCGCCCAGCCTGGTGTATGCACCGATCTCACCACCGCTCTCACCACCGGAAGACATTGCTGGCGTGGGCCAACCGGTCGGCAGTGGTGCCGGTTCCGAATCTCCCGTCAGTGTTGCTTCCTTACCACCGGCAACCGGCGGTGCGACGACGACAGTAAGCAACCCCAAACCAAAGCGATCCTTCACGATCGAAAGCCTCATCGAACCGGACAGCTCGTCCGACTCCGAGGAAAGTACGGACCGATCACAGCCGTACCAATACCAGCAGCAACAGCAGCAACTGGAACACCTTCGCCATCTAAGTCAGCAGCAGCTGATGAGCAATCTGACCGCGTTCAACGAGTATGCGGCCGCCATGCAACATCACCAGCAGCAACAGCATCAGCAGCACCAACACCAACAGCATCAAGCGGCGGTGGCCGCAGCTGCAGCAGCGGCCGCCGCACTTGGCAGCTCCTACAGCGGAAGTGTCCCACTGCATCCGCTGCTGTTACCGCTCGGGAAAATGCAATCTCCTGCCACCTACTTCCTGCATGCGGGCGCCTCTTACCATCACCATCCGCACCATCTGCACCATCTCTACCCATCTGCCCATCTGCCGGTGTCCGCAGCAGCAGCAGCAGCAGCAGCGGCGGCGGCGGCCACCGGACCATCGCACCACCTTCATCCGCACGAGCTAGCACACCAAGGTTTGCGCCCGGAACCACCGTCGCTAGCGATCGCTTAAACGGGCTTGTTTGGCGTACGGATCGACTCAACTACGGGGAACGATCTCACTATTACCAGGTAGTGAACGACCAAGTGTGTACCAGCTTTAAACCGCATCTCCGCAACCATCGACAGAGACATTGGCAATAGGAATACATTGGTGCTCACCCCGGGACGGACATTTGTTCTCTAATGGTTGGCCTGGTTGGACTGAATTGTGATGTTTTGTTTTATATATATTAACTTCTGCGTAATATTATTAGATTTTATTTTTTTTTATTTTTGACTCGATTGTAAGTGCTTACTTTAAGAGGAAAGTGGGCGATAAAACACGGCGAGTGTTTATTGTAGTTTTGCGTTGTAATAGCCGCCAGACCAGCAATGTATACCGTAAATAAAAGATTATTTTATACCTCGCGTTTGGAGGTAAGAGACGAACCCCGTCGGCAATTTAATTCCTTTCGTGTTGTGTTTTTGTTTTATTCCTTTTTGTGTTGTTTTGTGTTTTGGGAGGGTTTTTGAGTTTTTTTTTGTAATTGTAATTTAATTGTTTTTGTGTTGTAGTTTAACACACTTTTCATTTGCAATAATATTATTCAAATTTTAATTAAAAATTTCAAGATGAAGTTGATGTGTTTGTTTCAAAGGTCAAAAATTCGATTCGGTTTTGGATATTTTAATTATTTCATTTACTACAATAATTAATTCTAATATAGAAATTTAATAGTCTTAAAGAATCAAATATTTTAAAGCATTTAAAAAGTTGAGGAGAGTTGAGTCATTGATTTTAGAAGCTAAATGACGATATTTTAATTGCTAAACTTTACGTGTTCGTACTATTAATTGAAGCTCTAAAACAGACAAACGATTGAGTTCTTGTCACTCTATTAGACTGTCATTTGTAATGCTTTGTATCGGGTAATTGATTCGATCTTGATTTTCCGTTTATAGTGAATGAAGGCGTACTGTATCATACTTTTCCATCTGAAGATTGTTCTAACTCCCCATCTGGCTCATCATTACCTTCTTCCTTGCACATTGCTGTGTACCCACTCAATCTAATCTTTACCCGATGATATTATTACACCTCAAGTGATGTTTTACCCTTTTCAATTGTATCCCAATAAGTCTCAGTGCAATGTGACACCGCTGGTAGCATCATCATTCAATAAGATACCTTCCAAGATAGGCAAGTGAGATGTAATAAAGTTGTCACCAACCGTTTGCTGGAGTTGAAATTGTTATGAATGGAGTTTCACACGATTCATTCAACTTTGAACCCGGCCACATAAAGATGGAAAGATAAACAGTCGCCGGGTAAGACACAGCACATGCACGAACGATTTTCAAACTGCCCCCGTTTGGGAACTGTTTGTCGAATCCTGGATAAATCCTTACCCAGCGCAAGAAAAGTGTTTTTAAAATAAACACTAACCTCGTTTGACGCCCTCATCACAACTGACAAACTCACCTCTTTTTATTTTGTTGTTGCTTTACCATGGCCATTATTACTACCAGCTGATCCATGTCCTTGGTACTCCAAAACGCAGAACAAAGGGTAGCAAAATGTTCATTATTTTAGACGTTCTTCAAACGTTCTTACCCCGTTCCATACTGCACCGGGGTGGCAAATAAGGAATGAATAAAAGGGGCTTACAGACAACGAAAACTCGTAAAAAAGAGAGCTGTTGCCACGAGTTTTTAAAGGGCGGCAACGTATATTACGTGCGTGAAAAGAGCATAAACGTTTGCGAAGGGATCAATCAATGAAGGCACACGTTCACAACGGCCTTTTTGGTGTTTTTTTTTTTTTGGAACTCCATTGAGGATGAGTAAGACACGTATGTACAGACTGTTACTGAGTAAAAGCGATTAACGAATGGCAAATGATTCTGTAACCTAGCATGTAAAACATTTAACACGAGAATTGATGAATTTTCGAAACGTTCTAGCAAAAGATTAAACTGGCATAAAGTGCAAAGAAAATACCCCAAAACCCTCGGTTATAAATTCACTTTCAACCTTCACACCTGCAAAATATAATCAAGTTTGCCACGTCACTGGGTCCTTTAAGACGGGAGCCCATAAAAGGGTGCTGGCTTCTGCCAACTAACTGGAGCGCACCAAGAAACAAACAGTGGCCACACTGGGGCACAGTTTGGCAAGAGTGTGCGTGATTTGCGAATTGATTTTATGCAACTGCCTGCTGCTTGTCTAAAAGGTAAACAATGTTTCGTTAAAGGGCAAATGGCCCTCGAAAGCAATCGAGTGAGGCTGGTGCAGTAGAAAAAGAAGGGGAATTGAATGCCTCGAATGGCGAGAGTTTCAATGTTTGACTAGTGATTTTGTTTATTTTTGCTACACTTTCCACTTCCGGGGTTGATATTTACTGTTTGCCAACCGCAGCGAAACTTTTATTGGCGATTGGCGAATTAAATTGTTTTTCGTTCCTCTTTTTGTTTTGTTATAACCGTGAAAAGTTGTATCATAACGTTAATGAAAATCAGTTTTGTTGGCTGTTCGTATAATCGCAGGGCAAACAGCACATAAAAGTTTATTTTATTTATTGTATCGCTTAGTAATGTGATAGAAGGAATTTTTGCAGCTTGTAGTGGAAATAGTTAAGGCTAGTGAGATGTTCAAAAATTAAAATGAAACATTTTTATACACTTTCTTGATGTTTAAAATCTCAAAAACGTATTTTACGTAAGATTTTTTTAAGACACATTTAAATTTGTATATTTTGAGTTGTTTAAATTCAATGTTTTTGATAAGATATTTTATAAATTTCCTATTTTGTTCGGGTGGCTGACTGTATATCTAATGTTAAGTCAGTACTTCTCATGTGTCCGAACACGTGTACACTGTAAATTGTCTGCATCAATTCTTTACGAACTAAAAATATCATTTTACAACATGTTTTTTTTCTTAAATCATTCTCAAGCACGTTAGCAGCAATGAAAGCTTAAACCATAACCGTGCACATTCGTAGAATCCGATCAAAACCTGTCACTCGATCGACAATTATTAGTAGGTATCGTTAAATTTACCTTTCCGATTGCTTCTTGTCCCTCCCAACCCAGCATCACCGTCCCCTCCCGAGTCCCCAACACCCTTACACCCCTCCTCCCCGTTTCCCTCCACAGAGGTAATGATTAGCCTGTGCGGCGCATCGACTTCTAATTGCTGACTCCCCGTTTTGCCAGAGCAGTTAGCAAGGTTCAATGTTTACACAGAGCAATTACCTTACACCCGTGTACCAACAGCAACAGCAACGGCAACTAGTGTGCTGGCGTTGTTTGTTTCCAATCGCAAAGCTGCACCAGCGTGGGCTTGTAAGTCACCAATTTGATCGTACCCACGATTTCCTTTTGCCAGCACGGTAATGATATCGATATGCTGGGCTGCTGTTAATTTGCATTCCCGGACCAGCACCGGACCAGGGGCACACAGGTGTTGGCAGTGAAATTGTACCGAGGACGACCGAACGCACATGACAATCTACTTTTACTTCCTACACGCACACGCTCAAGGATAAGAATGATAGCGCGCGTATAATGGGACGGTTCGCCATTAATTAGCCGCACGGTGTGGTAGTGTGTTGGTGTGAAAAGCGCGTCAAAAACACACACAGATCGCAGCTGTGTCGTGTCGGTCGCTTATTATGTAGTGTGCGACGGTAAATGAGCATACAAGCACTTTTACAAAACGATACACACTTCACACTTGTGTGTGTGTGTGTGTGTGTGTGTGTGTGTGTGTGTATGTTTTTGGTTTTTGTATTTCCCGGTTGTACGAACTGGATTTGCACGGCACAAAACACAATCTTCGCCACCTGATATCGATGCGGGTCGATGTGAAACGTCTTATTATTTCGCTGCATTCTATACGCCATCCTGCTCGGTTGCACCCGAACCACAGCTCACCGCCGTATCGACTCCGACACCGAATGCAACGGAACTTTAGCCCAGTGGATCATTTGCACTGTTCCCGTACTACTATTTACATTCCACCGACATCTGCATCAGCTGCAGCAGCAACACAAAGTGCAATAAGCAAATGGTAGTAGCGCTCACACCTCGGCGCTCGGTGCTCGCGATAATGCAATTGCGAAAACAAATTAAATGCGATTTATTTAAATAGCGCACCCAGGCACCGAAAGTGGGGACGGCACGGGGTACGGGGTACGGACGGTGGCGGTGGGAGGAATTAATTATCCCGATTGAACCCTAGCATTATCGGACATAAATCTTCGCCGTGTGCATTGCACTTTTTACACCACCGGCCCTTACGATGGTGGGTTTGCTTGATCGTGCGTGATCGGTCGTTTGCGATGGAAACAAAACAAAAAAAAAAAGCATAAAAACGATCGCCCCAAATGGGTCGAAATGGTTGGTAGAAGTTTGTTTTACCATCGACCCATTAAGGCCTGTGCAGCGGTACAAAGTGTTTGACTGTTTTAGGTGTGCAGCAGCAACACCTTTGCCGTATCGGATCTTTGCACGGAACGGAAGCCTCCCAGCCACGGAAAAAGGGAAACCATTCGCACCCGGGGGCTGGATGACTGACAGGACCGCCCAAAAGCTACTCACATTACGATTCCTATCGGATGATCACCTTAAGTGACGCAGTCTCCCGCCGATCTGACACACGTGCACACTCACTTCAATCGCCCGCTAATACGGGCTTTCAATCATCGTGCCCGGGGGAATCAAACGATCTCCCGAAACGAGAAATCAATTAGACGGGCAGGCTAACGGGCTTCAGTGGCTGGCCAACCTATGCGCGTGTGTGTGTGTGTGTACGGGCCGTTGAGCACCATCACCATCAAAGCATTCCGCACTGGCGCACAGCGGCAGATCGATTTAATTCGACAAATTTATGAAAATTGGCCCTCATAAGCGCACACAACAGCGGCCGCATGGCGATTGCGAGAACCGAGACCTGATTGCTTGCCACTTTTCCAGAACAGATCGATCGACGAAATCCGATCGAACTGCCGTTCGACTCGCGGACGCCATCCGAGATGCCGCTTTCGCCAT
Source organism: Anopheles rivulorum (assembly GCA_018908115.1). Lineage (NCBI taxonomy): Eukaryota > Metazoa > Arthropoda > Insecta > Diptera > Culicidae > Anopheles > Anopheles rivulorum. The sequence continues at coordinate 27,880,958 of STHB01000004.1, forward strand.
CGAATGGGCCCGGGATTGTGTGTTTATAGATCGAATAGATGAGATTAATAAATATGCAAATAAACAAGTCATTAAATCAAATCGGTCTCTCACTCACTTGTGGCCGGTAAGGGTGCCCAACCCCGCTTTATCCCCCTTCCTTCCCCCCCTCCCCCTCAGCAACCACTTCCCACCACCCCCTTGTTCAATCGTTGCTCCATTGCGTCAGACGCAGCACGCCGCACACGGGCGCAATAAAATCGTTGAACAAACGCGACCACTCATAAATGAGATTGGAACGGTTCGATAAGTCGCCGCGTACACTCTTTATGTCGCTCAGCCGCCCATTCCCCAAACGACGAGGCCCAGTAGTAGACGGTGCGGGCGTGCGAGCGAGAGCGAACGAATAAATCAAATAAAAAATGTTAATTAATAGCACTTTCGCAGAGCAGCAGACGAGGTTGGAGGGAGGGGGTGGATCAATCATGGCACGGGATGCGAGCAGGACATGGTTTCGTATGTAAAACTCTAACCAAAGAGACCGAAAGATACACATTCTTTTCAACACACGGCGAACCGCCGCGGCATGAGACTGAAGTGAACCGATCGAACTGGACAGTGGTGGACAACTGAGACGAAACTGTTTACATTTACGATTTTTACGACGGTTTCATTATCCCTTTACAAAGGTTTCCAACTGCCATTAGTTGGACTGGTTTTGCTGTTTGAGATATTTAATACTAATAAATATCAAACTGATAAATATTTACTACCAATGTAGACTCCTCGCTAGACTAATATCCAAATAAAAAACAATTTAGCATGATTTATTGTTTATTGTCCTTTTATGTGTTTCGCAAACATTTTATTACACATTAAAAGTTAATTATGCAACAGTGAATTAATAATCTTGATTTTTTATATTAGTTATCGCCATCTGTTATAGCGCACAATTGAACTCTTATTGTTCGAGAAGATCGTCTCTTATTATTGAGATGGTATTATTATTGAGTAATTAATGTAAAAGAAAAGATGCAGCAGCAGGCAACTTGAATAAGCTTCCTAAAATGCGTTTGATTTGTATCAAGACTTTACACATTCAACATTGTTTATTTTACATTTCTTCAAAAAACGTGAATTGAACTCTGAAAAACAAACAGCAATTGAAGAATTAAACACATTTTTTATTGAGACAAGCAGCTTTCATCTCTAAACATACGTAACATTTGTTCAAGATTTAGACAAAAAACTCGCTTAAGAGTACTTATTAGTTGGTACGCTTCGCATACAGAACGACTGCCACTTGCAGTTCGGCAAGTTGCTGACCACTGGCTACCGAGCTGGTCGGTCTACCTGTGCCGAAACGTTGCTCGTAACAGTTTCGAACGGAAACCTTCGTCCCGGCGTTACGCACCCGCGTATTGGCGTTGCGGCCACTACCGTAGGTGTCACTTGGCAGGTGATAAATGGTTGTCACTTGATAACGCGCTTAAGCGCGTTTAATTACCCCGCTCAATTGCCCATATGTCAGTGTCACACCTCCCTTCGGCAGGCCACAGGAAGGCGAACCGATGATTTATAGAAAGGGCGCTCTCGATGGCGTAGCCGATGCAGCCGATCAAGAAAAGGGCAACCACGGTGCACAGCAGCGCATGGACGGGCGTACGGGGTGGGAACGCAACCCCGTTCACCCCAGGTTAAGTGTCGTTCGCTCGCACCTCGAAGGTTAATAAAGCAATCTAATTGGCTGGAGGGCGTCCGGGCGCGTAACTTGAATTTTGCATGCTTTTGCACCGTGCAGTAGTTTGCTGCAATTCGCGACCGCATTACCACAGTTGCGGTGCGCTTCAAAGTGTGACCCGATATCCACCGAACGTACCTGATCGGGTGGAAATGATTGAACCTCTAGCGTAAGGTACAGCCTCCCCGTGTGTGGAAAGTAGCATTTTCCTGCTGCGATTGTGTCCCGCAAGGTGGCTTAGAAGTTTGTCGTAATCCGCATCCAAGCTGCTCCGGAACCGCCGATTACCATTTCAATCAAGCGAAGGAACTCAATTCCGTCCCGTGCCAAATGCACACGGTCAACGAAAGGCCGCAGAACAAATAATTTCCATTCCGGTCAACTTCGGTAGAAATGCAAGCAAAAGGGATAAAACTGCTTAGGAGCAGGGTCCAACAAACGTGTTTTTTTTTTCATTTCTTGCCGAACAACACCCGGCACTAAAAATTAGACCCGATAAAGTTGCTTTCGTTCCGGATAGTTCTGGCTCACCGGTTCTCGCATGGGACTGTAAAGAAATGGGAGAGAAAAATAAAAAAAATCATAACAACTCCGCTCCGAGCGTTCCGATTGGAAATGGCTACTTTATGGCACCCGGGTTCGCCAGCGGCTGCGGGATCGTAAACTTTATCCATTTGTGCCATCCACACACCACCCAGCTCGAACGAAAGCAAACACTGCGGCACTGGTGCCTCTTTTTTTCCCTGCACCTGGGGCTTTGTGGGAGGGGGGGGAGGGGTCAGTAAAAGATTGATGTTTGGGGCCAGATCAGGCGCACACCCAAGGTCAGCACAGTTCAAACGCAAATCTGCATCCGTAAGGAATCGCCGCGAACCCGTTTCCCGCCTGTGACGAATTTGGCCTCCCATTTTGTGGAGGCCCTTTTTCGCGGGAAAAACACCGCCAACGGGTAATGCAAGCAAACAGTTTCTTACCATCTTTCATCGCGTCGGTGCGGGAAACATCATTTTACCGGAGTCCTCAATCCCGAACGGAAGCAACCAGTCGGCCGGGCTGGCGGGCGTCTCGGTGTGCCGTGCCGCGCGATCGTAATTTCGCTAATTTATTCCTCAATTTGGTGTCAAAATTTTAATTAAATTATCGATATTTACAGCACAATAATTTAGTCAACTTTATCTACCCTGGGCTATGGTGCGAAAATTAAGAAAAAATGAAAAACCAGCAACAAACGACTGTGGCAAATGGCTTACCGTACCTCAGCAGCTTGTGTGCAGTTTGTGTTTGTTCATGTTTCTTGCTTTCTGCAACAAATCGCAACACGGAAACCGATGGTTCCCATCTATCGGGGGCACCGATGTTTATGAAGTGCTGATGACGATGGTACCGGATTGGAAGGAAAAAAGACAAAAAATTGGCCCCCCCAAAACATGATCCTCACCGAGTCGCCAACAGCGCGCGATCGTGTTCCGGTTACTAGCTAACCGTAGCCGTAGTACAATGTTTGAGTTATATTTCTGCACGGCCAATTTTAGCCTTTCGGTTGCGATGCTTGTTTTGCTGACAATTTGTTTACTTTAATGGTTAAGCGTTGAGGGTTGCATGTTTTTTGTTTTCGTTTTTGTACGGTTACAAACGATTGGTTCACCTTCTACTATACCGGATGGGTGGGTGAATCTGTTGGTCGGGCTGGCGCACGATAATTCTTTCAAGCGGAACCACAATGCAACAAATGCTGGGGACGAACGTTTGCTGAAAGGTTAATAGAGTTAGTCCGTCAAGAGCCGACCGATCTCGGGCCATCTTTTTTCCATAACAGAAGGAGAAGCTGCAACGGACGCGGTTCGGCTATAATCCCACTGTTTATGAGTCACCGGGACCGTTCGGCGACCGAGGGGCTGGGGATAATCTAAATGTATCCGAAACTACTGTACGATCGAGTTGGCAGCCGGTTAAATGAAATAACCGCAACAACAAGACAACAAGAGGCTTAGGATGGGTTTTACGCGCCATTTTCATTAGCGACGTTCGTTTGGCCGCTCGTAACTCGCTACAATGAATGGCGCTCGAATGGAATATCAATATTGATGCGGTTTTGTTTCATTCTGCATTTAAATATTAACGCCTAACCAGTGCAATTAGATGGGTTGGTGGTGTAATTAAAAAATGTAAATTTATAGCATAAAGTGCTGCAATATCGCGGTAAAGTTTTATTTTTTTAAATAATAAAATTGCATTTTAAAAGTACATGATAATGATTGGGGGATAAGCGAACAACACAGATAATTAGTTCAATTCCTTTTACGGAAAAATGTAACAGAAAGTCCATTATCCAGCTGTCGGTTGCTTAATTTCTTCGTATTATATGGACACAATTACTTGTTCAAGATGGCATGTCAACGATAATCGATCTTTTATATGTAATGCTATTTATTTATTTTTATTTTATTTAACACTTCAGGCATAGTTTTGGCGAAATGAACTCTTTAGAGATAACTAATAGCACAGCAAACTTCCATTTGTATCAACTTGACTTTCGTGACCAAACTATTTCCGGCTGGGCAGTTGTCATCTTTAGATTCACTAGTTTCTACTGAGAGGCGAATGAGCAAAAGCCTCGTAAAAGCCAAAAAACAAACAAACAAACTAGTTTCTACTGTGTTACTGTTTAAGTGGATGCTGGACAGGAACTTGTTGTATTTATTATTTATTTATATGTATTTGTATGTATGGAACATTATAGTAAACAATCGAATAACTCGAGCATACTAAAACACTCACAATTGAAGCCTTTGTCATTTGACGTCATGGGTTTGACAGTTAATATGTCAAATGATTGTCATTTCCGAATAGCACGGATAATGCGACAACTGAGTAATAAGCATACGGTGAAACTAAAATCCACAGAAAAATGTGTACAGTAGAAATGTTTACAGAAAGTTTCTTAGTTATTAATGTGGACAGTGGAAATTTGAAAATGTTGAATTTTTATCCAAATAATCTCGAAATAAAAAACATTATTGATAAATTAAGTTCGCATATATTTGCTATTATTTTGAGACGCTAACCTCACTTAGTTGTGTATCTTCGGGGACCACCTTTAACATCTTTAATTTAGAAAAAAAAAGAAACAGAGTTAAAGTATTACATTCATGAATATAGGGTGAGTAACTCATGCTACTTTGTAGGTCCAATTCAATTGCACTGCATCGTTTAGCCGACGTGCAAGACGGCCTCACCACTAGTTTCTACCACCAATCAGCAATCTATCCAGCCCGGCAGTGTATGACCGCAACAGCATAATGTTTTTTAAAAACGTGTTTACAAAATCGTCAAAACGGCACGATGACACGCAACGTTGGACAGAACCGCTTCCACGGCCACGTTGCAGCACGGAATGAAGCAATAACAATTGACGATGATGATAGTCTATTAAATTGTAATCGATTATAGATATCATTTTACCTTCCGCCCTACAGTTGCATCGCATTGCATGAGGGTTTTGATGTTCCAGGTTCGCTTCTTAAATAGTGGAAGATTAGTAGGTTGGCTTGAACCCCACTTGAAACCGAAAAGCCTCCTCAAACGNGATGACACGCAACGTTGGACAGAACCGCTTCCACGGCCACGTTGCAGCACGGAATGAAGCAATAACAATTGACGATGATGATAGTCTATTAAATTGTAATCGATTATAGATATCATTTTACCTTCCGCCCTACAGTTGCATCGCATTGCATGAGGGTTTTGATGTTCCAGGTTCGCTTCTTAAATAGTGGAAGATTAGTAGGTTGGCTTGAACCCCACTTGAAACCGAAAAGCCTCCTCAAACGAGAGGTAACTTCACACCGCCAGACACGGGCTCTTTCTAAGTAGCGCCATGATGAAGCAACTTTAGCACCCCAAAAGTTTCTTTATTTCCTATTTTTGCTTCTAGCTTCCTGGCAGGAAACTGAACCACGGTAGCGTCCGCAGCGAAGATATCGATATTTATCCTAATTACGAGGAGAAAGATCCCTTCCAAGGATGCTCAGTTGACAAGACCTGCCAAGAAGCCACAAAGTGACGGAAAAACGAAATTTAATAGCCAATTAATGTTGCTACATAATTACTAAATTATGTTTCTGACAGGTTTGGACATTTGGATTGTTCTCTCGTAAGCTGTCAACGGTAGTGACCGCATCATTCGCTTGCAACGTGAATGTGTACTGAAGAATGGGACAATCATTTACGAGCAAGTTACTAGTGATGTTCGAAACAAACCTAAACACCGAGCTACCTAATGCTTTATTTAAACGAAGTAATTTTTTAACCGAGAATTTAACCAATTTCCGACGTGAATTCTGTCTGAAAATTTTTTTGTAAGTTCCTTTTAAAAACACGCATTCCAAAACAAAAATAAACTAACCACTTGCGCACATACACACACACACAAGCGCCTATGCACACAAGAACCACGTAAGCCTCTTGTCCGACCGTTTGAAGATCGGCAGAACAAAAACGCCGAAAATCGCCGTTCAAATCGGAATAAAAATGTAATAAAATTATTAAAATAAATTATAAGATTATAATAATTTGCTGATGCGGCACATTGCTCGGCGGTCCAGAAAAGGCGGCACAATCAGCATAACAGGTTTTTGGTCGCTGTGCTGTTCTGTGTGCGCACACACACACAGCATAAGGAAACGCCCGAAAGGAGAAAATACATAAACACACAGCACCGTAGTATGTTACGATCGTTTCTCCACGCTGCGAACCGCACTGGCCGGGTGGATCCGGTTTGATTTGGAATCGCTTAAGAATCCATAGCATAGCTTTTAAACTTTTGTTATTATTTATGCTTTGTTTGTTCATGCCGGTTGTCAACTCATCTTCGATTTTTTTTTGCTCCTCCACGTATTTGCCTTTTATGTTGGACGGGTCGCCGCAGCTTCGCTTCGTTCGATCGTCCATTCGATCGGGATGTTTATTTTTATTCATCCCTTCATCCTTCTGTTTTGTTTCGTTTCGTTTTTTTTTTTGCTGGAATGTTGCCACGGAGCACCATTCATCGCTCATTCTCTCATTCGGATGTCATCGTGCTGGAAGAATGCATGAAATCAATATTGGTTTTCGCCATCCCATTGATCCGGCACCGAGGTCTTTTGATGTCTAACATTGCGTATGGGGGGAAGGTGAGGAAGGAAGAGTAGGAAAAGGAGGGGCAAGATAGGAGGGGGGGAATATGCTTTATCGAAAATGGCGTCAAGCTTGTTTACGGAGAAACAAAAACAACAAATGCGAGCGCCACGCCATATCCATTGCAGACATTTTCGATCTTATCAGCAGATCGGAAGTCGTGCGCTAGCTAAGGGTGTAGAAGAACCCCATATATATATGTGTGTGTGTGTGTGTTTGTGTGTGCACATACAGGAGTATCTTTGTACGGAGAGTGTACGTGATGGGATGCAAATTAGATAGCTGTCATAGTAGAAGGTGGTTCGTGTAGATTGAAACGTCAACATTTGCGGCGACCACAAAAGCAAACGGGGTGCGATGGCGACTCGATTCGGGGCCGGTCCCAATTTATCATGCTTCAACTTACCAAGGTTCCAACACACACACACACACATATGGCGGGTAAGTAGTAATTTGCTGTGCTTCATTTGCTCATGCGGCTCAGTAGGCTCTGGCACGGTGGCAAATGGCGGAACATGGAAGCCGACCGGATTTGCATGTCGATTAAAGTGTGGCCGGCGGTTTGTGGCCACGGACCGGCGAGCTAGATACGATCGGGAGCTACTTATTTAACGCACTGTTGCGCGAACGAATGGCAGACTGAAGAAGCTCAGATTGCAAACTAACTGAACGTTGATAGGAGATAGGAGTACGTACGTGTACGCTAACTGTGCCACCATCGAACGCTAGACAGCATGGTAGGACGAGCTTTAATTCAATTAAATTATATCGCAATGAAAATTGTTTCAAAATATTTATTTAACTTTTAATTGAACAATTTGTTCATACAGCAAATCTTTGGATAAATTGAGGTTATTCTGCCTAACAATGTCCCTGTTGGTGGATATTGCATCTACCTCAAATGCGGTGACTTTGCTGAATAATCTCATCGAAATGAAAACTTTGACCACAGTCACCGCAATGAAAATATCATGAATTAATCCAAAACCTGTAATTCTGTGGCCAATACTGGTGATGCTTGTAAAGATAATTACTGCGATCGTAAAAGCACTCCTTATGATTAACTGAACGATATTTTAAAGCACGGTTCAATTATTCAACTAGCAAGACTTAGCACTTGGCAACACTGTTTAATGCTAAAATGATGAATTTATTCCATTTGCGTTTAGTTTTTCGAATTTAAATGTTGGAAAATTGTTTAAACATAAACTAGAATTTATGCCAGCAAGGCCAGGCCAGCAATAATAAATAGAGAAAAAATCTTTTACAACACGTATTAGGACTATCGATAATGATTTTAAACTCTTCATGTAAAATTTAATCAAAACGACACAAATTGCACATTGTATGCAACCAAACATTAAAATAATTCCTTTCTAATTCCTGTTTGTTGAACTATTGCAATGCAATAATGTTCCTTCCATCAAATGTTTGCTTTAGTGGATCTACTCCATTGCTATCAGTCAAATGTTTCCACAACCACAACTCAGTCAAAACGACATCAAACAGAACACACACACACCGCAATAAAGCCTTGCGCCAACAGTTTCCAGTAACAAAACATCAATTAAATCAATTATCCACGTTAAACATCCCACCAGGCAGGCGGATGGTTTCGGTCGGTTATCGAACCAGCAGGAACAGAAACAGAAGTCAATTATTTCTTTCGTTTTAAATAATTCTGACCATAAATGTAGTTACTTCTTGTCCTGCTGGAAGAAAGTATACACGTATACACACAGACACACGTAAACGTACGGTAAATATGTACCGAGAGTCCTCGGCCCGGCTGACCCAGGAGGAGCATTCCAGCGACATAACCTCCCACCTACTCTTTTCGCCAAACCGCCCCCCTCGAGGGAGACGAAGGGTTTGTCCTTTATCTAAGTTTTCCCTTCGGTTGGCGTAGTATCGCCGGCCTCACTAACACAACCGTACCGTTTTATCTAAGCGTCCTTTCTAATGCAATACACACATCACACCGAAGCGAGCCCGTGTGCCGCTTGCGTAAGCTCCACCTGATTTTACACCCTCACGAACGAATGCGAACCAGTGTGTGGGACAACTCGATTCCGACCGCCGAATTGAAGGTGGAGCCTCAGGTGTATTTGCGTTCTGCGACGTAGCTCTGTTGGGGGGCGGCTGTTGGCTTTTTGTTTTATTTATCTTTTTTCGTTCGTTTGCTTTTTAATGCGCGATGGCTATTTTCTGTTTTCTGTTTGTACACACACATACGCCCTTGCTGGCGTCTGGCGTGTGCTCTCCGCTTCTAAACGGTGGCTATGAAATAAAAATGAATGCCTTGTGGCATTTGGTTGATAAGATGCCTGAAGATATGCATACCGTTTTATTACTTGCTTTTTTCGGTTTTTGTTTACGATGCAATTACAAACCATTAGCAACACAAAATTTGTTTCCATTTGCTTGTTGACGTGTAGTGTTGAAAGAGAGAAAATTTTATTTTCATAACAAAAAAATTTAATAAAATGTAGTGTAACGATTAAATAATCCAAAACAGCAATACAAACATGTAATAACAATTCATTATTCCCGAAAACCCCGAAAGAAATGAGAAACTTATAAGAAAGAAAAATGAGGTAACGTTGACAACATCATTTATTGGCATCAAACAAACAGAACTGACGACCGTAAGCCGATTATACCGCACACTAAACTTCACATTCTACTGATCCTCAGAAAAAATAAACGATCACCACACTCCATCTGCTTATTCGACGAAGAATCTGCCGAACCGAACACGAACGAAAACACACACATACACACAAAATCAACCATTAAAGTGCCATCGGGCTTGTTGATGATACTGGCCGATGCATTGAACCCTTTCAAAACGATGCGTTCACTCCGATCTCGATCGATTCGCTCATTTGCGTTATTAATTTGCGGTAGCATGCCCGTGTCTTGCCGAACCCTCTGCCGCTACCTTCGATCGTCCCAAATTGAGCCTCGAGGTGTCAAAGAGATCGTTAAATTTCAAGCTTTGTGATGTGGTGGCAAGCAAAAAACAAAACAACAACTCCAACTGTCAAACAGTCCCACCGCAACCGAGCACGGAAGTCATCNACACACACACACACATATGGCGGGTAAGTAGTAATTTGCTGTGCTTCATTTGCTCATGCGGCTCAGTAGGCTCTGGCACGGTGGCAAATGGCGGAACATGGAAGCCGACCGGATTTGCATGTCGATTAAAGTGTGGCCGGCGGTTTGTGGCCACGGACCGGCGAGCTAGATACGATCGGGAGCTACTTATTTAACGCACTGTTGCGCGAACGAATGGCAGACTGAAGAAGCTCAGATTGCAAACTGAACGTTGATAGGAGATAGGAGTACGTACGTGTACGCTAACTGTGCCACCATCGAACGCTAGACAGCATGGTAGGACGAGCTTTAATTCAATTAAAGTATATCACAATGAAAATTGTTTCAAAACATTTATTTAACTTTTTATGGAACATTTTTTCATAAAACAAATCTTTGAATAAATTGAATTTATTCTGTCTAAACATGTCCCTGTTGGTGGATATTGCATCTACCTCAAATGCGGTGACTTTGCTGAATAATCTCATCGAAATGAAAACTTTGACCACAGTCACCGCAATGAAAATATCATGAATTAATCCGAAACCTGTAATTCTGTGGCCAATATTGGTGATGCTTGTAAAGATAATGACTGCGATCGTAAAAGCACTCCTAATGATTAACTAAACGATATATTAAAGCACGGTTCAATTATTCGACTACAAAGACTTGGCAGTTGGCAACACTGTATAATGCTAAAATGATGAATTTATTCCATTTGTGCTTATTTTTTCGAACTAAAATGTTAGAAAATTGTTTAAACATAAACTAAAATCTACGCCAGCAAGACCAATTGTACAATAATCAATACTGAATGAATCTTTTACAACACGTATAAGGACTATCGATAATGATTTTAAACTCTTCATGTAAAATTTAATCGAAACGACACAAATTGCACATTGTATGCAACCAAACATTAAAATAATTCCTTTCTAATTCCTGTTTGTTGAACTATTGCAATGCAATAATGTTCCTTCCATCAAATGTTTACTTTAGTGAATCTACTCCATTGCTATCAGTCAAATGTTTCCACAACCACAATTCTGCCAAACTGACATCAAACAGAACGAGTCAGTACACGCACACCGCAATAAAGCCTTGCGCCAACAGTTTCCAGTAACAAAACATCAATTAAATCAATTATCCACGTTAAACATCCCACCAGGCAGGCGGATGGTTTCGGTCGGTTATCGAACCAGCAGGAACAGAAACAGAAGTCAATTATTTCTTTCGTTTTAAATAATTCTGACCATAAATGTAGTTACTTCTCGTCCTGCTGGAAGAAAGTATACACGTATACATACAGACACACGTAAACGTATGGTAAATATGTACCGAGAGTCCTCGGCCCGGCTCACCCAGGAGGAGCATTCTAGCGACATAACCTCCCACCTACTCTTTTCGCCAAACCGCCCCTCTCGAGGGAGACGAAGGTTTTGTCCTTTATCTAAGTTTTCCCTTCGGTTGGCGTAGTATCGCCGGCCTCACTAACACAACCGTACCGTTTTATCTAAGCGTCCTTTCTAATACAATACACACATCACACCGAACTGAGCCCGTGTGCCGCTTGCGTAAGCTCCACCTGATTTTACACCCTCACGAACGAATGCGAACCAGTGTGTGGGACAACTCGATTCCGACCGCCGAATTGAAGGTGGAGCCTCAGGTGTATTTGCGTTCTGCGACGTAGCTCTGTTGGGGGGCGGCTGTTGGCTTTTTGTTTTATTTATCTTTTTTCGTTCGTTTGCTTTTTAATGCGCGATGGCTAATTTCTGTTTTCTGTTTGTACACACACACATACGCCCTTGCTGGCGTCTGGCGTGTGCTCTCCGCTTCTAAACGGTGGCTATGAAATAAAAATGAATGCCTTGTGGCATTTGGTTGATAAGATGCCTGAAGATATGGATACCGTTTTATTGCTTGCTTTTTTCGGTTTTTGTTTACGATGCAATTACTAACCATTAGCAACACAAAATTTGTTTCCATTTGCTTGTTGACGTGTAGTGTTGGAAGAGAGAAAATTTTATTTTCATAACAAAAAAATTTAATAAAATGTAGTGTAACGATTAAATAATCCAAAACAGCAATACAAACATGTAATAACAATTCATTATTCCCGAAAACCCCGAAAGAAATGAGAAACTTATAAGAAAGAAAAATGAGGTAACGTTGACAACATCATTTATTGGCATCAAACAAACAGAACTGACGACCGTAAGCCGATTATACCGCACACTAAACTTCACATTCTACTGATCCTCAGAAAAAATAAACGATCACCACACTCCATCTGCTTATTCGACGAAGAATCTGCCGAACCGAACACGAACGAAAACACACACATACACACAAAATCAACCATTAAAGTGCCATCGGGCTTGTTGATGATACTGGCCGATGCATTGAACCCTTTCAAAACGATGCGTTCACTCCGATCTCGATCGATTCGCTCATTTGCGTTATTAATTTGCGGTAGCATGCCCGTGTCTTGCCGAACCCTCTGCCGCTACCTTCGATCGTCCCAAATTGAGCCTCGAGGTGTCAAAGAGATCGTTAAATTTCAAGCTTTGTGATGTGGTGGCAAGCAAAAAACAAAACAACAACTCCAACTGTCAAACAGTCCCACCGCAACCGAGCACGGAAGTCATCCGGGCAAGCAATATGCCAATTATGTTGACCGAAAGTAATTGCCCTGCTTCGGTGAATCTTCAACTCCTACTGCTTACTGCCTCTGCGGTTTTTTGTTACCCCGATGGCAAACGATACGACGCCACCAGGTTCGCAGGTTTTTTTTTCCTCATTTGTTAGACCCATCATCGAATCGTGGCCGATTTGGGCACAAATGTTGAATCGAACACCGCAACACTTGCCCAGCAAATGCACCGCAATCAACCACTTAAGCGTGTGTTTGGGCAGCCGGCCTGTATCAGTAGTACGGGTGATTAAAATGTGCCATGCCAAACCACAGCATACGCGGAATGGGGCCGATAAATATTTATTCCATTTTTTACACATACTTTCCATCCAGATGGGACGCGATACACGTACGATGACCGCGTCGAATGACCAGTTGAAGTGTAAAATTTATTTATAAACGCATTTAAATATAATAATTTAATTTGGGCCGACGGCAAAAGTGGACTGGAGTCGCTGGTGCGGCTATTTTATCTCTCTCTCTCTCTCTCTCTCTCTCTCTCTCTCTCTCTCTCTCTCTCCCCCTTTCCCTCCCTTTGGCTGCGTTGTAAAAATGGAAAGGAAAAGCAGAAGGTCACACGATTTCGGACAAAGGAAGACATGCACATGCGAGTGACCGTGGACGGTGGCACAACGCACAACATGTGACAAACGAGAAAATTATGCTCGATTCACCATGCTATCTGGCCGCTTATCGGCAGTTTACATGGAAGCGTACAGAAAGGCAGAAAGAACATGATTGTACGCTACGGGTAATTGAATTTTGGACAAAGTTTTGAAAAGTTTCATTTGAGGAAAGTGATGCAGTTTACGCGGATTTACACTATTTCATGATTCTAACGAAAACTATATGAGATAATTGGGAGAATGGGAATATGGGTATAATAATACACCTCCTTTAGTTGAAATGTTGAAACGGAAATTTTATGTGAACAGTCAAGTTTAACGTCTAATCTGTATTGGCCAGTTCTAAGCTGTGTTTGGAAAAGCAGCCAGAACGAATAAGACTAGGCAACATAGGGTTAAGACCAAGAATTATGACAGGGGGAAAAGATACAAACGACGAAACCGACTGAAACTAAACAGTAGCTCGAAGATCGATGAGTCAATATTCCTAGGCTTGGGCTAGGTGCCCAAGAAGTCGATGAAATCCACGAGGAACAAATTGGAAGATATAAAAATTCTTATCTGGAGTTTTAGTAGAGTAAAACTTCCAATAAAACATTCTGCAGTCTTAGTGATGTTTAATATCCAATATATAAAACCGTTTCGTTTGGAAGCAGCAGTTTCAACAAAGTTCCTGTATTTCTTCTTAATTCTGGTTCAATCAGTCTCGCTGTAATCAGTCTAAAGTCCATGGACGAACTCGCAAATAGTGGACGATACACTCAGGATCTGAAATCCCAAGAAATAAGACATGTTTACTATCATCATCTATATCTAACTGCTTCAACCTCTTAAGATTGTCTTAATGTTGGTTAGTGGATGAATCTCTTAATCCCATAATGTTATTATCTTGACCACATTAAAAGTGACGTCTTGATAGGTGCTCACTATCTTTTCGTCACATTATCGTCAACCAGTGTGGCCTGATTTTTTCTTTGCCCACTTTCCATCGACACAAACGGAGTACTTCCCGTGCAGAAACATTGTGTTGTCCATTATTTGGCTGGGAAAGCTTGTCCCAAAACGACACATTCGGGTCACATGTTCGCCGACCTATCCACAGATGACGGTGATGACTTGGTGAGCTCGGTAACTTGGCGGTGAAAATGTTCGTACCGAGCGAAAGCTTCCGGCTCAGAAGCTATAAACTCCGACACCGGAGTGACGGATTAACAATCCGTACCGATCCCGTCTACCAGCTGAACCGTAGCTCCCGTAGTGCTCCGTTGGTGGGCTTTGCGATGAGTCAACGTGTAAACAATGGTTTCCCTCCCCAATGGTCCGTGCCCAACCATGTGCCTGTGAAGAAGCGCACGTAATAGAGACTAATTCATTAATCGAATCCAACCGTTTCTTGGTGCTCTGACCACTGGTGAAGCTCAGCACAGGGAAGTTTGTTTTATTAGCTGTTTGCCTGTTTGTTATACAACTTTTAGCGGACGGCGAGCGAATTGCTGCGCCTGCGAGCAAAAGTAAAGCACCTCCGAAGAGGTGCCCTTTTTGGTGGCGCGTCCAACATGATCGTGATCTTCGTACGAAGTGACCGTACACTCTCTCGGTCTCCTGTGTCCGCTGGTCCATCCGTTCCACGAAACGTCCAATCTCCTTTGCAATAAGCAATATCGTGTGATTTTATGAGCTTCTGTTAGAGTTGTAGTTTTGTTTTCACACCTCCAACATCGCTCGTACCGGTGTGTACAAACACAGCCAGACAGAAACGGTGGCCTGGCGTTGCTTTCCATCGTTAAGTACACCATGCCCAGAGCCCGTACCATAAACTTGAACAACATTCAACGGGGAACGGATTCAGTGCCAGGCGAGGGCAAACTGGGCATCATTACGGTGTGTGTGTCTGGCAGCTCAGCGAAAACAAAAGCCCCATTGCGCAGTGCGCACAATCGTAAACACAAGCCAAAATCAAGGTGTGTGGTTTTGCCAATTTATTGCCAGTTTTACTGTAGATTTTTTTTAAAAAAACACAACCATAATCCAAACATTTATGGCTTGTGGGTTGTTTCCACCCAAAGCGACTCGGTCGCTCGACCGACTGCTCGAACCGTTTGCTGGTGGCAGCGTGATGGCGATATTCTTCACAGTTCGTAGCATTTTTGACGAGCTTTTTCTTGAAGGTTTTTCTGTTTGGTTTTTGCAAAGAAAAAGCTCACCAGCAATGATAACACTGCCAAACAACTGACTTAATCCTTGCCATTGGGAGACGCAGCAGTAATAAAGACACGTACTTAACACTTCACCATTAAATGATATTTATCCAAATTAAATGGAGAAAACAGCACATCACGGAGAACATTGGTGAGGTAATATATAAATGTAATGTTTTTTTTTCTATCTGGCAAGGCAAGCATGAATTAATCAACATCATTGGAAGTGCTTTTTGCGTGGGGATTCGTGGTCTGCTTTTAGTTTTTTTTTTCGTGGATCTCCCAAAAGAACTAAAATAATAAGCTTCACAGTGGAAATGAACAACGAGTGTTAAAAAAAGGCATGGAAAAGCAAACGAAGGGTGATAAGACTTACATAGAGGAACATTGTTCTTTTTTTTTGGTTGCTGTTGTTTCGTTTAGGTAAATGCGCCATGTTGCTGCTGCTGCTGCTGCTGTTGCTGCCATGCGTAAACATCAAATTGATAATAATAATGATTGCCGTAAACAAGCTGCGCCCCGTTTAGACGATTACCATTTTAGCCCCCTTTTCTCCTCTCGCTCTCGCATCATGCATCGGAAAATGTCGGACAGCAGCTTGAAACTCCGTGCAACGAATGGAGGCGACCGGCTACACCTATCAAGCACATCATCAAACACACAGCGATCATCGTAGAAATGATCGGTGCTGATTGTTCCAACCCGGGGTTCGTTGCGGTTCGCTGGTTCAGATCTTTCTCCTTCGCCCGGGCACAATTGAGCCAGCCCACCCACCCCGTTGGGAGGTCGCCTTTGCGCATAACCTGTAGGGAGCGCAAAAAGAAAGCAAAAAAAAAACAAGAAAAATATTTGCATTATTGTGTTTTAATCACTTAATCACAATTTAATGAAGGTCCACCGTGTCCAGCCGTATGGGAAAGTGAGACCGGTACGAAATTGGGTACCAAATTAAAAAGCAATCTATTTGTCGGATACTTTATCCGATCCGGTTGTGGTTGTGTGTTACGGCAGTACAAACAAAATGTTTCTAGCAAAGCGGCCACTTTTTGTCCTCCTTTACAGCCACACGCACGAGACACGCACGCACGACACGCGGGTGTGATGCGTTTGACTCAATCGAAGGGAAAGCCTGAAAGGGACACTTATCCATAGATCGGTGACAAATTGACGCAATCATCATCGCCCCCTTGACGCAATGCGGTGTTTTATTGGTGGACGGGGACGGTAATGGTACTTACGCTTTCGAACCAGTGCTGGACCGTTTTTTTATTTTCTTTTATTCCTTCTTTCTTTCTTTCATTCTTTCGACACCATCAGTATTTATGAGCTGCCTCACACTCACACTCGCTCCCTCTGCACGTGCTCAGCGGTGAGGAAATAAATGCTTACGCCCGTAAGGGGGTTCGGTGGGTGACATTATAGCCTAATCATACTCCGTACCTAATCGGTAACGTCTTACTTCCATACGAACCATGCTGGATGATGCCAGCTACTGTTCCGCTCCCAACCTCGGGGCTCGGAACGTGGTGTTTTCGGTGATGGCTCATTACATTTCCATTTGGTTCACGTTGCTGCGGTATGTTGGACCACTTTGCCCTGTGTCGTACCGTAAGGGGGCATGAGCTAATATTTGCCACCTTACACACCAACGTTCATGCAGCATGCGGTGCGGCTTTATGTCTCTTCCCTAAATCATTGCGGCACTGGCTGATAGTGGATGGACACGGACACGGCCTTGCGTTGTAAGTGGACTAAATAAAGCTGGAAAAGGGGTTTATTAAATATTTATTTCCTTTACATCTGCACTTTCCTGATTTGTTGTAGAACTGCCTCAACGAATTCCATGTAATTTATTTATTTACTTTTTCTTATATATCATTAAAACGATAGAAGACCAAAAGTTGTATTTATCTATGAAATGTTCAAAAATAGTTTATAAACCACTTGTTTTGATCAATTATAGTTAACTTTACACTCTTTTAATTTTTTCGCTCTTTAATTTTGCTTCTTCATAGTTTCCATTTGTATATTTATTTTTTGATTAGACTTTCATATTAAATTTTATTAGACTTTAGACACTACATAAATTTAAACTTTCGAAAGCACTTGTCCAATATATTACATGGAGTTAACTTTTCGGGTTCTTATTTTCTGCTATTTATCTATACTTATCTGTAATTGCTATTTTATACTCTGTTACGTACAAGGATATTACATCCTTTTTATAATATTTGAATGACCAAGCATTTGTTTTTAGTATCATTATCTTATGTTTACCGTACCGCTGCTATCACGACTTCTTCGTTAACTTATCTAATATTTTATTAATCAAAACTCGAAAACAAAAATCAAATGTTTTGCAGCAAATACCACTTAGTTTCCACAAACACCAAATTCGGCCAAATCTGTTGAGTGCCGGTGCTTTTCCGGTGCGATTTATTGCATACTGTTTCGGTCAATAAAACTGTGCAATGTGCTGTTTTAAGAGAAAATTTATTTGACTTTCCTCTTTCCGGTCGGCACCCGCGGAACCCATGGTGTCCTGGACATTGTGCATTAGCGTTGTAACACCCTTGCTGCTTTGGCTGTTGCCTGCCCGTGCAGACCTTGCGGCGGGAGATTGATTGGCTGTGCGAGCGTGCCAGGGCGATTGCTACATTTTTATACGATTTTACCGCAAAACCAACCAACCTGATGCGGTGTTTCGTGCATCCGCAATACATACAATGTATGAAATTTATTTGCCAAATATATTACAACCACTGGCACTCACTTTTTTCACTTCACGGGTGGTGAAAAATTGCGTGGCCCATCGCTTCTCGTTCGATCTTTCACTAGTTAGCACGGCAAAATCATTTGACCATTTGGCGGCAAATGTTTGCCACCAACCATCATCCGGGAAGCTGGTTCCTTTCCGGGCGTACTCAGTCAATCCGTCTTTTCAGCACTTTTCGCTCAACTCGCTTGATCAGGCAGCAGCATTCTCCCCGGAATGGTACCCCCGTAGGGCGGTACAACTGATCCACCGTGATCGTCCCACTCCCGCCCAGTCGCCCTGCGTTGCGAAATGCCCCAGTTTCGGTTGCGCTAAACATACACTCTTCACACTTTACAAAAAGGGACCGCGCGGCCGCCGTCATACACACACACACAAACACACACATGGCCACCTCGCCTCGGGGGCCAAGAGAGTAAAAGCCAAAGCGAACGGTGTCGGTCGCCGACACTTCACCCGGCGCGTCCAAAACAACCGAAAATTAAAGCTTTTAAAAACGCAGCTCGGTCAGTTTGTTTTACGGCTTTAGCGCGACGCGGCCCGGTCAGCGGTGTTTCGTCCTGCACGGTTCCTTGCAGCGGTTTCCAAAGCCGAACCAAGGGCAGAAGCCCGGCGAATGTAACCGGGCACGAAACCGAGCGCACACCTTTAAGCACGCAACAGTAATCATCATCCCTTTTCGGAACCCGCAGCACTAACTAAACGGTTCAGCATCTTTGTCACCCTCCTCATCCACCTCCTCCTCCTCCTCCTTCTCCTGCTCGAGGATCGTTTCACCCCTTCTTTCACTCCGTTTTCCTCTTCCTCATCACCACTCACCGTTGGTTGCGTCGGTTCGTTCGTTTGGCGTTTTCTGCTTTTCCCCGGTTCTACCCTGCGGTGATCATAGGCTTTGGTTCTAATTTAAATTTTCGATTTTCCTCCCATTTTGCGCGCTCGGCCAAACGGCACATGCGGGGCGCGTGAACATGGCACGAAGGACGCACCAAGGATCCCCGGTTGTGTCGGTTGTTTAGGAAATCGACGCTCGGCCAGCCCGAGATGAATAATTGCCCCGCAGATATGGGTGCTGCGGGAAGAACCCGAAACTGGAATAGAAGATCGGCCGGCAAAACACAAAAGGCTTATGCCCCCCCTCCTCCCCCTCCCTCGTGGCTATCCCTTTGCAGCCCCTCTTTACCACCCTGCCCATCCGCCGAGCGTTTAGGGGGTGTGAATGTGTGAGCGAGAGTGCGGTGCGATCGCTCGAAGGCATTGGACATGATGGGCAATCGAATACTCGGCAACAGAGAGGTCCGATTTCACTATTCAAACAAAATCAAATTATGACCGATATGTTTGGTGTGTGTGTGTGTGCGCACGAGGGTTAGCGTCAGTTCTGTTCGTAACCGCGGCTCAAATCCAATTTATCAAACGAACGAGAAAACGATTCCTAATTAAAGGGTCGGCACGGTATAATTTGGCTTTTTAATATTTTATTTGTTTGTTTCTAGTGTTATAATTTGTTTTTTTCCGACCGGCTTTTCCGTCTTGGACGCTCAATAGCGCAGGATGGTTTTGGGCCGAATTTGTGGAGCAGCGATTGGCATTCGTGCTGGAAATTACCGATCTTTGGGGGTATTATCACGAAGCACTGGTATGCGAGCGCATACCAAAGAAAGAAAGGTTGGTGGGACTTTTTCATTGTTTTGTTTGGAGAACGACAAAAACAAAGGCTTGTGCTTAGTTTTTAGAGCGCTTTCGTTGGTCAGTCCATTACGGAAATGTTGAGTAAAAGGGTGATGAGAATCCGAGTTAATATCTGAGCTTTAGACTATGATTCCGAATAAGATAATTATGATATACTTGGTGCGAAATTCCTTTCAGCAGAACTAACATGTGTAGAACTAACAGCATGTACTAACTATGAAATAGTTGAAGCTTTGGTGTCGTCGAAGATATCGATTTGATTAAACATCCACATACATATTGGACTGCCAGGTCAAACATTCTTATTACAGCGCATCACGCATCAAAAACATGAACTCTATGTCTATGTAAGAACTCCGTGACTATAAAAAGGCAATTGAGTTATATAGCAAGTTCCTTAAACTGAGATGTCAGATCCCGCTGGACTGATCATAGTATGGAAACGGCAACATACAAGTAAGCTGTACTATGAAAGATCACCACTAAGTTATGACACCTAATAGGAGAGTAGTTTAGACGACGTATCACGAACGGTCTTCAACCAACATCGTTGACCTGTCATGTTGAGTTACTACGGGTATTGGGTCAGTACTATTAACACTGAGAAGGATATTTTACTCCATTTTTATGAGAGGATCTTATCTTCTATAAGGTTCAAGACTCCAACCGGCCCCAACATTGACAACTTCTCATCAGTAAACAGTTTTGACGAATTTCCTAATAAAATTGTTGAAATTGTAGAGAAATCCTTCAACTAGAGAAAAAAAAACCTGAGATACTAAGTACCGGAGAGATAACTGAAAAATAATTTCTTGTAATACTCTCCATTGTAAGAAAACTGTTTAAAAGTAGATAAACACGCACATAAAAACGCATAAGTCATGCTTCCTGACCGTGAAGACGCAAACTTCACCTTGAAGCATTGAGGAAAATAAAATAATATCCCATCACCACACACAATCGTTAATCATTGTTATCACGCACAAACCCAGTGCCCCTGAAAGTGTGACTTTTTTCTTCATTTTTGTCCAGAAAAACACCCAACATCACACACACACACGCACACACACACAACCTTATTTACATACCAACAGTCAGAAGAAAACACCAGTCAACGTTATTGTTCGGAAACATATCAATTAGCTAATCGACGGACATTACCGGGCAGACTGCGCAAGTGCGTTAAGGACGGGCGCACTAAACATTGTACTTTGATCGTGCATGATCACACGCTGCCACCGTTCGTAATCTGGTTACGAAGCCGGTTTTATGTCACTGCCCTGTTGCCCAGTTCGTCTTAATCCGTCTCGTTGCAAAGTACCGCGTTGTCGTCTTTAAGCCGTTCCTGCGGGATCGCGCAAGATGGCCGCACGGGCAGAAGTTGGTCCATCGTTCACCCAGCAAACCTCGCACGGTAATAGCGAGTAATGATTGGTGTTGAGACTGCGATGGGAAAATAAAACGTCTCATTAAGCAACCCGTGTGCAACTCTGTGGGAGCCGCCACCCGGACGCAGGCGACTAATATTGATGAGAGAATAAAAGGGGACCATTTATGCGCTCGCTGCCCGCCGACAATGTACGACGATCCGCCGCACCCCACTTTTGCCACTTCCGGGGAAAAGAAAGGCCGGTGCATGTGTTTATGTGTGTCTGTTCGTTCCATTTTTTTCCATTTTTTTTTTTTTGGGGGGTAAGTGTTTAATGATAACACTGCTAATGCGACGTAATGAATGATCATGAGGTGTAGCGTCGTACATAATACATATATTTCTTTGTTGTCGCATCGCATCGTCTCCATCGACGACGGTTAATTGGTGTCGTTTTCAGGGATATATATTTAAGAAGCTATAATTAGCGTAAAACCTCCCCTAAGCGTCACAGTGTGACCATGAGAAATTAATTAAATATTCTCTTACACCATGGATGGCCAGTTGTTTTACATTATTTTCACTTCTAAAACGTCTAAACCCCTTGCAAAAGCAGCAAATGCAAAAAAGAGAAACATTTAAACGCCTTCCGTAAGTACAGATTACCATCGCAATCATAAATTGTTCATTTTGTCAATCAGGTGAAGGTTCGGCTGTATGTTTTCCGTGCCGGTACTTTTACACATGCATGGTGTCGGCAAACATGATCAGCAGCAGCTCGCCCAACATTCTTCGTCCGAGCGTCCGACATTCACACCGGGTCGGACCGAGAGAAAGGAATATTTCTCCTGTTTTTTTCTTCTTCCTATCGCCCGGGGGTAGTTTGTCGCTTCCCGACAGCGAAAAGCAAAGGAAGCCGCATACACACTGGCCGAAGAAATCGATTCCCGATCGCTGATACCATTCCCTCGGACCGATCGTTCCCGGTCCGGTCCAGAACGGATGGCGG
>STHB01000004.1:27908319-27915088 GCA_018908115.1 Anopheles rivulorum
TTTGTGTGTGTGTGTTTGTGTGTGTGTGAATGTGTTCCCTTCTTCTTCTTCTTTTTTCCTTCATCATCTTCTTCTCTTCAAAAAGGTCTCCAAAAAACAACACCCCTACTGACACCTAGTTGACTTAAGGTTGAGGATCATCTCTGTGCCGAAAATAAAACAAAACCAAAACAAAAAAATCTTTCCTCTGTCCGTCTCGTGCATGCGGTACCATATTATGCAAAATTACAGCTAGTTAACCACCCCTAACGAACACGAACCCAACGCGCTGTGGCAGATAAAGCGGCCGATGCACCGAAACGCTCGCCAAACGTGTGAAGACCATACCATATGGTTGATGGTGTCAAATTGATCGCTCGTGTATTAGTGTCCTTTTTGTTTTTGGGTGTGAGTTGAACACTTTGCTTTTTGTCTTTGCGGCTTAATTAATTGGATAATGTATAGATTAGTTAATGATTGTATTTTTTGCTTAGAAATCTGTTTACCTTCTAAAATTCATTACTATTGTTACAACATGATTATTTTGATTACAGTTCTTTCTTTTCTGGCAGCAATCACTAGATTTTTATACAATTGTTTTATAACATAGTTATGTTAAATTCAACAATTTTCGAATACGTGCAAAAATATGTAACAGTGTGTGTACAAACAAGGTTTGTACGTTTATTGCACATCATTTTATTAATTTTATGTATCTGTTTCATTGCAATTTTCGAACTCTTTTGGTTTAATAATTATGTAAAGCACTGTTAAATTTATACGAAAATTATGGATTGTTATTACAAATTTGTAACAACAAGAAAACTCCCTCCGAAGGAAATAGTTCCTGTCAATCAATGGGATTTATTGTGCATTTATTGCATTTTTATCTTTATTCTTTACAATCACAACATGTTGTTGTGGTTGATTTGTTCCGTACACTAACAATTACATTGTCTAGTTTCGCAAAGCTAAGCTTCCCAGATCCTTTTTGCTGCCGTTGCAATTAACCATTGAAAGCAAATAATAGGAAAGAAAAATCAAACATCAAACAAAGGAATGTTCAAATAAGCGATGCTGTTTCAGTTTCACTTTCAACATTCCATAAAGGAGCTTACAATATTTTATTGCCTCTTTGAACAAATAAAACAGGATTTTTCTCCTCCTTTGACTATATTGTCCCATTTGCCGCCTTTTTTTTTCAAAACACACAAAAAACACAAATGCATTCAAAGTTCAAAAAGCGGTTGCAACCGACTGAAAGGAAACATCGGTATCGACCGGAGTTTAATGTGCACAGCATGACCAATCGGACTCAAGGTATACCTATGTAGGTGTTGGCCGTGACATCAGTAGCATCTACCGTTGACATCTTCCCGATGGAATGCACACCGATCTCTCGATTTCCCGGGGTTATCTTGTAGCCAAAAACAAATATTTATCCCACAACAAACCATAACGGCGGTGTTGTCGGTTGAACATGGTCGGTAAATCGGACACCCTGTGTCCTTACGGTTGCGGACCGTCACAATTATGATCACACATAATTAGATGGTAAACTCGCAACGACACTTAGTAACCGCAGATGCTTAGTGAAAACCGCCACAACCGCCGGCTGTCGAGCGTCATCAATCATCGGAAACCTCGGCCATCGGTCACCGATCGGTGCAAACGAAGTAATGACTGATAATGATTTGCATTGCAGTGCAAAAGCAACAGAAAAGAAATAAAAAACCCACGAAACGGGTTTTTCATTTTTTCCTCCTTTTGCCTTGAAAAATATTCGGACGCAAAACCCTTCGCACGTCCTTGGGTGAACAAGCGTGATATGCAACTTTTTTTTTTTTGGGGGTATATTGGTTTGTTTGTTAGCTCTACTGTTATTGCTTTCCCGATTGACATTGAACGCCACTTAAATGCCGGATCGGGTGCGAAACACAAAACGGATCGGTTCGGATCGTGTCGTGCGACGAGCGACCAATGCGGCCAAAACTAGCTGACTCATCATCTTGAGTTGACGCCGGTACGGCGGTCCTTTAAAGTGATTATTGATGTTGTTTTTTTTCTCGCTACTTTACAAAGAAGAATTTTTTAAATTGATTAATATTAGATGACAATTTTGCTATTCTTTCCATTCTTGTAAACTTCTTCAAGTAGCCCTTTCTTTGGGTCAAATAATCTGTTTTTTTCTTTATTTTCGGAGCGCTTTTTGACTAACTTTCCTATCCGAAATTGAGTCGATTGTTGGTGAGAAAAGAAAATCAATACACTTTTTGTTTGGATAGTAAGAATGTGTGATATTTTGATGCGTTAAAAGACGTTTCTTAAAGTAACAACAACTCTTTTGCATGTTTGACAAAAGTCTGATCATTATCCAACAAATAATTAACAATAGAATGACTAGCATTAGGAAATTCACCGGATCAATCAACATTACTCGTTGTCACGTTTGATGGCAAATTTGTATGATTTTGCATGTGTTTTCAGATATTGTCTTTAAATAAATTGAGTAATTTCAATAGTCATGAATATTTCTCCAACAATTAATCAACCTAATCAACTAATACTAGGCAAGTTACGATAATTCTTGGGACTAATAACTATCCAATATTCCACACCATGTTTCTAAAATGTATTCAATAAATTTAAACACACGTTTAGTATGGACAAACCGCTCTCAAATCTATCTATGTACTCTGATATTTCGAATCATCCGATACTAAAGTTTTTCTTTATTTCATTACTGTTAACAACCACCCTGTACTTGTACCGCTAAGTGTCAACTAGCTATGACACTTACAGATTGTCGTTGTAGAGGTGGAAGCGCGTTACAGGACACTAGGACTAGAGACAATTTGTTAATAAGTGCATTGACCGTGCGGACAGATAGGAGTTTAGTTCTGTTAATTTTAATCTTTTTCGTTGGATTAATTTGTGATATAATAAAAAAGGTTTAACATTACTTATTTAGGAACACAAAAACTATGACGAAAGTAAAGTTTATCGTACGTTTTCATATCATGTTTGACTAATATTTGCATAATTTGGAGATTTGTTCTCGCTAATTACTTTCATTTCTTTATTTTACTACATTTAATACTTGGCTTAACAAATCGTTATTGACTTTGTAAAACACACCGCAAAACATCAAGTATTGCTGTAGATGAAACATCAAACGGTTCCCCCCGTGATTATTGATTCCACAAGTGCATGATTTTCTGACACTTTTCCACGTTTTTTCCATGGCAAGGAAATCCATCTTCATTCATCATGAATCCGGTGAAGAACCAAAAAAAAAACACTCCCTCGGCAAAGCAAACAGGCCGTGGAGTGAGCGCCCCGAACACGGCGGCTCTACTGTTCTCACTTCAAACGCATCTTCGGCAAACATGTCGCTTTCTAATTAAAGCTAACAGCATCCACCCCGAAAGGCCGTACCGTGCCTTCAAAACGGACCGGCCAGTACAAGATCTGCCTGATTTTTTTTCCTAAAGGATCGAACAACAAATTGCCCTTCAACTGGCTACACACGATCAAAGGTCAGAACAGAGCTCTGGACAGCGTTGCACGAGAGCAATGCGTGCCCTGGACAGGATACTAAAACCTACAATCATTTATTTTGTGCCTTTTTTTGGGTTGTTTTCATCTATTCTAACACCCGCACCCGAACATCGATCGATTCGCAATCAGCAGCAGCAGCAACTGGAAAGATCATTAGGCCAAGCAGGTAGACCCGATGGCTGAAGGGTGCAACTGTTTTGTCCCAAAGTCACACAAGAAGCGCAAAATAAGATAAATGAAAACAAAACCGTTTCGCCGTCCGCCCCAGGAAGTCTGAACTCCCTCGCTGAACAGGTTCGCCGGATCGGCCGTGCCCGAAGGCTCACAACGGGATGAAAGCATACCGGTGTGCCGACCGCGCACCGTGTGAAGACCGACGATCGAATCGGCCGTCGGAGCGCCTTTTGATCTAGGCGCGGAAAGCGACCCCGGGAAATTCAATCCCCTATCATTAGGAGCTGGAAGTTGTTGCATTGTGTGAATACTGACACATTTGAGTGGCTGCGGTCAGGGAACTTCGAGCGGAGATTAATCGCCGAAACTTCGGTGCACCGACAGCAATTCGGGACGATCTGTTCGGGAAGTTCCTGATTCGGTACAGGTACCTGGCTGGTCCGACAGGACCGATCCTTCAGCGGTCATCGATCATCGATCGAGGCGTGAAACCCAGCACCAGTAAACGTCCGTCAGAGCGGAATCCTGCTGGCGAATACAGTGTATTGTAGCTGGCAGTCGCACTGTAAATACGCACTATCAGTGTCACTCGCACAGACAGAAGACGCCAACATAACGTGGGAGGAGTGTCGGTGTGTCACAAACGCGCGCTTAATTCCATTAGCCCCGATCCGACTACAACATGAGTGACAAATAATTGTCCCCTGGGCGGTGTCGTATGCATATGCCCGATTCTAGTGACGCATTATAGTATACCGCATCGCCACCACACTGCCGTGGCCATGGATAATTGCGCCGGTAATTAAACTACCAACGAAATGGACGGCCTCACCACACGGTGTGTATATACTGTGGCCGGTGAGTCGGTTTTCCAATATTGTGACGGATATTGTGATAGCTTGTGTAACTGAAACGTCTAAGCGCATAACGCCATATGCCAACGCTTGTACGTTAGCAAACTGTCATGGCGGTGACAAAACGCGGCAAACGTCGGAACGTGCACCGGAAAGTGAGAATGCAAGCAAATATAGAAAAAAACCTTTAATGGTCGTGTGGGCAAAAATTGAATTGTGTCCGTGTGCCGTGATTAAACGTTTTTAAAAATGAACGATAATTATTTCGTGCCTTTCGGATGGAAATGTTTTGTTTTCAATGTTTTTTTTCTTATTCCTGGAAATCGTGGCTTTTAATCTAATGACGGTGAGATGGTTTGGGAAAATTTAAATAGACATCTAAATTAAATCTTTACATTGTAGATATTATGGTAGGTATTGAAGTACTCTACGTTTCATTTGACTTAGTAATAGAAATCAACCTAAGCACAATAAATGGGCATAGTTTTTGTAAAAGTTTTTCATGTTCTTTCTACTGATATCGCTCATAGTATAGAATCCCGGCATGGTCCCACCATGTGCAAAGCGTAACCTTCTAGAAATTTAACTTGAGTAATTGATCAGGCCTTTCGAATGAATTACAACACATAATTCCATCATCAAGACGAAAAAATCTTGAACTAAATTTTAATAGATCCTTCAGTTTGAACGTCACTAAAAATATTCAGGTCTTCAGCTCTAAGTCCAAGTACAGATTTACGTTACTTTGTAATCCTCAAAATTTCGGAAGTTAAACGACGAGATTAGTCTCCCTTTTTGTGCAATGCAATTCTTAAGTGTGCCATGACTCATAACTGTGGCCTTATGAAAGTACTAAGAAATAAATAAGAACACATTACATCAAGATCAATATTTCGTTCAATTTCACATTCTTTTTGACTTTAGGGCTTCATGAGAACGGACCAATGTTGCAAGGAAGTTGGGCGAAAGTTGTCGTCATGCAGTCTACGATCTTATTGCTGCCTTCTCTTACTACCATCTCCACTTGAATTCACTTTACAACAAACTTAAATCTCCTTCCCCATCGGTGCACCTCANGTTTTCGGTCAAAGTTGTTGTTTTTGGTCAATGTTGGTGGAAACTTGAAGTTTGCGACCAAAGTTGATGTTTTCGGTCAAAGTTGATTGTCAAACCTTTTGACACAACCTGCCATAACAACAGTAATGTTGGTTAACGAAAGAGGGCGCCACTAACGAACGTTATAAAAGAGGGACACGGGAGAAAAAAGGGCTCTCTCGTTACAACAACACCACGAAAAGGACAATAAATTTCGAACGCGCTTTAACTTTAATAACACGCAGTTAGAGATATTTTCCGTATAAATCCGAAAGTTGTAACATTTTAGAAATTTATTGTGGTTTATTCATCGTATTTCGTGAATTACAGTGTGATTATTTACGTACGTGACACTGATCGGTCGTTGTTGCGAATCGTATATCGCAACTCGTTTGTTTACTTTGTAGTATAGCAGCAGGGCCTTACAACAGCGATATCGTTGTAGGGTTTCGCAATGGGGGCGATGGTGGGACAGTGCCCACCATCATTATAGCAGCGGTTAGGATGGCGACCAAGGAAAACTGGATAAATAGGGCCGAAGGACGCGCCTTCGGTCTCTTTTAAGCGCGACAGTAGAGAACAAAACTAATTTGTGATCTCCCCAATTACAATTACACCGAAAATAAATAGATCTACATTTTATAATCTTACTGTGGCTGCAACCATTCATAACAACCTTAAAATCCAGCTTGATAAATGCGAATTTTTTAAAAAGCAAACAGAATTTTTAGGACATATTATTACACCTGAAGGAATAAAACCAGATCCTACAAAAATAGATAAAATTCTAAACTGGACATTACCGAAAAATCAAAAAGAAATAAAACAATTCCTAGGACTAACAGGATATTATAGACGTTTTATTAAAGATTATGCAAAGCTTGCGAAACCATTAACAAAATATTTAAAAAAAAAGAAACAGTAAACCTAAAAGACGAACAGTATGCGAAAGCATTTGAAAAATTAAAAACCATACTAACCTCAGATCAAATACTTTCATACCCAGATTTTAAACAACCGTTCATTTTGACTACCGATGCAAGTAATTATGCGTTAGGTGCAGTACTATCACAAAAACAAGATAACGTTGAAAGACCAATTGCCTT
>STHB01000004.1:27921343-28017428 GCA_018908115.1 Anopheles rivulorum
AAAATCTTGAACTAAATTTTAATAGATCCTTCAGTTTGAACGTCACTAAAAATATTCAGGTCTTCAGCTCTAAGTCCAAGTACAGATTTACGTTACTTTGTAATCCTCAAAATTTCGGAAGTTAAACGACGAGATTAGTCTCCCTTTTTGTGCAATGCAATTCTTAAGTGTGCCATGACTCATAACTGTGGCCTTATGAAAGTACTAAGAAATAAATAAGAACACATTACATCAAGATCAATATTTCGTTCAATTTCACATTCTTTTTGACTTTAGGGCTTCATGAGAACGGACCAATGTTGCAAGGAAGTTGGGCGAAAGTTGTCGTCATGCAGTCTACGATCTTATTGCTGCCTTCTCTTACTACCATCTCCACTTGAATTCACTTTACAACAAACTTAAATCTCCTTCCCCATCGGTGCACCTCACCTCACTGACACCTGCCACCCAAACCACGTGGAGGAAGGTGAACTCACGCAAAAGAACACCAAAATCGGACCGCTCGCTTGACTCGACGAGAAACTAACAACCAAGTCCGCCCATTCGCACAAATGTCCACGGATGAAAGCAGAGCGTGACGGTGCGTTTCGAAGGCGATGCGATGATGGTGGCAATGCTAACGATTATTTTTCATCTGCTTTTTTCATTCTCTATTTCTCTCTTGCTCTTACTCTTTCGCTCTGGATGCTGAATGTTAAAATCGGAATCAGCAAAACGCACAACATTCGCCCCAAAATGCAAACGCTCCCGCACGAAACGATCACTAATCGCGCCGCAAAGAGGATCGTCGCGCTAACCGCCGAGCTCGCAAGTCCGCAAGTGCTCGATAAAACCGATCCGCCCATCACAGCTTTAAAACAACCAGCCCAGCGTGTGTGTGTATGTTTGAGAGAGCAGCATGATCGGGTTGGCAAGATAAATGAATCCCCCAAAAAAGAACACGCGCCTGCCAACCGACCGACCAACCAACCTGCCCCGCGGATGCGGCGACCTAAATGATCTTTCGGCACTTCTTTTGAATATACGGTCGACACGAGGTTTTTTTTTGGTTATTCTTGCTTTTTTTTGCGGTGCAAAACGCAACGCTAAATTAATTGTCCAACTTTTTGTGTGTGTTTTCACGCTACCGCTACGGAAACTGATGCCTGCGATAAGTTAGCATGGTTTCGGTTAAGCAAGGAATAAGAAATTTTTTCATGTTGTTGGTAAACATATTATTTTTAACGTATACAATTTATATTGGAATTATTGTGTACCATTTTTAGTGTCTGGAGTTAAATATTGTTCTTTCTTTTTATTCGTACAGTAATAAACTTTTTATGTTTTTTTTATTTTTGAAAACATTTCTTAACTTTACCAAACCTTTTAAAAAATTATATAGTTACATTTACAAATGTTAGTTATAGTTTGTTTTGCATAGTCTCTCTCTCTCTCTCTCTTTGGCTTAACGACCTACCAGGTCATGCCGGCCATCAAATGGCTTACTAGACTATTAGATACCACGTAGTTGCATAGTCAGTGCTCACTACGGGGGAACGGTCCGGATGGGATTTGAACCCGGTCCGGTCGTGGTAGGGACTAGCGCCGTTTCCAAATACACCACCGAGCCGCCCTATGTTTTGCATAGTATGTTAGTTATAGATAGTTTTGCATTCGTAAAGAACAATGTCAGCTAAATATTATTCCTCTCCACTAGAATAGCCAATATTCGCAAGTATTTATTTTCTCCTTTTTATTTGTAAATTAATCATTCCACAATATGATTTAGTAACAATTGCAGTACAAAAAGTAGAACCGTTTTATGTTGCACTCAAACTATAAAATCGAACATAAAAGAAATCAATAAATATACTAACGTCAACTTGACATTAGTATACCGATCGCACATAGGCACTACGATCGCCATGTTTGTTCATCAACTGTCATTTAAAATCCACCGTGTCGATGATCATTGCCATCACAACAAACAAATGTGTACAATTGCGCTTGCTCTTAATCGCGTCAACTTCCGGCCCAGCCCTTCAGGTCAGCAGCTAGAAAAGACCAGCAAAGGCCGAACCGAGCAACGGATCCGATAAGTAGGATCTACTTGACATGATTACCATCGGCCCCAACGGCAACCAAACCCCAGACCCCGAAGGCAACGATCCGTCACTAGCTTGCAACCTAGCAGCAAGATGGCCGCCGATATCCCGATGCCATGCCCGACCCACTCCGCAGGAGCTAATGAGTTGGTAAGCCGTGCACAAACTGATAATACCCATTAGCATAACGAACCGTCGCCACGAGATGCTAACCATGGCAATGCGTTTCTGCTTCCCAGCCAATTCACAGATAGCCCCGATAGGAACTACTGTCCTCTGTCCATTTTTCGCGCTTTCCCTGCTTGCTGCTATCCGGCGTTTCTATCCCACTTGTTTTGACCCTTGCTCGTTCTTTCGTTGGTCGTTTTTCTTGGTGAAAATTGTAGCACAGCGAGAAAAGCTATCTTGTCCATCGGATCGGCCAATGTTCGACACGCCGTAGCTTCAGCGGCTTCGAACAGGCGCGAACGAAGCAACAGGCGGGTATGCCGAGAGCGACTTAAGCATGCAAAGACTACTGCTACTAAAGACACGATCAGCGCAAGAGTGTGCGAGAGAGTGAGAGAATGCGAAGCGAGAAAGAAAGAGAGACAGCTCATTATCGGTAATTTAGATCTTCCTGCACGTTCAGGGTTTGATCTGCTGGCTGTGTTCGTGCAGGGTTTTGGTACGAACGGTTCACCTTTCAGCCAGTTCCCGGCCATATGTAGTTGACTTCTAACTTAATAAACCCTAAACACATATAATTTTCTTTCCCGCGCGTTGTCGCAGTTAAAGGATCGATTCCTATCCGGGTCGTTGAGCGTACATAGAAATGGAATGAAGGTTGTGGAAGGAACACCTCTCCCTCAAAGGGTATGTTTTAACGCGTTAACTAAAGGATGTTCTAGTTAAATTCAACCATTACAATTTGTTATTTTTATTGTACTCAATACGTTATGATTTATTACAACCTTGTTACATTTATTTTTTTTATTAATAATTTATTATGACGACAATCTTTTTACAATACTTTTTGAGATCTTATAATATTATAACAGCAGCAGAAACCATGCATTTTTTCGTATTATTTCTTTTAATTCTTCTTTAATGGTTCGTATATTTTAATGTTTGATTGTGAAAGTAATTTGATCATACTAATACAGAAGACGAAGTGTGAATTACGAACTGGTGAATTTTAACATTATTTTATGAAGTAAAAATATCCCTTTAACGATCATTTTGAACATGCTATTCATTTAACCGATTAGCGCGCCACGTAGCGGACACAAGATGAACTCTTTGCGTCGTAGCATCTGTTGGCACATATTGCAACCACATGGTTGATGGCTGAGCTAGTTGTATGGTTTGTGTCTAAGCTAACAAAGCGACATCTGCCAGCGTGAACAACATAGCTGTTATATCGACGTGAGAGATACAATTTCAAACCGTTGCAAGAAACATTTGACAATAAAACTGTTTTCAAGATAGAGGAAAAATATCAAAGATTCAAATTTCAAATTTATCTTTCATTACCATGCAACGGTTTTATTTTCCTTTTTTGTAATACCCATTTTTCAATCTTAATCAAACAACTATTATATGAAAGTAAACCAGTCATCAAATAAACCGTATTACAGATATCGTTGACATTTTCATCGCATGTTTGTGCTACACACTTTCAGCACCATCTAACTCCGATTCGTTTTATGCAACGACATTACTCAGTCACGAAGCGAAAGTTGAACACATTTCGGCAGCAGCGGACAACCATCCCCAAACACAAAGAACACAAGCGAAAAGGTTTTCATTTCGTATTTTGTAGATTTTTTGTATATTTTAAATTATAATTATCATCACTTACAATGTTAGGTAATCATCATCACTCCACAAACACATTTTATCATCGCAACACTAATGCCTCCTCCTGCCCCCGGGTCGGGGTACATCCACCCATTCGTCCCAGCACATACCATACTGACGTCCCTACCATTTGTATACTGCTGTCACATTATCGCACTCCGCAACGATTTGCACTAAAACACTAAAAAAATACAATTTTCGCCTAACGCCTTCGCCGTGAATCGGCGCACCGGGAATTTTGAACCTTGCCCGAATGATCGCATGATTAGTGTGTATGGTGTTGTGTGCGCAGTCGAAGTAATCGATCTATATCATTGATCCATTCTTCTTCTCCTTTATCATCTTCTATTTGTTACTGTTTATCGGTGTGCACTCAATGTGAGTGAGCTTTCTTCTCTCTCTCTCTCACCTTTTCTACTTTTACAATAGCACTGTACTAAGATTTAAAACAAAATAGCAAAATGAAACCGGGCCAGATTCCTTAAAATGCGCAACAGCCGCACACGCATATGCGCTTAGTAGCAACAGCAAGGATCGCTTTGTAACACTGTCATTACATTTCTAGAGATTCGAAGGAATCATCACCGATAATGCAACAGTCAAACAACGCGTCAATACAACGAACTTCGATCCCCTTGTCTGTGTCCGTGTGCGTATATGCTTATCCGTGGCATCAACGTACGCGCGAATCCTTCTCCTTCGCATTCTACCTCTATCGAATCGTCAGCCAACGGCACTAAGTAACCAACCACCATCCATAAACAGCTTTCTACAGCCGTAGTGGCGGTGGTGGTGGTGATGGTGGCCCTCGCCAACATACATATATCATTAAAACGCATAGCACAGTTTGAAGGTTAGGCATTGGTCGTCCATATTACAGTCTACATGCTTCTTCTAAATCCGGAATAAATTGTACATACTAATACTATTTCTCTCTTTCTTTTTTTGTTTGTTTGTTTGTTTGTTTGTGGGTGAGTTTTGCTAGCTTCTTGTTCTTCTCTACACTCCCGCGTCTGTCTTTGTCTAACTTTGTCTAACTACTAAAAAGCCTACTCCATTCCATTCCATTCACTTCGCCATTTTGCTCATCGAACTCATCGATAGTGAGAAGGATCCTTCCGGAACACACTACACACCTTGGGGACAGTTAGGGACGTTGGATGGATGTCGGTAGTGTGTGTGTGTGTGTTTGTGTATTTGAATGTACATATCATTGTGCTTGTTACTTCATTTCCGTGTCAGTCTTCTCTTCTAATGTTTACTAATCATTAATATTACTAACATTTGTTACGAATTTTGAATAAAATAAGAATCCGGGAGAAGCGGGATGTCAGAGGTTACTAAAAAAAAAGCGTTGCTTGGAAAGAAAGAAAAAAGTGCACAGATTCAAGGGCTGGAATGTTCTAATCATCGGGGCGTGCTGCAGTTGCGCGCATGTACTAAAATCTCAAAATCCACAAATACTACGTTATACGCGTTAGCTTTAGTTTGCTTCTTTTAAAAATGTATACCAACTAGTGCTGCTTCTGCCTACTTCTGTTATACTTTTTCGTTTTAACAAACTGTGTCGATCACAGAACGGATGTGGTGGTGGGTTTTTGGAATGGAAACTTAAACATATTACAACAACAAAAAAAAAGAAAAAAGAAACGATCGTTTCAGCACCGAACATTAATAATCACAAATCAAACGAGTTGATAGTTCCAAGCTCACGCTGCAAACTGCAAACACCTCAACGCGAAATCCACACGCACCTACGAATCCCTTTTTTTCCATTTGTCTTTCTTTTGGCCTAGTTCCTCGTGTTGCCTGTTTTGGAAAGTGTTTTTTGATTCCTATGCCAGGAATGGCTCTGTCCTGTCGTGTTTAGTGAACAATTTCACTTCTGTCCTGTTTTAGCGGGAAGGAAATGTTTCGTTGGGATGGTTGGGAAGGTGGTGTTGGTGGTNACATATCATTGTGCTTGTTACTTCATTTCCGTGTCAGTCTTCTCTTCTAATGTTTACTAATCATTAATATTACTAACATTTGTTACGAATTTTGAATAAAATAAGAATCCGGGAGAAGCGGGATGTCAGAGGTTACTAAAAAAAAAGCGTTGCTTGGAAAGAAAGAAAAAAGTGCACA
Source organism: Anopheles rivulorum (assembly GCA_018908115.1). NCBI lineage: Eukaryota > Metazoa > Arthropoda > Insecta > Diptera > Culicidae > Anopheles > Anopheles rivulorum. The sequence goes on from STHB01000004.1 coordinate 27,927,397, forward strand.
GATTCAAGGGCTGGAATGTTCTAATCATCGGGGCGTGCTGCAGTTGCGCGCATGTACTAAAATCTCAAAATCCACAAATACTACGTTATACGCGTTAGCTTTAGTTTGCTTCTTTTAAAAATGTATACCAACTAGTGCTGCTTCTGCCTACTTCTGTTATACTTTTTCGTTTTAACAAACTGTGTCGATCACAGAACGGATGTGGTGGTGGGTTTTTGGAATGGAAACTTAAACATATTACAACAACAAAAAAAAGAAAAAAGAAACGATCGTTTTAGCACCGAACATTAATAATCACAAATCAAACGAGTTGATAGTTCCAAGCTCACGCTGCAAACTGCAAACACCTCAACGCGAAATCCACACGCACCTATGAATCCCTTTTTTCCATTTGTCTTTCTTTTGGCCATTTGGTCTCGACACCTAGTTCCTCGTGTTGCCTGTTTTGGAAAGTGTTTTTTGATTCCTATGCCAGGAATGGCTCTGTCCTGTCGTGTTTAGTGAACAATTTCACTTCTGTCCTGTTTTAGCGGGAAGGAAATGTCTCGTTGGGATGGTTGGGAAGGTGGTGTTGGTGGTTGGTTATAAGGGGAAGTGTTGTAGTGATAGTGTGCTGGTGGAGGCGTTTTGCGTACAAGAAAAAGATAATAAATTAAATTACGTTAAGCCCTACTAGCGCCTCTTCCGACGGCACCATATATCTCGTGTAGCTCGAAATACTCTCCGGGGACTGGTGGTGTGATGAGGAGCGTAACTGACTCGTAGTAAAGCGAACAAGTGTTTGGCGAGTAATTTTAAAACAAAAAGGAAACACCCGATTACGCGTGGAACGTTTCACGAAAAAACAGTTCAAAGCACACGCACGCACGCACGCACCCCCTCTTAACTCACTCACCCAGTAGGAATGGAAATCCTAGCTACTAGAGCTAGGCCTGTCGAACCGCCGGGGTTGGTCGGACAATACATGCTGCTCTAGCTTAGCCTAAACGATTGTGCACCGTGTGTGTATGTCACCTCTAGACGACGCTTAGCTGCTAACCGTTTGGAAATCATTATGATTAATACACGTAGATCGTCTTGAGCTGGGGCTTCAGCTCGGGCGGTATGACTGGGGCAGGTTCGTGCGCTTTCCGCGATACCAGACGCTTGAACCGACCGGACAGCTGACGTTTCAGTCCCTTGAAGCCGGTCTTCTCGTTATGTACTAACGCGTCCTGTTTAGAGGAGAGAGGTAAAAGAAGCAAAGACACATTGGTTAGTGTACGATCGAATTAAACGTTGATAGCCACATTGAAGAGCTCGCCCTAACACTGAAAGCTCGTTGTGCGAGTAACCCTTCTGTGCACACACACACACACAAACACACACAAACACGCACACAACCATCGAGAAGAGAACGTTTGCAGAGCATGCTTTGTTTGAAACAATCGGTTGCTGGGATTAAATTTAACCACCGAAAATGAGTTCAACCGGAAGCATCCGAAAACCAAAAAAAAAAACCTTGAACAAGGAACACCCGACCACTGTCTGCACTTCTTTTACCGTCGATGATGATGGGCTTATTTTCTTGTCGTTCTACGAACTTTGCATCATTCCCAGCCGACGCTTTCGCGGGTTTTGGTTTCCATTTGCTCTTTCGTACACGTTCGTACCACACCACCCATCAGGACAATGCTCTTTTCGGTTGTTTCCACCCCTACGGATAAGGAAAGGAAGAAGTAGCCGGCCAGTGTGGTCCAGCTGCTGCTGCTGCTGCTCTCAATTGCGCCCCTGGTCGTAATGGTTGTGTTCGGAACGGGAGCACTGAACTGTACGTTTGAAGAATGGTCCGTCTGTNGTAGCTCGAAATACTCTCCGGGGACTGGTGGTGTGATGAGGAGCGTAACTGACTCGTAGTAAAGCGAACAAGTGTTTGGCGAGTAATTTTAAAACAAAAAGGAAACACCCGATTACGCGTGGAACGTTTCACGAAAAAACAGTTCAAAGCACACGCACGCACGCACGCACCCCCTCTTAACTCACTCACCCAGTAGGAATGGAAATCCTAGCTACTAGAGCTAGGCCTGTCGAACCCCCGGGGTTGGTCGGACAATACATGCTGCTCTAGCTTAGCCTAAACGATTGTGCACCGTGTGTGTATGTCACCTCTAGACGACGCTTAGCTGCTAACCGTTTGGAAATCATTATGATTAATACACGTAGATCGTCTTGAGCTGGGGTTTCAGCTCGGGCGGTATGACTGGGGCAGGTTCGTGCGCTTTCCGCGATACCAGACGCTTGAACCGACCGGACAGCTGACGTTTCAGTCCCTTGAAGCCGGTCTTCTCGTTATGTACTAACGCGTCCTGTTTAGAGGAGAGAGGTAAAAGAAGCAAAGACACATTGGTTAGTGTACGATCGAATTAAACCATTGAAGAGCTCGCCCTAACACTGAAAGCTCGTTGTGCGAGTAACCTTTCTGTGCACACACACACAAACACACACACGCACACAACCATCGAGAAGAGAACGTTTGCAGGGCATGCTTTGTTTGAAACAATCGGTTGCTGGGATTAAATTTAACCACCGAAAATGAGTTCAACCGGAAGCATCCGAAAACCAAAAAAAAAAAACCTTGAACAAGGAACACCCGACCACTGTCTGCACTTCTTTTACCGTCGATGATGATGGGCTTATTTTCTTGTCGTTCTACGAACTTTGCATCATTCCCAGCCGACGCTTTCGCGGGTTTTGGTTTCCATTTGCTCTTTCGTACACGTTCGTACCACACCACCCATCAGGACAATGCTCTTTTCGGTTGTTTCCACCCCTACGGATAAGGAAAGGAAGAAGTAGCCGGCCAGTGTGGTCCAGCTGCTGCTGCTGCTGCTCTCAATTGCGCCCCTGGTCGTAATGGTTGTGTTCGGAACGGGAGCACTGAACTGTACGTTTGAAGAATGGTCCGTCTGTCTTGTTGCAAAAAGGGAACAGGAGTTCAAGGCCTTAAAGATCGGTCGTTCGAAACCTGGAAAGGATGATGCTCTCTACCTATGGCTGCGCCAGTTTGTGTGTTTGTGTGTGTAGGTGCACGGAACTGAATCAAGATTGAATATTCGCATTCGATTGTTGCTTACCTGACTACTGGCGTTGTAGATGTTCGGTTGCGGTGGTAACGGTGGAAAGACCCACACAGTAGACGGACTCTGCCGGAAGGCTATCGGCGTCGGTACGGAGTAGCCAGTTTCCGGACTGCTGCCGCCATTCTGCTGGTGGTGATGGTGATTACTGCTACTATGGTTCTGCTGCTGCTGCTGCTGCTGCTGAGGATGGCTTGTTCCGTTGTGATGCAGCTGATGGTGACTGAATGGGTGATGATGATGATGATGGTGTGTTGCCGCCTCCACGTTGTTCGCCGTCACCGGGCTCACCGTCGATGACTCTTCCCGCTTTCTCAGCTTACTGCGGACGAGACGCATCGTCATTAGGGTACCGTTGCTTCCAACCATCTTCCTGAACTCGTTAATCTTGGCGCGTCGGTTTCTTTTCTTTTCTTTTATTTTATTTTCTTCGCTTCTCGGTCTCACTGCAGCACCGAGACACGGTTTCGAACGGTTTCGGTTTGCGGGTTATTTCTTCAAAGCGCAACACCAAAACGATCACACAACGTAAGAACGCTTCGCTCTCTCTTCCGTTTGTGCAAAAAGGAAACACAACGCTTCGACACTTCTTATCACAGACACGATTTCGATGATTTCCCCGTGTAAAAACTTGTAGCTTTTTTGTCTCCCCGTTTTCAACAGGCTTCACCGACAGTTACTGCACAAGCCCAAACAAAACTCAAAGACTAGATGCGCATCACCATAATACAAACGATCGTTCTCAACTGGAGGACATTTTCTGGTTGCACTGTTTGTTTCTTCTAAAGTTTCCTAAATGCTGTCTTCAATCCTGGTGCCCGTTCTGCACCAAAAACAACTGTTTGCGCTTCTAGCTTGCGTTCGGACCACAAACAAAATGCGGCTTGTCGACCAGACACCAGACCACACTCACACACTAACAGATTTTTTCCGAAAGGAGCGACAGCACTCACACACAACCCAAAATGTTCGCCGCCACCCTGGACAACGATCCTGCGTTTTGTTGCGTGTTCTCTACCGTGGCTACGCTCCCAGAGCACTCACACGTTACACACTGTCGGGCAGGGCGTACAATCGAGCGCCTTTTGTACAGTGCGGCACAGCGATAACCTTCCCGCCGATATGCGTTCGGGAGCCTTCGCTAATGGCCGCACCAACACACACACGCACACGAGCTCACACACTGCGTGTACAGCAACGTATCCTTAAACTGTAACCGAAGTCACGCTGCTGCTTAGACGGTTTGTCCTTTGCTAATGTCACTGGGACTACACGGAGGTGATGCTGCTGCTGCTGCTACTGTTGCTGGCGGGCACACAGAAAGGGCCAACAATTCAACAGACAGACAGGCAAAGTAACAACAAATTTCACCCCGAAATATCCGCACCAAACACACACTCGTTCTTATTTCGGTTTCGCCGCGCCACAGACGACAGACACACCACTATCATTCGCTTCGATTTCGGTCCGTACTAAATGGGACTGCCGTTAGTTAGTTTGTTTGTTTTTTTAATGTGCTAGCCTTGCTAAACGTCGCTTGAAATACACTATCGAGGGCGCGTACGTAATGCCGTTTGCTTTTTTTTTCTTCCCCGTTAGCCTTTTAGCTGTCGCGCTTCGCTTCGCGTGTGTCCGCTAGTTGCGACGGTTCGTACTCGACTTGCTTCGGATCGTCGTCGGCGGTTCGATTTTTATATCGCTGCGCCGCGAGATCGCNAAAGGAGCGACAGCACTCACACACAACCCAAAATGTTCGCCGCCACCCTGGACAACGATCCTGCGTTTTGTTGCGTGTTCTCTACCGTGGCTACGCTCCCAGAGCACTCACACGTTACACACTGTCGGGCAGGGCGTACAATCGAGCGCCTTTTGTACAGTGCGGCACAGCGATAACCTTCCCGCCGATATGCGTTCGGGAGCCTTCGCTAATGGCCGCACCAACACACACGCACACGAGCTCACACACTGCGTGTACAGCAACGTATCCTTAAACTGTAACCGAAGTCACGCTGCTGCTTAGACAGTTTGTCCTTTGCTAATGTCACTGGGACTACACGGAGGTGATGCTGCTGCTGCTGTTGCTGGCGGGCACACAGAAAGGGCCAACAATTCAACAGACAGACAGGCAAAGTAACAACAAATTTCACCCCGAAATATCCGCACCAAACACACACTCGTTCTTATTTCGGTTTCACCGCGCCACAGACGACAGACACACCACTATCATTCGGTTCGATTTCGGTCCGTACTAAATGGGACTGCCGTAGGTTAGTTTGTCTGTTTTTTTAATGTGCTAGCCTTGCTAAACGTCGCTTGAAATACACTATCGAGGGCGCGTACGTAATGCCGTTTGCTTTTTTTTTCTTCCCCGTTAGCCTTTTAGCTGTCGCGCTTCGCTTCGCGTGTGTCCGCTAGTTGCGACGGTTCGTACTCGACTTGCTTCGGATCGTCGTCGGCGGTTCGATTTTTATATCGCTGCGCCGCGAGATCGCTAACGGCTGCGTACAATCGCCACTAACACCCGTACGCTGTGGAGCACAAAAACAACGCGCATACATGCAAACCGGGACACTGCCTGGGGTAGCTGTGCTCCATGCTCCATACATACGATGCGGCGCGTACTATCGTGCGCCAAGCGTAATCCCAACTGACGTCACACGCACACACGGAATACATCCGAAGCGTGGCCCATACGGATGTCGGAAAAGGAATACATTCAACGTCGTAATATGACGATCCAAAAAAACGTCACTGCTGCTTTCCCAGCTGGTGTGGCTGGTTGGATACACACAAAAAAAACGATATACGGCAAGCCGGAACGGAACGGAACGGAACTTTCCCACCCGTGTTTGTGTGCGGAAAACAATAGAAACAGAACAATTTAAACACACACACACCCAGGCAGTGCGAAAAGGTAGGTTCACCTGACTTTGTGAATCATAAATGATGCAGAAGAAACCGTGGCCGTGGCTTTCTAGTCGTTTGACTCCAGTCCGAACTGGAATCGGTTGGTATCGACCCGCAGCGTTTGTATGACTAGACAGTTCCAGTCCCAGAAGCACTGTCTCCCACTATCGAGCGTACAGGTAAGACGCACCGGTCTTCCGACAAAGTTCAAGTGCAACGGAACAGACAAAGAGGGCCCCAGCCAACCCATTCGAAACACGACGACCGATCGATACGAAAACCAATCATTCAAGGTCGATCGGAACCGGTTATACAAGCCCACGGGCTGCACCGACGACGAGCTGCATTATGCATACCGTCCAATTGCTTGATGTCCCTCCCAGACTGAAGGGACACCAACATTATGTTGCCGTTTCTTGGAACCGAAAAAAACAATCTAATTAAGGTTTAACCTTAGATAAGGATACTATCGATCTCCTGCTCTGGTGCTTCTCCAATCGGTAAAGCCTTCTAGCAGGAAATGATGTCTTCCGGACAGACGGTGCTTATCGTTGCAGGAGGGACGTGCTGGACGTGCGCAATTTTTTGCCGGAGTCGCAAGTCGCAATAAACCCTTCGAAACGTCATCCGTGTGCACTTTGGATTCATTTCTTTTTACTGACCAACGTTTGCCCGATAGTGCTCCGAACGCCTTGACATAACGTGGAGCTTAGTAATATGGGCACGTTTTGTGTGCGATCGTGTTGCTTACCCGAGCATGATGATGATGATGATGATGCATTCGTAGTGCCCTCGATGCCCGACATTTGCGTACACATGTGTGACATCCGGTAGTGCGGATCCGATATACATCAGTCACTGGAGGCGTGCAACCGATCGAAGAAATCTCCCCTCTGCTCGGGACTCGGGTGACTCATCCTAGCCAAGCTCTGGGCCTTGGCATGTGGCGTGTGTGTGTGTGTGTGTGTGTGTGGTAACAAACATATCAATATGATGTTAACATTGAGCAATGGAGAGATACCACCCGAAACGATCGATTGGAACTGTGTCCGAAAGTTGTTAGCTATCAAACAATTCGCCATTGCCTTGACGATTGCGGAATGCACTATTTGCCGATCTACTCTACTGAAGCGTTGGGTTCGGGGAAACCAATACGCTAATTGTCGTCTTCTTTTATGATGCAGGAAGTGTGGAAGGTGGACGAATCGCGTACATAGTTCTGCCCGCCGACAATGCAAATGAAGTACGGCACAGCTCTAATCGCGCACCCAAGTCACCAAGTCCCCGATGCGGAAGAACACGGTTCCAAAGCGGTTCGTCGCTAGTGCCATTCGGAAGCAAAATATTAGTACTAATTTGCATTGTAAACCTCAATGACAGTGCAATGTACTGTATATCCCTGAGGCTGGTTGTCTGAAGTATGACGAACTAGCTTCCCCATCCTCTAACACCTCTAATCAGAAACCGTGACATGAAAATGCTGCTACGAGATATTCGCCGTTGTTACTGATCGAAGTATACGGCCATTGTAGCTGTTAAGCTATAAATTTGATAACTCGACACCGATTTCCTTCAACTCGTGCTCTCGTTGTACGCTCCCTGCAGTGCGGTCAGGCACTAGCGCCACAACAATTCATTCATGAAAAACCTTGGTGCCACGGTAACAAACCAAGATAACGGAGCAACACTCGGACGCATCGGACAATGACGCCATCGGTAACTACTGGTCGAGACGAAACGGGATACAGTACTCCTCAGACTCCGCGTTGTTTACGCGCTCTACTGACGTCGTCGTAACCAAGAACCATCTTCTGAATCCCTTGTTGCGAAATCAGAACACACTGAGCCATCGCACAATCCTCGGATGAAGAAAAACAAACATTACAACGCGACACAAGGTGAAAAACATGTTTTGCTCTGGCCCTTGGTGCTGATGTCACGGGTGGCGTGAAATAGTTTCCAAATCCCCCGTGTATCTATCCATCCTACAAACAAGCCAGTAGAAGAAACCTTATCATGTGGACATACATTTTTCTGCGAAAGTGCAGTGTGATGAGGCTAGATGGCAAAAACTCACCTTAAACTACAAAATACCTTGAAAGTGATAAGGAATTCCAACTTATCAGAAGGCTTTTGTCAATCGTAACAGAAAGCGTTCGGTTTCCAAAAGGGCATTAAATTATGGATGGATCACAATGGATATTGCTTATCANGCACTCATGGCATTCGTAAATGGGGCGCATATTTCATTAACAACTAACTTGTTGGGCATCAGTACGTTTTAGTGGTAGAAAGCTTCCAATTCGATTGATTTTTGAGAGTCTAGTTTGAAGATCACCAAACATCTCATCAGCGAGTTTCTTCTCGCCATCGGTAACTACTGGTCGAGACGAAACGGAATACAGTACTCCTCAGACTCCGCGTTGTTTACGCGCTCTACTGACGTCGTCGTAACCAAGAACCATCTTCTGAATCCCTTGTTGCGAAATCAGAACACACTGAGCCATCGCACAATCCTCGGATGAAGAAAAACAAACATTACAACGCGACACAAGGTGAAAAACATGTTTTGCTCTGGCCCTTGGTGCTGATGTCACGGGTGGCGTGAAATAGTTTCCAAATCCCCCGTGTATCTATCCATCCTACAAACAAGCCAGTAGAAGAAACCTTATCATGTGGACATACATTTTTCTGCGAAAGTGCAGTGTGATGAGGCTAGATGGCAAAAACTCACCTTAAACTACAAAATACCTTGAAAGTGATAAGGAATTCCAACTTATCAGAAGGCTTTTGTCAATCGTAACAGAAAGCGTTCGGTTCCCAAAAGGGCATTAAATTATGGATGGATCACAATGGATATTGCTTATCATCACACACCATAATTCGAACGACACTCATATAACGACAAATAAATTAGTTTGCAGCTTGTTTTTGAATTAAGAGAAACTGCCCAACTGTTGGTGTTGCTCGTTCTGTCTCTCCACCATTTAATTCCGTGTATTAAACTAACTCTTTTTTGTCGAAATTAAGATTCTCATTCGCTTCGCTTCCTTTTTAAATTAACTTCTTACGTGTTTTTTTTTTTCAACATGACCTCGAAATTTATCTTCTTTCAACAGTCCTGAGAAATATAATGCGAACAGTTCCGCTCAGTAGTTTTCAGCTTCAGTTTTGGGCAGCTCTTCCTGTTGTCTGTTTGAAACATTGGCCGACGCATCTCTAATCCATCCCATGAATCACAATAAAAAACACATTTATGAATTTGGAAAGATAACGAGCCATCCGCAATTATCATCTCCTTTCAAGCGCACATTTTAATTCGTTCAATTCGAAAGGGTGAAAAACAGTACATTCTAGCGCAGCAAACCGGCCGCGAAGGTCAGACCCGTTAATTTGGTAGGAATTCGGAACATTCGGAACATTTTTCGGGTTTGGGTACGGGCGATCATGCGTAACCATCGTACATAAACACTTTTGCGGACGCAAATCGCAGGATGATAAACAATAAGGCTAACAATATGCTGTATACCCGTGCGTGAGGAACTCATTTGTGAGCGCTTGTGAGGCTGGCAAATGGGAAGGATCCGAAGAACATCTGTTCTGCGCTTGTTGCTATTTGACATACAACGTTCGAAGTGGCTGCACTGATTGGGCAGTCGGTGAAATGGCATGACAAACAATAACAAATTTATCAGCAACCTTTACCAACAACAAGCAAGCAAACAAACAAACAGCTAACCACGAACTAGTGCACCAGCATGGATGGCCGGATGGAAAACAATTTTTCCCCTTTGGGGGCCCGTCACACGCTGGCGGCTTCACGTCATGCACGTCAGCGAGTCCCATTCCATCCACTTAGCACGCGGCACAGTGACTCCCCGATGTTAATCATTGATCAAAGGTAAGTTCTTTCCATTAGACCGCAGCCATGGTATAGACAATACTAAATAGAGAGTAAAAAAAAGCCTCAAATCCAAAACAAACCCCATTTGACGAAACGAAACGCATTGTCCGGCTGGGCGATTGTTTTCAACCATATCGGACCGCATTATCACGGTGTATATCGTATCACGCCGTGTGCTAACAAGACACCGCAACAGCAAGAACCACAGCAACGCTTTATCTTTCCCCAATCGGCTACACCTGTTTTTCGATAGCTTCGATCCGATTGTTACATTATTTGATTAATGCACTGCGCAACCAGCTAACAGAGCGTCCTGTCTAGCCGGTGATGTGGTGATGTCTAGCTTCTTGGAATTATTAGATCATCATGACTTTCTGCTGCTTCGAGAACAGAGAGCTCGCAAGACTCACGACATCAAACAAAACTTCCTCTGATTAAAAAAAAACCGCGGTGAAATGTGATACCGATCATCTCGCACGACTGCTTCATTATGAAACCGTAGATGGATCTTAATTGTGAGGAGTTGCGATCGAACATTTTCCCATTCCCACCGTTTCACCTTCCTGTACGATCGGTCAGTAACGATCGGTTGGATAAGTTGGTACGTCAAAACATGAAGTTTGTAATTTTTTTGGAGAAATATAAAGGGATTTCCTTGTCCGCCTACTCAAAAGGAACACATTTACTTTCTCCTACGTCACACGTCCGTTTGGAAAATTATGCAATATATTTGCAACAAGCCGAATCTGCATGGGACGATCGACCCATCAAACCATCAACTGTGGCTATAAATGATTGACGAAATAAACATCCCTCTCTCTCTCTCTATCTCTCGCTCGTTTTCTCTCGTCTTGTGCCGCCGTTGAATCATTGGGCAATGTTTCCCTGGACAGACGGTATAAGTCCAATGGTACGCATCAAGGCCTTTACCAGATGTTGTGTGGTACTTCCCTGCGTTCGTAATGTAACGCACAATGCGATCATACATACAACCGATCGATCCCATGACGTCATTCGTCGAATGTTTATGTAGCTGGGCCAAACATCGGAACAGTGAAGCCGCCGCCGTCTTGCGAAAGCGTGAACTTTGTGCACAAACCCCACATGTACTGCGAAGAAAGTGTACCAAACTGAACCCGTCCATTGGCGGGTGACTGGAGTGACTCATTGATGAAGCAGGGGAAATAACTGCATCGCAAATTCGGGTTTGAACGGGCACTGGATGGGAAGTTCCCAAGAACTTCCTTCGTTTGTCTGACTAACGAGCTGATTGCAGCAAACAAAGCCATGTTGTTAAAGAAACATTACTGCTGTCCTTCCCTCAGCCTTCGAGATCTCGATGGATGGATCAGATGTACACGATTACATGCGCGATCTGTTCTAGCAATTCCATGCGATCATTAATCCTCCGGTAGTTTCCACTCACATGGCTAGGTCAATTAGCCTTTTATCAATTACGAAACAAACAAAAAAAAAATACAGCAGCACGGAACAGAGCAGAGGATATATTAAAGTTTTATGACTCAACCACTCGTCTTGGAAATCAGCCGCTAATGTTCCCTTCCATTGCTTACTCCTTCAAGCAAACGTCGGTGCATGGGATGAAACACACGAACCGTTCTCCGGCTTAGACAGCAATTAACACTTTCAAGATATTGCAGACCACGCACACCTCAAGTGCTCCACGGAGATAGAAGCGAGTAACCTCCTTTTTTTCCACGATAAACCTCTTCAAAAACCGTTCAAACAGAAGTACCTTTGCAAATCGCCAATTTTAGAACGATTCGTCAGCGAGATCACACTTCAACCTAAGGCTACGTTCATGTCTCTCTGTTGCGGTCCTGTTGCATCGGCCATTCCATCCATCAAGCAGGAACTCGCATGAATCAGTGCTTGGACAAGTGTCATGTGCATTGTCTGCAGCCCCCAACCGAATGCCGGCCTCGATTAACTAATTGCATAATTACCAACACAAACACACTACTCCTACTCCACTGTGGACACGTGCCACCAGTGGAGATGACCATTGGTGACTGCCTACCGCAGTGGAGTGTGGAGTATATGGTTGTGTGCAGTGCAGCGGTAAGCGGTTCGCGACCGTGAAGTGTTGTCGATCATCATTACCTTTCCATGTAGAGATACAGATATACCTCCTCCATCGTGAAGTGCGAGATTGTGCCGCTCCAAACCGTCAGTGCCACGTTCGCTTCCAGTTACACGCGCTGACTTGGCGCTGCTAGCGCGTGTGTTTGTGTGCGCTAAATCAACGTTGCTCACGATGATGATGATGTCGATGATGAGACAGACTAGTAGTGGCTGGTGTGGTACACAGTCCTTGGGCCGTTTATTTTTTCGGTGCTTGCAAAAAAGGTCCCAGCTATAAAACACACCGGGAACTTTCAGGTTCGCCTCGAAAAGTTCGACACGCGCACGTTTGTGTGGAAGTGTGTGCGTTGGGTCAAAGGTGCAATTTCACCACCACGACTACTGTTCGTTAGTTCCGCTGGCTGCAGTGGAAGCTAAATGGCCGCCATCGATCAGTAGCAGGAACGGGTAACACGCGCATGGACACGGGCACGGTCGCAAAGCTTGCCGATCGCACACAGAAATGCACCGTAGAAGCAACGCGATGGGAGCGCGCGATCGCGAATCAGCTGTTCTTCCAGTGCTGATGGTGCTGATGGAGCGGTCTCGGCGGGACCTTCTCGGCGGCGCGTTTCTTCATCGCCAACTGCAGCCGGATGCCCGAGGCAGTCACTTTGTAACGGGGCAAACAAACACCCCGATCGTGCGGCAGTACTACACCACTATCACGATACGATCGTGCTGCTTTGGACGCGTACCAAAGCGAACGCTGCGCAGCTGTTCTAACGCTCTGCCGCCGTTGCTGCTGCGTGGATGAAGAAGAACGGAGGTTTTGTTTTTTAAACCTCACAAACACTCGCACACCATCCGTCGGCTGATGGTGAACCACTACCAACGATCCTCGTAAGATGTTCCGCTAGGCACAGGTAACACAACTACACTTAGTATGCGTTACTAGGCACTAGGCGCCACGCGTCTACCACTCGAAGGTGCTTGCAAATGAGCCCACTGTGTTCAGCTGCGGTGCAAAACGGTTCCACTCACCGTCTACCGAAAAGACAATGGCGAATCGTTCGCTTGCGTTTGCGATCGGGCGATAGTTTCACCAATCTTCCTTCCGGTCCACCGTTGTACGATCGCGCACGATCACACAATCGCCAACCACTGTCACTGTTCGACCTCCTTTGTCAGGGCGTACGTGTATGCTTTTTCTAGCTGCAAGCCTCGAAACTTCACCACTGCTTTGCAACAAAGAAATTTGCCCGAGGCCAACGTCTGCACAACCATTTGTCTGCCTCACAAGTTTTCTTTTTGTGTGCAAAAAACCACACTTTGCAGCACCACTAGCGCTCCCTTTGGCGTTACTCTTTAGCGCGATAAGATAGTCGCGCTTAGTGCTGCGTCCGCCTCGTTTGCCTCGTCGGTGGTAGCGTCAACAGCTGATGACATTTGCCTAGACACACACGCGCACGCACACGGTACACACGCACGCACGCACTGACGGATACGCACACAGGCACACGGGCACAGAACCACAAAAAGGCACGCAAGCGAGCGATGGTGCGGTACGCAATGTGTTTGTTCGCTACACGCTCCGCTCAGAGGCACATTTGGTCGGGGACTGGTTTCCGAGCGTCGACGGACCGCTAGTTTTAACCGAAGAAACTAACCGACCGTAACAGTCGTCGTCGTCATCGTCGCCGCCGCACAGCCGTTAATGCCGACTGTGCTGGCTGGCACAGTAGCTGAGCAGCAACAGCAACAGCCGCAGTGGTAGAGGGGTTTTCAAGCAACCAGTTGGAGTTCCCCGAGACCGACCGCCGGAAAGCCTTCAACAAAAATGCCCCTGGAATCTGCACGAACAACCGGTTGGGTGTGTGTGTGTGTGCACGCGTGTATATCGGTGCTGTGGGAATGATCGTTGCCAGCACTCACCGAACCGAGAGTATTCCCTGCATCTGTCTCGCTCACGAATCTCACGAAGCTGACTCATGCAACTCCATGCATGGAAGGTTCCACTGGTGCTGCAGTCGCGCGTCACCGACTGTTCGGGTATACAGGGAAACAACCATCCCTACCATGGTCGAGTCCCCGGCAATTCCGAAATAGTCCCATCCCTGATCCCATCCGAACACTCGTGAGTATCTCGGCTCGGCCGGACGCACGATGCGATGCTGGCTTTCCAATGTGCTGAGCTGAGCTCGGGCCAGAAACATAATTGAGCCATGTTGAGCGCCCATAAACGAGGGTAATGATCTTAAGATGGATGATCATCGAACCTTCGGAGCGGAGCGTCGATCGATCGAAAGAAGATTCTTCACTAAAAACCTCGCAAAGAAGGCACGATGGCCTTTGTCTGCTTGCTTGCTGGAGTAGCAGCATGTTGAAAGACAAAGCACAAAGTGCATCGGGAAGAACTCACAGTGGAACAATTCATCCAAACCAAAAAGCCTTTCCCACTGCGCACTAGCAAGACTTATCGTTGAAATTCCTGCCAATCGATTAAGAACTTCCGTACCAAAAGATAAACTTTTCGCCATAAACGAAAGGTGTCAGCAGTTCGACACGGCAAAATAAACAGAAAACTCCATTGAAAGCAATAATTCCTCGCTGGAACTCGAAATTTCTTCATATCTTATCAGTGGCAATGCCACATTGAGCTAACCATTTGCCAAAAAGTAAATAAACTTCCGCACAAACTTACATAAGTACGCATTTTGCTCGGCGGCCAATCCAATCAACAAACTGCCAGGCAAATGGAACATTGTTAAGACACCTCAAATTGCTGTTAACCTTTACTTTTTTGTTCGTAACCTTCGACACGGTACGAGCTGTTGTTCCTAATCAACAGAGTGCGAAGCTATCAACCGACTCACCGTGGCCATCCGGTGGTGATGGTTCCGGGGTTCGGAACGAAAAAGCACCCATTTTGCTGCTCCGTGCAAATCAACACCAAATGAACAATCAACGCCCACGGTACCTTTTGACCCGTGCGCTGCAAATCGACAAATTGTTTTGACAATAACTTAATAGATTCGTCGATTGATAGTCAATTGTGATTGGGAAACAATCGGCCGCCCGCAAACTTTACGCTGAATGAATCGAAACGCGTAAAATGGTGTGGAGTGGCAAGCAAGAAGAGAAAAATGGGCCAAGAAATGATGAACCACGATTTTTTTCTTCGTACCGAAAGAGCTGATAATGGAACCAAGTGAGCAAAGTGTTCACGAACCCATACGCGCATTCGCGTTGTTAATTACGCAAAAATTATTTGCGGTGCGCGCTCGAATGTGTCAACAAATGATTCCGTTTTCCGTTTTGATTTGCACCAAGGCGATCATGTACGATTGGTACATGCCGTTCTGGTGAAACAATCTAGCCACCGCCCAGAGAAAGGCACGTCGAGAGCTTTGCGTCATTTAAGCTGTTTATGGTGATCGTGTAAGAGTGTTTTTAAACATATTAGCGCATGGATTTGTTTCGGGAAACACAATGAGCAACATTCGGACGTTAATAATTTATTTACGGGCGCCTTCGACGCCGGCGTCCATCACCGATGGGAAATTATTGGAATGCGTGTGCTTGTGGCTGTTTGTGTTCCAGTATTGATTGTATTGAGCTGGAATTTCAAGCTGCTAAACCGTGCTTTGGGATTTTTTCGAGGTAGTTTACACAACACAACGTTGGGATTTTCTAACGATTTGTGTGCCGGATTGGGGAGACACACTGAATGGGAACCTGTTTGGGGTTTTTTTTTTCTTTGCTGAGCAAGATGCTCAACTATGGCCGTTTAATGGTTGGTTTGTGTTTTTTTGTTTTCTAAATGGTCATTTCAAGGTGGTACAAATCGCTTGGGCACGTTATCGTAACAAATACAACCTTTTTGCAGGTGGTATTTCAGGTATTCCTGAGCAGTTGGCAGGTTTTTCTACTGATGCTCCATATAAATTCTAGGAACCCATTCTTTTTAAATGCCCACATATGGCATTCTAACTGGACAACTTTGTCTAAACACTTCCAACTGGACTCGTTTGACGCTAGATCGATGCAGTTTTGCTGCAACTGGAGCCGTGCACATTCGTATGCATTATTTCCACCTCAGCAGTACACTCGTGGCGGAGTGATGTTTCATAATTTGCTTTGCAAAATACATATACATATCGACATGTCTAATCGACCACGCGTCGCACGGAGCATTCGCGACGCAGCACAGTGTCGCCAGAATCTGGAGCAGGGTCAGGGGCTTGATCGCGTATCGCCCTATTGCATTGCCACACCAACCATTGCGCTGAGAACATTGCGTTTGTTCGTGCATTTGTCCTGCTATTGCCACAGCTCAACTCCACCGCATGCCTGATAAATGGTCCAGTGTTAACTCGACTCGGTCGCATGGTAGCGCCTACTGGTGGCGATTCGTTACAACTACGCACGCGAGCACGTTCACCTGACCAGTCCATCACCACCACCACCGCCACCGGGTTCTAGCGTTACCTCCAATACCCTTCAACATGCAACAACCTGTTGGAATGGCATTGTTCGCCTTAACCGGACGTTCAGCCGTTGTCGCGGTTGACCTTCGAAGAGCGTACGGCGCACGACAGCTCGCAAAGAGCGGCAACGCGTGTCGCCCAGCTCTAGACTAGCAACAACGTGGCTCTGGTTCTGGCGAACTTAAAATCCCGTAAACGATCTTTACAAGTCCGTTACGGAAGTCGTCTGTGGTGTCGGATGTTACACGCGACTGCTACCGGACACCCAGGCTGTTTGCAGAATTTAACGTCAAGAAACGTTCGAAACGTACCACAGGAGTGGCATCGCAGCTACAGCTGAGTTCGCACTCCCACTCCATTCGTGTGTGCACAATTGGACACTTTAGCTGGAGGCGTTATATTACACCAGCGTTGTCGTCTGGTACTCGGTGGTAACCTTGTAGTTTTCGCGATGGCTCTCGAACGCGGAGGGCGCATGAACTGACTGACTATATACTTTGGGAGCAGGGCCAGGTGTTTTTTTTTCGGCACCCCAAAATCCCAACACCGTACTCTCCCAACGGTACTCCAATTACTTCACTCCCGAAAAGGGAGTGCACTAAACGGTGCGATCATTCTTATGCTGCGCTAGTGTCTGGGGGTATTATGTAATGAGAGATGTTCCGTTCTTCTGTGGGAAAGTGGCCTNTTTTTTTTCGGCACCCCAAAATCCCAACACCGTACTCTCCCAACGGTACTCCAATTACTTCACTCCCGAAAAGGGAGTGCACTAAACGGTGCGATCATTCTTATGCTGCGCTAGTGTCTGGGGGTATTATGTAATGAGAGATGTTCCGTTCTTCTGTGGGAAAGTGGCCTACACGTTAGACGCCAGCTAAGCGGAGTTATTGGAGCTGCGCGTGGAGTCTCATATTGACTGGAGTTGTGTATTGGGTACTCATTGTGCTTCGTTTGCTAGAGATCCAAAATAGCTTGTCGGTAAGTCGTCCAACAATAGCCTATCCCTGCAGACATCTATGTTATACAGAAATCATGCTTATGAAACCCCCCCCCCCCCACCCCCTATCCCCAAACAATATAACGGTTGCCCAACCAAAAAAAAACGAAAAAGACATCCAAAAACAACTCCCCCAAAGCAGCCACGTACACGGAAACACGGAAGTTAAGCGCGAACCACAACAACGGGCTGCGGATTCGTGTGCGGAGTATAAACACTTTGCGATCAAAACAAACCAACCGGAAAGAGTTGATCGAACTCTCGCCCTAGCGACCACAACAAAGAGGAGGAGTCATCATTCTTCCTTGCGGTGCCGCGATCTCGTCCGGCTGCATTTTCTAGCGCCCGACGATCATCACCCGATATCGCTGGAAAGGCAAAAACCGGTACTAACCGCTGTTGGCGAGCATGCTATTGCCACGGTTGGACAAAACCATAACACAAACCCCGTCCAGTCCGGTCGTCGCAATTACCCCGTCGAAAATATACAAACAACTGACGTGCAACGGCGGCAATCTCGCCGTAGCAAACAAACCAGCCGGATGATCTGAACCTCCACCACACGCAACAAAAAAAAAAACCATGCTGTAGCAAACTAATGATGAATATTAATGGTCGCTTTACTGGGTGGCTGACGGTCGGTTTAGTTTTGCACACATTATTTCGGTTCGGTTCGACAACTTCCTAGTGGCCTTGGGCCAACAACGTTAGAGTTTAAGCAAATCCCAATAATCCTACAGCCGGTGGATGGGATGGCAATAAAGCTTCCGCGCTTTGGACGAGTACCATTCTACCATTCTTTGCTTGATCCTTTCAATGCTTTTTCTTAATTTGTAGACTTTACCAACGCCACACGCTGTTCAAGAGCATCCCGCTTAAGCACGGGACAGGATTAGTGTTTGGCACTCCACTACCAAAGCCTCGCCAGCTAAACCCAGCGCAAAGTGCGCAAACATATCATATCGCTCCTGTCCTTGCGTGCATGTAGGTTTGGTATTGTTCACACGCTTTGCTTCTTACTTTAAGCCACACACTTCCCGTTTACCTCAGCACGATACTTCATCACAAAAAAAAAACGGTTGAGCTGAAGGAAGGAAAAAAATAACAACCCATAAAATAGGGTACCTCCCCATACTGGAAGGGCTTCGAGTTGGACGAGCGATTGCAAAACACTCCGCACTGAGGGTAAACATGCGCGCACTAAAAATAGCGTCCGTGGAGCGTGTTTGTAAGCTAATAGTCGCGAAAAAAAAAACACCACACAGAAGATCCAACTTCAAAAACTAGTCAAATCTGTCTTGGCCACTACACCTAGTTACCTGTGAATATGTCATGTACGTTTCGTGTTGTACAGGTGATAATGTGTGTCGCGTCCACTTTGTACGCTATCACGTGAAACCTGCTTCAGAAGCCGTAGGTCATGTATGCAATTCTCGCCTTATCCAACCTTCCGTCCTTTCTTGCATTCAAGCAATAACGGAATATGTTATGCGTCTTCAGGATCATGCCCAAGTGTCGAAGTGTAGAGCGGCGTGTGCTCTAATATATATAGCCCTGCTTTATATAACGCCATGCGAGAAAGCCCAACCCAACATCTGCAACATCCCCGGTTGAAATCGACGAGCCAAGAACGTGTTCTGTGCGGTTCGAACGATCGCAAATCGTTCGAACGGCTGGGAGGGAACAAAAAAACAATCAACAAACAAACACTCACCTGATTGTAACTGCAACTAAAACTATGATGAGGCCCACGAGGACCATGGCGATGACGACTCCACATATCATATACAGCACATCGTTGGGAGCATCTGCAACGACAAGAAAGCGGCACACGGCAAATTGTAGTGAGATGTATGTGGCGGGTATGTTATACAGTGAAGGGGGGAGGTGGGGGAGAGGCAGGTGCCAAAACAAGATGAGCCACCCTGCCACCCAATTGCCACAAACCGCACTGTGGGGTGTGGCATTCAGGCGTTGGTGGTTTGATGAAATGAGCATACTATTTTCGCCACCCAGCAGCCGCTGTGTTCTGTTCTGGTGAGGTAAAATTAGTTTCTCGGGGAGGTTTTTTTTTGTTACGATGGACAAACATTGCTGCCGGGTTGCTGACGGGGAATCCACCCCCGCTCGGAACGTGCCAACGTGTGCTGTAGGGGGCTAGCAGTCTGGCAGCGAAAGTAGTGGCTGACTTTTGCTGTGTCTTTTATGTAAGTGCACACTCGGCACTCGGCAGCATTTTGCGACCGAATGTCCAAAGGCTGGTCGGTAAAGATCGCACCGTAATGTCGATCATGAGATCCCGGCACTTGCCAACCGAACCGACATGGTCCAATGTGTTGGATTGGTCCAATTGTCCGACGCAGCTGCTGCACACACAGCGATACGCGTGGGGATCGTTCCCACCGTCGTCGACCGTCGTCGTGTTCGGTGTCGGCGACTTAGTTCTGACCTGCACGGCTCGGCTAAGCTGAATCATCCAAACGGTCGTCGTCTAGGAAGCGAACACTATATCATTTGTAGTGGGTGCCACACTAACTGCACATGGAGGTTACTTCACGAGACTTTATGGCAAAGCCCAGAGAGACCCAGGACACCCCCAGGTGTAAATTGGTGGTGGGCAATGGGCGATATATAGGAAGTCGTTCAAGGAACTGGTGGGCCGATCTTGACTGGCATGATCGGTTCCTTGCATATTCCACCGGCCGATATTGGTCGNGCTGAATCATCCAAACGGTCGTCGTCTAGGAAGCGAACACTATATCATTTGTAGTGGGTGCCACACTAACTGCACATGGAGGTTACTTCACGAGACTTTATGGCAAAGCCCAGAGAGACCCAGGACACCCCCAGGTGTAAATTGGTGGTGGGCAATGGGCGATATATAGGAAGTCGTTCAAGGAACTGGTGGGCCGATCTTGACTGGCATGATCGGTTCCTTGCATATTCCACCGGCCGATATTGGTCGCAAGTTTTATAGCATCCATTCGGCATGATGAACTGCCAGCTGAAGTGGTTTTTACATCTGTAAATCAATCTTTCCCTGTTGGCACAGGATCATTCTTGCTGTTACACTGGCTTGCATAAAGCTTGCATAACTGGCATCGCCGTAAACTCACCAACTGCTCGAACGTCGTACAGTCGATCACCACAAAATATGCCAATTGCACTACATTTACGTAATGGCATTCAAATAAACCCTCCAAGAAGCGGTTCCGTAAGATGTCCCCTCCTCTCTCTCTCTCTCTCTCTCTCTCCCTGAGGGTGTAGGAGAAACCCTTCGCTACAAATTACGCGTGGGATGACCGGGAACGGCCACAAACATCTTGGGCATGTTGGCTCACTGAGGGAAGGTTCAATGGTGCGCTACTTCAACAGTCGGCAACGCTGATGTGCATAATACACACTTTAGTCTTCCAAGAGCCTTCAAACTTCAAAGAGTTGCTTTAAGTGCTTCTATTACAATGAATGTGTTATCCAGAGCATAGACAACACCTCTTTCATGTAGAAAAGTTGTTCTAAATGTTAAAAAACAGGAACTGTTCTCTTCTCAGCAATAGCCACTCTTTGACGTAGTTTAAATTACAACTCTGCCATTGTTCTAGCGAAATGGTAGAAAATAATCCATTGCGATAGTACATTGCAAAAACGAAAAGTCTCCCTGTTCTGTGTTTAAAAAGCACATAAACAAACCTGGTCAGCATTAACGGACAATATCAAGCAACACATGCATCATCGTCAACCGGGCACGATCATCAATACCGGACTCAGGGGTGGTCCAACGCAAGCACAACGCTCGTCGAGAGTAAAAGTGAACCCCAAATCTGCTCCCGCCGGTTCTTGCTCGGTCCGCCGAGGTGCGAAGATTGAATATGGTAATGACGAATGAGCAGAAGAAAGAAAAAAAAAGCACACCAAACGCCAAACAAATCTGCACGTTCGCGTAACCGCAGTGCCGCCACCGCATTTCATTCATAAACGTGCCGAACACGACGATGTGCACCGATGATCGGTGGACGACGGTTGCCTTGGCGGCGTTTGCACTTCTTCTGCGACGATCGCGTGTATGCCGGCGTGTGTATGTATGGCGCACAAAGATTTGAACTCTGCTTGCAGCAGGGAAGAGTAATTAGCCGCCGTGCATTATTTTATTCACTCTCCACGCTTTTGCACGGCACGATGGGGCACACACACACACATACGTCAGTGACACACGGCACACGGAGGTCCGTGACTTCCCGGTTCGTCGTCTGATACAGTGTCACTTTGTCACGCTCGCAGTGAAAACGAACCGTGCAGCGCGGGTTGCAATATCGTCGAAGTATCAATGCTACCCCGGTGCAGCCTCGGGCCCGGTCAACGAAGATTTCCTCTTGCCAAATATTGCTTGTTTCTGGTTTTTCCCACGAAGGGGAAAGCGATACCAAAACGGTCATCGTGACATCGCGGCACACAGCCAACCTGTGCTGTTATGCGACGCTGGCGCAACACCTGTACCTGTGGTGTTGCCTGTCGCCCTACAGAATGGCCCTCGGTGCTGTGGATCACCGTACCGCAAACAATTCGAAGGAGAAAGCGAAGGCCTTTTTCGCGACTCTGCCGCTTGGAAGTGGTTGCGTTGCGCGTGACGCACGCACTATCCTTCTGGCCGGGGAAGTCTCGACACGATCAACCAGAAATGCTGCACTCGGTTGATCAAGAACAAGAATTCAACAGACGAAACGCCCAACGCCGGTTCCACTGCAACGGCGCATCGGAGCGCTGGTCGGCCCACAACGAGGAACCACTAGTGAACTACATTTTGGGACGTTGGGTGCTTTTGGGCAAACTAAAATTAGTTCGTAGTACGAGGTAAAAATATCACAGCCACTAGTGATCGTATGCGAAACCGCTTTTTCGAGCATGATCTATTGTGGATCATTTGTTTGAGAATAAAATCAATAATTAGCTCAGATATGCCCCGTAAAGTTGTGGGAAGTTACTGATTGTTATACTATTTTTATTTCGAGGTTCGATCAATAATGATAGTAGCAATGCCCTAATGCGAGATGCATTCGCTGGCGTCAACTGTTGGCGCAGAGTGAAACTATTCCCGTCCTCTTGGGGACATTCCCTGAGCGTGTTAATTACACTCTACACACAACCATTGGTCGCCTACACTTGGATGAGTGACAAATTGTGTGCCTTTTTTTTTTCTTCTGCAACAGACACCACCCCAGCTGACGCCACCGTTCTTCCCACCCCGTCATCGAATCCGTTTACGCGAACGCACTTTTGACCACGCGCAGCATTACTGCACCGTACGCCCCTGTGTCATATGACCAAGCACGGTGACTCTGCCACGCAATCAAACCCGAGCTCCGATACAGTGCAATCCGAACTGTGGCGAAGCGAAATACCCGCGTGCTAAGAATAAACGCGCCCACCGCCCGTCGGGTTGTTCCGTAACCGTCCTCGAGTAATGTCGCAGACTCGAACATATAGCCAAATCGGTGACGAAATCGGTTTCTACTGACAGGAGAAGAGGGTTACGGGAAGGGTCAGGGAAAAAGGGGGAGGGTGGAGGTTTGTTAATATGTCTGCCTGGTCTTCTCACTAAGCGGGAAATCCTTGACCAAAGCAGCTGAAAGATAAATCATACCACGAGAGTACTGGATTCGGGTGTTAGTTTAGCGCCAGTGGGAAAGCGTTACAGTAAGTGGAAAACCTTATGCCGATAGTCCGTCACCCTTCGGACGGTTTCCCTTTTTTTTGTCATCCCGCCCTAAAACCAAGACCTATTTTCAGAATTCTCACAACGCGCGTTACGATTGGTTTTTTGTTGGTTTTATTCCTTACTTTTGAGGCGCGTGGAAATAATGAGTAGCACACGCGCTTCTTGCCATACGGCGGCACGAAGAAAGCAAAAACGCGTCTCTGTAGATGGGAAAGTTTTGTGAGTGTTCAAAATTTTTCAGTCTGGGAAAACTCCTGTTAAAAACGAAAAATGCTAACACGTGATACGGTGGTGTCCTTTCGATTGGCTACGAGTTTATCGATTTTCCGATGGTCATCACTCCGTCAACCATGTCAGCCATCCATCGAGAGGTTTGATGCTTCTTTGTTGGCAACAAAATGGCTGTTCGGGACATTAGTAGGATTGCTACTAAATTTAACCAAACAAACGTAAGACAATTCGGTCGCTTGCGAGAACAAAACATCTACCAATAAAGGACATTGATGTGTGTACAGTGGGTTCTCGGGCATTGATGGATCAGGACATTATGGGGGGGGGGCTTATCTTGCGATCAACCTTGGCATTCAACAATATCCATTATGCATCCGGCTACTGGATATGGCAACAAACGAACGCCATCAACGGTTATCTATTCGTTCCATCTATCTCTGAACAACTGCTCACAGAAATAGACCATTAGGATCTATTTTTTATTAACTCGGGTAATGGTGAGTTGATAGGAAAACTTTTCCAACCCATTTTACTGAGGCAATTTTTAAAATTATTGTTAACAACGACGACTTCAAATGGTCGTTACCGTGGTCTACTTAAAGCTACTAGATTCGTTCCGTTCCAGTTCGGAACTATCAGAACCCATCGTTACGGTACGCCCATCACTACGTACAATGTTTCTTTTGTTCCAATTCTTGTGAAATTTAATATTCCTAATCAATTTGTATCAAAAGATACACATACAATAGCGAGGTAAATGACTCACAAACCATGAATATCAAGTTGTTTCCCAAAAAAAAAAAAAAATAAAACATGACCACGCAAACATTCTGGTGCGCCGGGAAGAAACATTCTCGAATCGATCCAGCCCGTCGCCAAACGCAATCAGTAGCAATTAAACATGTTTGGGCTGTCAGTCTGCGTAACATCGCTCTGCACCACACGATGCCCAATAGCTAACCAATCGCGCCCGTCAATTAAAACCAATCATGCACAACCTTACGGCTCCATCACTATATCCCTCAAAATCGCGGTCAATGGATTGTTAACTGCGACGGCGATCTACAAAATGCCAACCCTTATCGGTACGTATACCATGTGATAATTCGGCACATTGTAGCGTACATTACAGCAGGCGTGTAAGCAACGGTTCGTTATTAATGAAAGATTATTGTATTCACATCTTAGTGCATCTCCTGATAAGTGCAATGGTAATACGCTATTCCAAATATAGCCGCTACAGCGCAATGGTAAAAATAGTCCAGCAGACGGAACAAACAAACAGCAACGCCCCTAGCTGGGCGCCAGCCCTGTGCAAACCCTTGCAAAGCCCACCCCTTGCAGTGCATCGATTCTCATGATAACCTTTTTAGTGCCCTGCTTGTCGTACGACGGCTACCGATCGTTATCGCTCGTGGTGTGGACTCGATTTTCATTTCGCCAAACTCGCCACACACTCACACACACGCTCTATCAACGGTTGGTCCAAAGTTTTCGGTCGCGATGGGTGCTGTTGTTGCTAGGGCAACAGGCCGTTACCGACTGGGAAGGGCGATCGTACGGGTCAGTGTCTTCTCCAGCCAGGGCCATGTAAGCCTACGCGAAATTGGACACTACGAACAAAGACAAGCACACACACACACACGGAGGGGGCGAAGGGTATTTTCGCTTACTGATGAGGAACAGAACGGCCATTACCGTTCACCCATTCTATTGCGCCTTCACTGCCCGTTCTGTATTGTACCAGAAGTGCTGTGTAACGCGATCGATGCATTTGCCAAGCGTGCTGTTCTCCGTCACCGGGCAATGGAGGCACGTACCAAAGTCCAACCCGTTGTACGAACGGCTGCTCGGGCGGAAGAGAAAGTGTTTCAGCACAATTTCTGACTATTACTGCCGTTTTCCTTCCTTCCCTTTCATTTACTACCAGGGGGAAGGGTTGGGGAGAGGATGATTTTTTGTCGCATGTTTTCAAAAACATTTTTTTCCCACTGATTTTCCCACCTATCGATCGAGGTCGATCGGCGCTAAATACGCTGTTTAATGTGTTTTTGTTTGTTTTTGTTTTGCTTGGTCTCTCCACTCCAACCCATTCGCGCTGCCGTGATTTACATTGTTTTGCCAAACGGTCGGGATGGCGCCAAAATGTTTACTCGCCGCAAGGGTGTACCGACTGACTACCCTTGAAATGTAGTACAGAACCCTGCCACAGCAAAACGAGCGCCATCAGAAAGGGGAAGGAAAAGGGGAAAAGCCATGGGGCGGTACGGGGACGCTAATTGTGGACTAGAAATGAGGAAGGTCTTGAGGTAGGTTCAAGATAATAAATGCCCACCGGTGCGTGGTGTTCGTGATGCAACACGCCAGCATGTTCCAAGTTCGCAAGCCATGTTTCCGATTCGACCATGTTTCGGAGAGGACAAACGTCATCATCATCATCATCATACGAATGTGGCTGGGAGGCAATCTATATGAACCACCAGCTTGTTGCCCCGCTAGAAATTCCCATCCGTACATGCAATTATATCAATTTGCTGATAGAAAAGGGCCTCACCCAGGCAAAAGCCCCACACTTATGAGCGCCACTAAACATAACTCTATCGCTAGCGAAGAAAACCGCAACTACCATCAGGCAGGCAGGCTAGTGACACCAACACTAGTGACACAATCCATCCCCCGAAAAGGGTGAGGTTTGTATTAATAGCAAAGCGTACTGTTGATACGAGTCATTCAGCATCATGCGACATGCACAAGTGTAATAGCGAACACGGTACAGCATAATCTTTCACTAATGAGAAATAAGGAGGAATGGAGATGCAGTAGTTATTTGAAACTAGGTTGCCTTCGTCATGGCGGCACAGCGCGCACCCCGATGGAGGCCAAACTCAAAGGGTGCTAGTAAATCGCTAGCTTACAGCCGTAGTCCAACACCGACAAAGAGAGATTTAAGCACGATCAGCACTACTACACGCAGCGTTGCCAGTGCCAGACGGAGGCAAGAGCAGGAAAGAACACGATCGCGAGCGAGAACATGAGCGAGAAGAAACAGCCGAATACATTGAATCGGATTACTCCGCACGCGGACAAGGCAACGCTAAACTAGAACACTGGCAAACGTACCATGTCAGCTTGTTTGAGAAATAAGGGCGAGGAACTACAAAAGCGGGCCTCACTCCGTCCATCCCGGATCCGTATCCCCAACCAGTGTGCCGTCTTGGTGTCTTGGTGGCGCTAGTGCAGCTCAAAGTTTGGTTTATTTTTGAGCAAAATCCCAGCTCCACACTGTTGCTAGTGTCGCGAGATCGGAGCGATTTCCGGAGGATTAATGTCACCACTAGAGACAGCGTTTGCCAGATGACCTAGACAGAATAGATTGCTAGTTTACTTTCTCCGTCCTCAGCCCAACTATTAGCAAGGTGTATAGGAAGAGCCGGTGACTAACAGCAAACGAATCAGCTCTGCGGGCAAGTTGTTTGAACAGCAGTTTTCCCATTGTTGCTTTGCAAACAAACAAATTACACGACTCCATTGCTATTGTTTGCGCGAGTAGTTACGCTGGGACGCAATTTGCCTTCGTTGACGTTTAGATTTACAATGCGGCTCGATAAAGATTGACAGCTGCCTGAGCGCCTTTCACGTCCAGGGGCACGAGCTCCGAGCAAGCGATTGGCAAACGTAATGTATTATTTTATAGCACCCTTTGCTAACCCTCACAAAACCCGGATCCCGAAATTGGTGTGAATTCGATGAGCGTTCGCGAATAGAATGGAGGATGGAAAAGCCCCCAAGATCCCACACAGTTGACCTTCGACAACGCGATTCGCCTCGGCTCGCGCCGTCCACGGTCGCTCACTATCGGGAACGGCCCGAGTGGCGGTTTGTAGCGGTTGTGCATCATCTCGCGGGTTAAAGTGTAAATTGTAGCGTTATCAGCAGCGAAAGCGTTCCAGTTTTGTTCGATTGTAAAACACATCAACAACGAAAAAAAAAAACCCCAGAGAGGAATTGGATCTCCATCTGGCAGAGTGCAAGCCTACGGGGGTGAATCAGTAATAAATGAATTTAAAAATTTTCCTACGCGATAAGCTACCGCACAGCGATATCGCGCGGTCCGTATCCACCTCGAAACAACGGCTCGTTGATGTCGTGTATCATCTGATCAGCTGTTCCATATGTGCGCGTTTGTGTGTTTGTTTGGGTCGGGTTGGCTTCGAAAGTGTACACGGGGCACCAACGTTACCGACCGGTGGAATTATAAGTAGGAATTGGCCCCCGAGACAAAACTAAAAATGCTCCCGCGGGCATACCCAAATAAAAAAAAGTAAACCTTGTATTTTTTTATGCACTTCTGCCCCATTTTAATCACCCCCTTACAAAGATTTCCTTCTTTTGGGGCGGATGTTTGTAGGGTCCAACATCACGCTCTCGCGTGAAGAAGAAGGATGCGGGATGGATCATGCTCTCCCTCTCTTTTCCGTGGACATGTTCGCTTGTTCGTGTGGTCCATTGCTTCTCTGCAGATATTTCGTTGAACCGTCGCTGAAGCCCGGCACTGTTGCTAAGCGCGATCGAGCCACTCGCGATCACACACGCACCACGCCACACTTTGCCGAGTGTCGACTTCAACGACCATACACGATCGTTGCTACAGCGAGCGAGACGAACGTTCACAACGCATCAGAAAGACAGACAGAAAGAGAATGGGAGAGCAAGAGAGCGAGATAAAGCGCTGCACGATTACAGTGCGTGCAGTAATTAAACAACACCCAAGCGATAAAACTGGAATATTTTTTTTTTGTTAATTCTTTCGCATTTTCTCGAGACTGTTCTATAGGGCGCATGTATCGTGTTATCGTGGTGGGTTAGTGAGTGCGCTGGGAAGATGTTAATCGAATATACCCGGCGAAAGCGGCCTTGTCACCAGGCGAACAGTAACCCTCGCACATAACCCACGCCGTATTTACATGGCAGTTTGCAACCGAGTGAGGTATTTTTCCACTAGGCGCTTGCACTATTGACACAGCGCATTAGAGCCGTTGTTAACGCGAATCTCTTCTATCTATCACACAGGTATGACACCTTTTCGTCTCGTACGATGGGGCGTACGATGGATTTTCCATCCCCAGTTCTAGTGCATCACTGCGTAGCGAAATGGTTCATCAGCCGCGTTTTGACGCATTCACAGCGTGAAAAAGGTAAATAAAGCATGCCAGTTGGAACATTGATTCCTCACATTCGCTTTGAAGTTTTCCGAATGGAATTTCGTACCAAAACATTTATGCTGAATCCATCCATCGTTGTGTGTCTTTCGCAAGGCGAAGAATTCATAACAATATTTGTCTTTACGGAAAGAATGATTTCCCCGGCCCGTCTGAATATCCCGAATCGACAGCGATTGGAGGCGCGGCATTCCGTAATCCGTGCAGGGGAAATTCCTTTCAGTCAAACGTTTGCCTTTCATTTGCCTTAATTTTACTAACCAATTTCGAGCGTCCGAACAGGGGAAGCGTAAACATAATTATCGTGCTTTGTTTTCTTCGCACCAATGCAACACACCCGGTACTACTATGCACCTCGTAGAATTGCCAAAAAATGATGAACATACGGATTTTTTTCACGGTTTGGGCCGTTAAATTGAGCCCCGCTGCCGCCGAACACCGAACAGATGGATTAGCTTTTGTTTATTTGTGATGTTGCGTTGCTATTGTTTACACTAACAGATCACGGGCAACGAGAGCCTACTGCGTTCAGCGGATCATACGAAGTTCACCATGGCTTGCTGTGCGCGGATAGTAAACCGCTCTTTACGAGCGTAATTAAATGCTGCCAGACAGTGAACCTGACAAATGAATGGATATTTTTTATGTTATAATTTTCGTTCCATTATTGCCCGGTTTTGTGAACGAAAATAAAACCAAGGAACGCCATCGAGCTATATTTTTAGCCGACCACAATTATTTATCCACTAACGCACACATGTTAACCTTCGGTGTAGCCACACCTGACCAATGTATCTCCCTATCGCTCCCCTTACCAGCTCTGTCATAATCTAACGACACCGGGTTAATGGCACCCGGCACCAACCTGAACTACCTCCGGATTAATCAATCGTCACAGCTCATCCCACACCAATAGTATCACGATACTGTACTATTTGCCTCATAGTGCCAACAGTGTGTCGAGCCGCCAACATGTCTGGCAGATAGACTTACATATGGAGGGAGATTCTATTTTCGTACATATAAATACGGTTCGTCCACGAAAGATCGTCCAGTTAACCAGAATTATATGGTCTATCAACAGTGTCCACCTACAGATGTGCAATCGATTCCTGTACATCGTTTGACTGCGTTTGTACGTAAATAAGTATGTATGTTCCAGTTTTATGAAGCAAAACAGAAATATCCCCACCAATTTAGTAACACATTCGGTCAGGGTATTTCAAAATCTCAATTCTACGAAGCAACCGTGACGTCAATGATGAAGCTGTCCTGGTTTGCAGCAACACACGGCATCACCTTGGAAACTACATCCGAAACGATACGTTCGATTCATGGGTTGCTGAAACTTGATGAGCATAATGTGCGGGCACATAAATGGGAGCGCCCCGATTATTGCGCCATATGCACTCTTTGGCACGGTCTCTGACGTCAAACGCTCGAATGATCCCGAATCGAGTTTGCGATTACTACAGCGCTACTACTGCCACTACTTCCCGTGCACCATACACTAATTAGGATGGAACAAGCCTCCCGGATGGAGAATTTTCCAATCATGTCCATAATCGCTCAGAACGTTGAAACGACAAACGGGCCGCACACCGTGCTGATAAGTGACAAATCGCTGGCGTCAAGATTATTAACCACTTTCGCTTTCGTGCCAGGTCAGACCTAAGGTCGTCGTGCATGTTCGGGTCGTTTCCGGCGCAATCGATAACGTACCGTGTAGCTCCCCTTGGAGATAAGCCAATAATTTCAAGCGGCCAGTGGGACTGCATTCAGGACAGTTCGTCCGGTCTGCGTACGGGGGAAGAACCGAACCGAAGTGTACCGGGGAGGGATGGAAGTGTATTATAAAACATTTGATTCTCACGAGACAGTTTTCGTATATCGCTTCCAGCGATGCTAAAAATAGGAACACGCTGGCGAGGATTTTTGATGCCCACTGGTACGCAACATTGTGTACAATCGATGTGGAGGTTCAAAAGAGAACCTACGCACGAACGCACGCACGGACATACAAAGTGGTAAAGAGATACCACGAAAGAAATTGGAGCTGTAGCTATACGTCAAATGTGGATCCATGCTCTAAATGTGAATAATTGATTCCATCAATATATATGGAGCGTGAATCACTATGCTATCGGATACATGGCACCCTTTTGCCAGGGTTCAAACTTTCAGCTACCTGCTTTGTAGCACAATTTAACAACGTGAGCAATATTTTTGTCTATAACTACGTAATATCTGTAAGTTAACTAACTTCAAACCAAGCAAATGTAATATCTGCTTTTCACCCTCGTAAGAGCAATGACACTGGTGAGATATATCCTTGAAGGATACCGTTTTCAAACCATACACACTCCGTATGGCGTCTGATAATCAGACCGGCGATAAGATTGCGTTCGTGTGTGTAGGATAGATAATGAATAGCGAATCCTACACTACCAACACTATTTTTAGTCGCGTTCAAGGGTACGAAAGAAACTAAAGCTTAACCACATGTATAATTTCCACTCATTCAGTTCAATTAAACTATAATTCATGCCAGAATTCAAATAATGGATTAACCAATATGTCTTGTGCGTTCCGCCAATCAATCAAAATAACAGCGGACAATCGCCTTCGCGACCACAAAATGTGTCACGGACATGTGCTTAACGTTACACTTTCCATGACAATGCAATCACGTTCTGCGACCGTGCACCCGGAAGCCGATCAAATCAAAGTGTAATGAATTAGCGTAGGGGTTACGGCAATCACTCTCTCTCTCTACTGGGAGCTCAGTTATTTTGTGTCGCACATATAAGACATAGCGCGTTTTCTCTCTAGCTCTAATGCCGTTGCTGTGCACTGTTTCGCTACCCACCGTATCGCTGTTTATTTGCTGTATTTATTCTTAAAATGACTCGCTTTACGCAACGATTGTCAATATTTTGTCCTTCGCCCGTTAGTTTCTGTATCGCTTTTACTATCACCATATGGCACGCCGCCATTGATGTGCTGTAGCGTCACGCGGTGAGCTGCTGATGATATAAATAAATCAAGATATATTCTTCCATTGACTTGATAAAAAAACAACTGCCATCTAACATGTAACGGAAATACTGTGGATTGATACCGCTCGGGGGAAAAAATATGATAACATGAATACATTTTATGGCACCCGTAATGACATGCTGGTTTGCTAAATAAAGCTTGATCTTGTTTTATCAATTTTGCTTACATTTGCTACAGTTTTCCTGAGGAAAAAAAAACGAGAATAAGGGCACATTTCCGACCAGTCTCTAACACCTTGATAAGGATTGTTATGAACCTTTTTTCCATTAATATTCTTTTTCCTTTTCATTAAACGTGTGAACTTGATACCAGTGTGAAGACCAATCTATTTTTAGACTTTTTCCGTTATAGAACAAATACCAACGAGTAATAAAATTTCAATACAGCATTTCCGTTTTACGTTATCTATAAGTAAACCGGTACAGTAATGCCATATTTCATCAATAAAGGTTAATTCCCAACCTGAATTCCTATCTGTGTTATTTTTGCCCTTTTGCTTTTTCAAATATATTACATCAAGTGGATGGTGGATTAGGGCTAGACACACTCTGCTTCAAGCACTATTCAAAGTGTTAAAGATTAGGAAAAATAACACTTAATACAGTTCATTATAGATTAAAGAGCCGACTAAAAAAGATATGCATCATTGATGCATATTTCCACAGACAATCCATTTGTAATAGATAACCGTCTGAAAAAATTCAAATGTATTATGTATTTTTATTGCTTTAAAGTGTAAACAATTAAGTTATGAAACGAAATTGAACGAACATTATTTGCAACAAAATTACATAAAATAACACTTATCTGGCATAACATGAAAAACGTACAAATGACGTACAAATAGATAAGCATATTGACTAGGTCAGGCGACCACACTTACCAAGATGGGATAGAGAAGAAAGCTCGGAATCTGCAAAGAATGATGAAAAAAAACAACGCACAATGAATACAATGACAAAAACATAGACAGGATTTGATGCACAAAAAAGCAGAATAATGAATGAGTACCACACAAAAAAACCCCTGTGAAGAAAGTAAGAATGCGCCATAAGTTTTGTATTGCTGTTCTGATTCCGAATTGATATATTGAACCTTGCCGAACTAATAACGCCGGTCACGACAAATTGCACGTGAAGGCTTTAGAACCATGCCACGATACAAACCTAACCATTTATTGGACACAATTAGCTCGTGGATGCATGCACATGATGCATGCGTTTGTTGGTACGCTAAGTGAAAACCGATGCGTTGGCCGGCTTAGCTCAATTAATCCGATCAATGCGCAGGAAAGAGAAGTGTTTTTATTGTTCTGCCATTTTATCAATGGCCGGTTTAATGGATGAGTGGTATTTATTGTGCTGGCAAAAGAATTTACTTTGTACAGACGATCGAAAGAACTGTCGATTATTTATGAGTAGTTTTGATAACAAAATATTTCCTATCTTTTTTCAGTGTTGAGTGGAGCCAAACAAAAGATAAAGCTTTCACAAGCTTAACGCAGCATGCAAGTGACAGCATGCCTTGTATACAAGTAGGCTGTAATTCAACAGACAGGCTACTGACAGTATTCATTCGCCTTCTGCATCAAACACACAAGAGAAGCACGGGTAAATTCCCCACTCACCTGTATCGTTGAGTAAATCCTGTATACTGCCATTGTCTACGTCACTCCCTTCTCCAGCGGCTGAAAATAAATAAATACACAAAAACAAACTTAAGAATGCTTTCATTTAGCTTGTTTTTCAAGTCAACATGAAAAATAAAGTATAAATAAAATATGAAAAATATACTGTAACTTTATTATTAATATTATTTTTAAAACATCATCTCATATATCAGCTCAATCATTCACTTATATAACCTTGATATTGTGTCGATTGTAGCATTCGTACACGAAATGAAAATTTTGTTTTACAAATCTATAGCAGTAATAAATTTTGGACTTCACTGTATTCGGTTGTCAACAGTTGTATGCAAGTTGTTGCTGAGCAAACCACACAGGTATGCAATGTGCTGTTATCCATTTAGCATGGACACTCACCACTGATCGTCACGAAACTCACCACTTCGAAAGGTGTGTGGTGAATAAGGTTGTCTATTTCCATTTTTATTTTTACAATGATTTTGTTTACATCTTTATCAGAAAACTTTCAAACCTTCTTCAAACATTCTTTATAAAGTGGAATTATTTTTAAATGTCACTGTTAAAGCTCTCTACGGACAATTTTTTTTCTTGGATTAATTAACGTTAAATATTCATTATATTTAACGAAATATTTCTGTACCATCGATTGTTGTAATAAGGTACTTTTGCATTTTTTTTATCAATAATTATAACTGCAAATAATCTTTCAATATACAACTAAGCATCAAACGGCCGATGTTTGCTGTTCATTAGCAACTCCCAAAGACAGACCGGTGCGAAGGGCACTTCACATTTTCCTGTTGAACGGCCAGTCAAGGCATGTGTGTACAGAGACATCTAATCAAACAGTGCTCATTACAACTCATCACACAATTAAAAGGCTAGTGAACACGGGACCGGTAGAGAGCAAACATCGAATCTTTTCCGCGCACGAAACATTCCATGTCGGTGTGGTACAATATTGATAGTCTCTTTTTTTTCTAACAAATCAGAATAAAGAGATAATCAATTTACATCACCGCAGTCGTTCGCTTGCTGCAAGGTTGACTCACATTACCATCGGTGTGTAATCTCGTGCCATTCCGTGCACGAGAGTCGCTTATTTATGCATTGTCGTGCCAGGTTCCAACGTTTGCACACTCGCGCTCCATACATTGCGAGTAACCGTTCGGTCCAAATACTGCGAATCTAGATATTCTCTTATGCAATGCACTCGGCTGTGTCCACATTGGGTTGGCTTCCTGATCATGACACAGCGAAGGAAGGTTGCTTTCCTTCCCGTCGGATGATATGACTAACGCCAACTTTTTACATTGTTTCGTACGGGGGACTCATTCGCCCACTCCCACAAGCGCGCACCTGTCATACCACGACACCGGTTGGTTCCACTTTCTCAATTATCCTCCAGCGAACACAATGTCGAGCTTTCATAAATGCATCCCGTGCTTTGGGAGGGAGAAGGTGGTTGCGTTTTATAGCACCACCAAATCAAAGCTCGCTGCTGCCGTCGTGCGTGGGTCAAAGCTTTCGAAATTCAAACAATTTTACTCGTGTTTCCTAGCGCTGGTCCAATGTGATGTTACACCATCTCCGTCCAACTCCTTCGATTGCCAGCACAAAATGAAGGCATTTTTCAATGCATTCCAGGCACGGCAGGCAGACAGAGACGGTTTTCTTTGACCACCGTGTGAAAGTGTGATCCACACGACCACTAACGCAACCACAACCGTAACCGAATCCTTCCTTCTGTAACGAAACCACCCACCACCCACCACATAGCATATGTCACGACGGGGAGAGGAGCATGTGCCGTTCCACGTCTTCCACCATAAAATTCGGTAGTTTCGGCGGAAGCAGCATTGCTGACCAACTGACTGACCGGTCTCTACGGTCTCGAACGGCATTAGCCGAGTGAACGAGTGGCTATGGTCGGAGTCTTATGCAACCGATGCCTTTGCATGCTTCCATGACGGAAGTGCTGGTTTCGATCAACCGTTGTTAATGTCCCGCGATGGTTTTACATTTCGGAAACAGTGTTCACGGCGATGATCGCCGATCAGAAGAGGAAAAAATAGATTAAAATAGACAAAAGAAATAGACACTAGACGGAGATGAATTTCAACGGATCGAGTATCGAGCGCTAATGCCAGCAATGGAAGCTTATGTAAGAAATGTCCAAAATCTTGCACCCGTTGCAGGCGATCCGTCAATAAAAACGAAGCGTGAAGACACAAAAACCTCGACGACACTTTCCTCGATCTATCTTTTGCTCTAATCGAAATGTGACGCAATAGAAACAAACAAAAACAACAGGCATTTAACAAAAAAAACACACAACACACACATACAATGTCACAATGGCTGGCGGCTTGCGTTCGGATTTGCGGAACGAACACAGCACAGCCGACGTCATCCCACTTCCGGATAACCTTCAAAGAGCATTCATGATTTTTTGGACGTGAACAGCATGCACTAACTGTTCCTGAACCGATGGGCAAACGGTTTTGGGACCGGCCTTCGGCACAGAAACATGGGCGACATGGTATGGCGCCCACTGCTCTGCACGTGCACATCTCCCCCACGTTACCTGTGAACGGTTCGGCATGTGTTCCGTTGTGTGCGGCCGATGACCGTAGCTGCTGATGGAGTGATAGTAGTAACTGTTGCTGCTGCTGTTGCTGCTGCTGCTGTTGGAGCTGGTGATGATGCACCACACCGGCAGACGGTTCGCCAAGGATCGTCATCGTGAGCGGCGAGATTGGCCTTCGAACAAAATAAAAAAACCCTTCCGTTTCGATTTCCGCAAGCCGGCAGACGGCTTGGAAAGGACGGGTCCAAACCGGGCACTAACGACGTCGGCGCGTACACTGATGACACTGATTGTCTTTCAACATGGTAAATCAATCATGTCTTGCTTACGCTAATGGTAATCGCTACCCGCACTAGCGATATTATTCCGGAATAAATTATTGCACTTTCATGCACCGGTGCATACACATGGGCACTGAACCTGGGTATGGGTATTACGATCACATTGGATATTGAATATTGATGGTGTCAGAAAATTTAGAGATTGTAGCTTAACTATTAAACAAGCAATTATTACTCCAAAACCCGACGGTTGAACAGACACCGCCAATGTATTGTTGCATATTTGTACTAAAGTACTAAAACAGCATGTTGCACGGAATCGGTTTTCCGATAACGATGAATACGATTAGTAAGGGGAACTTTATCTGGGTAGCAAATGGAGTTTGATGGTGTACGAATCTCCAACACAATGTGTACCTAATTTCCAATGCACTTGAAGAAACGATATCTTCAGGTTTTGTGTGATTGCACGAATAAACATACTCATTTCTTTTTGCGATTTATCTTGAGATTTATCACTTTTGCATCCCAGCACAATTTTTTTCATCCCAACTGAACATCTTTTCAGTTCAAATTTGTTTCCCTTTTGACTAACTCTATCCACCCAAACCACATTGCAACACTACCATATAAAACCAAAACAAAACAAACAGTTATATCCACCACTGAGGGGAATGGCGTGTTTTCTTTACCGTTCTGCCCTCCACTGAGAAGGGTGAGCCCACGTGAGCGTTCGTCTTGTCACCATTGACGTCGTAAAACGCGTCGTATCTGTAACGTTATGCCTGCGCCCATTCGTTGTCTAGCCAATTGATTGCTTATCGGCTTGTCGATGGCACTCTTCGGTACCGCGTATCATTTCTGTGCGGAACCAATTTATCGCGATACACCGAACGTTTTGATTGGCATGACCATCTTGCTGCGAACGCACAGGACGGCACAGGAGAAACGTTAGTTGTGCACCGAATGATTACCGTTTTTTCAATAGCACTGACCCTTAAGGCTACCCAGCAGGTCATAAGACGTTGTCTGGTGGTTCTTATCGTACACTAGTGTTCGCTTTACTACCTCGACGACTGTCGCGTGGAGTGCAATGTCAAGAATTGTTGGACAACATCCGATATGATCATGATATTACTCGCAGCAGCAAAAAACAAAGTCACTAAGCGCCACTCAAAATCCCAAACAAAAACCTTTTTCATTAACTTTAAACTGTCGCTAACGACAGGAAAACAAAGACTAAAATAGCTTCTTAAAAATCACTGCTGTCCGGTATGGCTACCGACGTAAACGGTGTTGGTAAAGCGTAGAATAACGCACGTCCCAACACCACTTCCAATTGATTATTTTTATGGCTTCGATTACTACTTCCTCCTAGGCAACCGATTACCAACCTGCCCGTGGCGGTTACTGTGCGTCCAAAATTCGTCGCGGTTCTGCATTTTCCGTACAGTTTCCTCTCAATTACCAACACCGCACGGCACTGTGGCTATGGCTGGCTGGATCGTTGAATTTGGCCGATCAGCCTTATGGAGCACTCCCCGCAGTGCGCAACACCATTAAGCGTTCTCGCACGGTGTTTGTGTGCGATCGTTTCCGTTCTGTGCGCACCGTAAGCGCGTAGTAGTGTGGCGCACGTAGTTCAATGCTGTGCCAATTTGAACCGACTCCGGAACGGCCTTGACCGTGGTTCATAAGGAAGCATCGGAACGGAACGATGTCACCTTCTCCATGGTGGGACACGTTCCAGAGCCCAACACCGACACCAACACGATCAAACGCCCGTGGTAGCGTGGTATGGTGTGAAGGTTAAAACCGGAACCAACTAGGAACAAATCGTCCAAGCTCAAGCACCAAGCTAAGTCACATTACGACACTATGGGCGGAAAATTGGACCCGCAAAAGAACTTCCTCAACAGCACACGAGGCGTCACTTAATTCTAATTCGACCGTGAGCCTTTTTCTGTCACATCGTGCATTTTTGTGCGGTTTTGTGTCGAGGCCACACATTCTACGCTGCTCGGCTCCGCTTATGCTGCTCAGTGTCAAGAATGTCGGCCATGGTCAGGCGGAAGCAACATGGAAACCGAACCGATCCGAATTGACCGATCACCGGTAAAATCTGAAGGTAGGGCGTGGCGAATGGGTGAATCGGCTGGCGTGTGAAAGGAAAAGTGACACGGTCGGTGACGAGATTGATTGCATTCCACATGTGGTGAAGAAGCAGCCGCAACGTGTTAGGTTGTTGACTCTCAAGTGGAGAAGAGTAGCATGCACACATTAACCTCGCCGTAATGCTGTGGATGTGCGACACGGCGTGAACTGCTCTGAAGTGGATTGTCACATGATTTGCTTGTTCCCCCACACAGTGCAAACGTACGAGACTACTGTGGACGGGGGCGCTACTGTTTGCTGGAGTTTGAAGTATGTCCTACAGATATTGACATAGAACCATTGCTAGTTGACCTAATTTCCTGCACGATATTTGCTACCATTTTACGCGTACCCATACATAACGTTTTACATCTCGCTTTTTAGCCGTTGCTCAGTACTCCAATGAAGCACAAAAGCACATGTGTTTCGCATTCAATGCTGTCCAATAGCAACTAATTCATCCCGATGCCATTGAATGCAATGGAAAGTTCCACCGTGCAAGGGAACAAGCGCACATTCACTAGCGTCCTGGTATGCATGCATCGAGCGAATCGTTTACCGCCATTAGACGGAAAACCATTCCTGTCGTGCCATCACGGTTGCCGTTCCGTCCATGGCCCATGCTGGGCATCACGTTCGTTCTGTCTTTCCAAATGCATCGCCCGACAGCGATGGCGTAACAGGTACTCATTTCGTCGGTTACACCAACAGCAGCACTGTCAAGCACTGTGTTTTCTCCCAAAACGTTCTCAAAACCCAACAGAGATTCCTTTTCAAAATCGGTCCACATTCCCAAAAGGATAATTCGCATTTTTGTACATTGTGTGGACAGGTTGTCGCATGAAAACTGCACTTTTATGACACACAAACGCGCGAACACACAAATTGGATGTAATTGCTGCTTTCTAATCACACCACAATTCTATTACACCAAACAAACAAACAAACACTCACAGTGGAGAGCAGTGTGTCACACAACCTTCTTGTTAATGACACTTTGCGCACGATTTGCACGATCACGCACGCATATCTTCGTTGACAGAAAACAAAAACAACGGGGAACGGAGAACTGTTAACCGCAACACCGTACCGCGCCGGAGCGAATCAGCAACTGTCCGTTTCGCAAGGACCCTTGCTCCAGAACTGATTCGAACCGCTCCGCCAACGGTCGTTCTTTGCCATTTGGTCCATCCACACACACCTTCCCATCTCACCCCACCCTCTCTACCTCCCCCGACCCTTCCTCCGATGACGCGTTTGCACGATTCCATTCCGGTCGACCCGGTCGTTGGTAGTGAGATTACAATCGTACGTCACACACCGCACACCACCACAGCCGGCTGTTTAGCAACCAACAACTACGAACACGCATACACACACACACACACACACACACACGAAACGAGCGACGTCTGGAGCTCGCGCACCTGTAATCAACGGTGACGCGACATCATCGTCTTCATCGTTCATGATCGTGTTCATTTTCAACTTCTACCGCGTGTGCAACGCATGAACGCGAACGATTGTAACGTGCGCGTTGTTTCTTTTCGGCACGAATCTCACGTGGAAGCGCGCCTGCAACCGACTCCTTCGGTGCGTACCGGTTGGGGTCGAACGACTGCATTGTGGTGGTATTTGTGGTTTGCATTTCTGTGTGCGTGTATGTGTTTTTTGCAGGTTTCATTGTGCAGGTTCGTTTGATACGCGATACGCTTGTCAGTCGGGGAGGGAACGTCTTTATCATGCAGAAGAGATACAAATCAACAAACAATAAAAAACGGAGTAAACGACGTTCCGTTTGCAATATGTCGTCACGCGGCGCAGCTTTTGAACGTTGCTTCTGAGCGTCTTGAAACGATCACTTCAAATGGCAGCGACATAAAACGTTAAATTGGCCAGCTTTTTGTGTAAAAGCTTTGTTTGTCATTGCTTGTGATAAGGTGATATTTACTCGTTCCGACAAGCTTAGTATACATCCAACAGGTGTTATACATGTGTCGAAAATAATGGAAAATGTCTTTAACAGTTGAAACTTGAAGTTAAAGCAACACGTCAAAAAAATCTAATTATATGGAATATGTCTGAGATTTCAATTCTTAAAATTAAAATAATACTTAAAAGTTGTAGTAAAAATGTGTAAAATATGTAGAAATCAAATAATGACATGTGTCCGGCTTAGTCATTCTCCACCGGATATATTGAAAGTTTTTTGAAACATTAAATTTCGCTAAATTACGAAGGGTAAGGCAAATTGGTAGCAAAACACAACAAAATCCAACACTACAATGGAACAGGAACATCAACGAAACGTTTTGTTTGTGACAAGCAATGAAAAACATTCGAGGAGCGGCACTCAACTCCCATTTGTCGACCATTGTTCACCCAAATTTGTCCGATTGTTAAAGCGACAGTCTGTCACAAACAAAGCGCCCATCCATCTGTTCCGTGGCCGGTCTGGTTCGGTTAGAATTTTTCTGTTGCGTGCATTACTCATGTTCATTTCCAGTCGCAACGCAACTAGAGAATTGAACATTCTCTGCTACGAAAAGACACCCGGCGCGTCCTCGTACGACTTTTTTCTTGCTAACAAATAACAAAAATATTTAAATAATCGTTCTGTGGTACACCAATTGGACAATTTTATTGTTGTTGATTGGCCGTTTTGATTGCGATGCAGCAACACACCGTCGACCGGAGAAGAAAAACAACCTCCGCGACCGATTAACAACAACAACGGCACCCATTTCGACAGTTCGATTCTAATTTGTACGTATCGTGACTCACGTTTACGCTGGCGGCTCGGATGAACCTAAAACGGACAAGTGAATCATCGAAGCCGGAAACGTAGCTGAAGGTTATACTTCTTTAGCTCGATAACAAACGGTACGAGTGGTGCCGCGTGAAACAGATCACAGATTGTGCTTTCGGGCATAATAAATTTTAATATTAAATTCATTGGTAAAGGATTATTTCCGCTGCGCTGTGAATCATGGTTAAAATCTATTTTTTAACATCTTTTTCCGCATGCTAAACAAAGAAATGGACAGAAACGCGCTTTTTTTGCTCTCTTCCCCAATTAGAAACAATTCACTCTTTCTTCACGCGCTTGTTTCGTGTTTCACTATCGTCCACTGATGAAATGGTTCGCGCAAGATGCAATCCGTATCGACAAGGCTTCGACGGAATGGAGCAACTTGCTCAAGCGCACGTGGTGAGCACTTATCGTTTGCACGTTGGGCCACACGAACAAAACGAAGGCCTCACTCGACTCGGCTTGCCATGCCAATCGACGGAACAGGTCGATACTGGGCTCGATCAAGAAATAATCATCCCAATGGCCGAAGAGTGACGATCGTGTGCCGACAGAGCGGTGCAGAATCGATATCGACCAGGCAGGCGGTCGAGCAGCAGGGACCACACGGGGCCAATTATCGCCTTACACCAGGCTCATTTCGTAATTAGTCAAGACGCTTAAGCAAACCGTGCCTCCGCGTGGCAAAGATGAAGGTGTCCAGTTCACAGCACCAACAGCAACACCGAAACGAAGCCAAACTGGTGGGAAAAAAAACTCGCTGACTCTGACACGACTAGCCATTGGATGTACAATTACATATTTTCTCCACAAC
Organism: Anopheles rivulorum; assembly: GCA_018908115.1. Taxonomy (NCBI): domain Eukaryota; kingdom Metazoa; phylum Arthropoda; class Insecta; order Diptera; family Culicidae; genus Anopheles; species Anopheles rivulorum. The sequence continues at coordinate 27,969,418 of STHB01000004.1, forward strand.
CAAGCCACATTACCAAATGGCTAGGCGGTTGTGAATGAAAGCATCAAGTCCCTGTCCAAGGCACGGTGCGTTGAGTGGTGGAAGTAGTGCGACCCCTTAACCAACACAGGAATACTTTTGCAATTGTTGCATTTGTATGCTAGAGCTACCATATCGTTATGCTTTTGTAAAGAAATATTTATAAAACAACAACAAAAAAAGAAAACAAATAATGTTTGTTGTAAAAGTGAACGTGTTCGAAGCAAGTTATAAAAATAAGTAAACAAACATTTACGAAAGCAAAATTACCTAAAAAAGTAGTAAACATGCGTCAGCATGAGGATTTCCCCGGCAAATACAAAACAAATAACAACAATTCATTTAGCCACAAGTGCGTGTAAACAATATTGAAAAGTATTGCAATCAACCGATACACATCACACTTAGTTGCCGAAGATACCAGAAACAGGCTTCCACCAAAATGTATTGAACCAAATACTGGCCAAATAATGGTCAACCCGCCAAACCCTTTTTTTATTCAACATTCCTGCAAGCGACAGACAACAATAAAACCGAACGCACGCAACAGCCAAAGTAAACATCAACAAACCGTGACGGGCTGCCGTTAAAAAACGGGTTTTTACGCAAATTTTTCGACGAACGTTAATGAATGTTCGCGTTCGGGTGTTATTTGGGTGCTGTTATAAGATGTTCCGGGAATAATAAAATTTGAAGCTGACTATCGATATTTGGAACGAATTCGGTTGATAAAAGCGTTTCGCGCCGTTTTGTTCTAACACCATTAGTAATTAAGACTATAATCTTTGGCTATAAAGCGAAATGAGGAGAATGCGTTGATAGCGAGATTGAAAAATGCAGATTGAACTCTGTCTGTCCATTCCGACCTTCAGACATGACTTCCAAGCATCCCAACATGGTTGGATGGAAATGTCTGGATCAACCATTCCAGCTGACACATAATGGTATTATTAATGATTTGCTTTGATTGGGCACACAACGGCAGCACAACGGAATCAGCGCACACGAATCGCACAACGGGTTGCATAGATCAATTGAATTTGTTTCAATTAAAATGGCGCAACCTGCACCCATGCCGTCTCTGACCATTATGATGAAAAGCACTTTCTGACGCTATTGAATTGACTCGTGGAGATGTCGTGGAGCGTGAGAAGTACGTACGTATGCTTCTGTACGATCATCATCACAAACCACAGAGTATACAGAGCAAATGGGAAGTGCTCACGACCGGTGTTGTGTGTAGATGACATCTTGACATTACGAAATTTTCCCACTCCCCACTGATAAAGGAGAACGGAGGAGTAGAAGTTCTGGTATGTTCGATGAACAATAAACAGTCAGTTGCATAGTGTTGTGAAATTGATCTACGTCTTACAATCTTGACCTTGAATTATTACCAACCAAAAAAATAAATCAGCACCGTAAACTGATTAAAAACATCAACGCAAAACGTGTTTTGCTTACTCCACCAAGGCCAAGAAAACGCCATTTTGCAGGTGTGTTTGTTTGGGTCGTTTTTTTTTTGTACATAATAGCATGTGTGCATAAAACCGATATTCATCTCGTACAATGTTCAAATCATTGTATCCATATAACAATGAATTATTTACCAGCCGTTCATTCACCCTGGGTAGTGGGCCAGCTAACACCATTTCGGTTCTACCGCAAAGAAACTCATCGATCAAACGCTGATCAGTCTGGTCGTCGGCTTGATCTTCACTTTTTCCTTTCCTGTCTGTTAGATTTCGCTCACATTCTATGCTTTTGTTTATGCTTCGTCTCGCACAAACGGTCATTCAGTGATGATATCGAGATTTTTTTCTCTTCCTAATGGCAATGAAATATTCATAAAAACCCTAAGTGGGACGTCAAACGATGTTTTTTATAGACATTGGGTGCCGAAATTTCAGTTCAAACTGGTATTTAAACGGCGGGATGAAGCCGTAAAGCTCCTCAGCTGTGTGCCAATGGATCAGCCCAATGTCTGTCGAGCTTCAACTTCAAACGAAACGAACAACGGCGAAACGTTTAACGATTATTCATACAATGGCAGGCGAACGTTTGTATACGATACCAGAAATTGCGCATTCAGCAACGCATCCTCAATGTCGAGCCTCACACAAGACGGTTCCAACTTCATCCAGTAGTACCACTGAACTGCAGCGATCCACCAATGTACACCATGTACGGCCATGTTGTAGCCGGTTGCAGAATATCAATTGTCAGCTGTCCCAGTTTTCACCGTGTCACACATATTTGGGGCTAACAGACGGTCATTGCCAAACGTTGGTCACTTCGTGCGCTTCCGATGCGCTGTGTGTTAGGGTTGCCATAACAGAAGACTTACCTGTAAGTAAAGCAAGAACACAAGAGAAAAGATCTTTAGTCTCACGCGCATCTTGTACCGCTTACGGCGAACGGACTCCATCATTAATGTTTGAAGGCTACATGCTCAAGGAGAAAGAGCCTCTAAAAAACGATACTTTCTAGCGGATGATGAGTCGAAGATTGGCAGTTTCACTCTTCATTGGCATTAGAAGCTAGAATGCCCGAGAGAGCGTCATTGAACTTAAATCTTAAATCATTCGCACCATGGCTCCATCTCAACTCGTGTGGATGGAGATGACAACTACGGCAATAAAAAAAAACACATAAAACTACCCATCGAAGCAGGCAATTCCAAGGATGGATACTCCCACATACCCGATCCTCGAGACGTGTCGTTATAGCATTCGAACAGCTTCATTCATAAGTTCCTGTCTTCGAATGCTCCTAAATCTTCGTTCGCTGAAGTGAAGGCTATAGTTTCTTCTTCTTAATGTCAATGTCGGCCAATATGCTGTCCAATGTTTATGCGTCGCAGTGTCTTGACCTCACCGAACAATCCACCAACAAGCCTACGACACGGCGATCTTGGCTATGGCGTGATCTTGGTACGAAAGCTTCCTGTTGTTAAAAATACCAGCAGACTACTCCACTCTCATTAGCACCGATCCTTCCTATCGTGCGTTCGTATCACATGGAAACACGACCAGCGAGCATGATTGTCTAATAAAATTCTTCTGAAACTCAAAACCTGACCACCGGCGGTCCCATTCCAGACTCGCGGAAAACAGGTGTCTAGAGAAACTAGCCACCATTGCTGCTGGTAGTCAGCACGATCGCTATCGTTATTCATTGCCCATGAAGCAGCTGATCCCGTGTGGTCCTGTGTTGATTCTCGATCGAGATTGATCGAGGTCAGGCACGGAGTTGATCGGTGTCGATTGCATAATGCATGACCGCTTACCGAACGCCGAGCACTGCTGCTGGCCGTGCTGGTAACTTCTAATGCCAGACAGAGGTTCAGTAAGGTGCTGTTGGTACGAGTAGTTGCAATTCATCGAGAGCAATAACATGACGTACATACTACCAGCTGGATAATGACTCATTTATCCCGCACGGGTACAGGTGAGTTAATCTGGAATTGCATCTAAATGGTATCGCACATGGGCCGCTAGTATGGTGACGTCTAATTAAGGCGAGTAATAAAAGATCGCATAAATTAGATACACACCATATGTATCATCATACGCTTTTGCTGGAGTATGACACCTTATATGAGGCACAGGTTCCACAAACTTATAGTTGTACCAATTGGTTCTATAAATAAATAGATTAGTATGAATTCTGCTGAATAACGAAATTTAATACGATCTCAGGCTTGTTCTCATTCATGGGATTTTCCCTAACATCTGCATGAAATCAGTTCTGTAGGCTGTAAGCAGACGCATTTGTACGGCTAGCAATTGCAGTTCTTAAGCCATCCGCAAAAACCTGTTCAACCAAGACAGCCTGTGAGGTACAAAGAAACGACCAATCTCCTGTTGGGTCTTTCCTGTGGCATAAAACTTGATCGAACCTCGATTTCTTCCCTGTACTAGTAACTTTGACCACTTTTGGCCTAGCAACTGTAGCAAACGAAACCTATCGTCCAGAACAGGTCTCGGGCGCAGAGAACAATTTTCCTGGTGTACAATGCTCCCTTTTANAGCAATTGCAGTTCTTAAGCCATCCGCAAAAACCTGTTCAACCAAGACAGCCTGTGAGGTACAAAGAAACGACCAATCTCCTGTTGGGTCTTTCCTGTGGCATAAAACTTGATCGAACCTCGATTTCTTCCCTGTACTAGTAACTTTGACCACTTTTGGCCTAGCAACTGTAGCAAACGAAACCTATCGTCCAGAACAGGTCTCGGGCGCAGAGAACAATTTTCCTGGTGTACAATGCTCCCTTTTAATCGCTGTCGTCTGCAACGAGTTGAGCAAACCTGTCCAAGAATCTTCCTCACAGAATGGAATCATTGTGGCCGACGTGTGACGCGAAAGTGAAAGGCTTGGATGCATACCCCGTTAGGAGGTTCAGAGTTCTGCGCTACTGCGAGCCTACACAAACTGGGCAGGAGGGCTGTCCTACTGATTAGTGCGCGCATGGTGAAGGTTCGTCACATCGCCTAGACTTCTGCACCTGCTGACCTCAAGGTAATCAGCCTCTCCAGCCGTGCGTACGACCCCATGTACTGCATGTACTTCTCGTGCGGCCACGCACTGACCACTTCACCGACCGGACCCTTTCGTCAGCCAGCATCACGCACTGACGTCACTAATTGCTGCAGTTACTGGAATTGCTGCATGTTTTATGGCAATGGCGGAAACCGTCTATCGATAGTTCATTAGCCACTTTGCACCAAACGCTGGAGTGCAGTGTAAAACGGAAGTGTCTTGATGTGTGGCGGTGATGTTTTAATTTCATCCGTGCCGTCGTTGGTGGTGGTTCGATTCATTATCATGCTGCCCAGTGATAGGCTACAAATAGATAGCAAAAAACAAAAGAAAAAAAACCGAAACACTCACCACAAACCGTTTGACGTGCCTGTAGCACGAGATTTCAACGTGCCGGAACGGTTCAGGCGACTGTTGCATTATCTCATTTTTGCATACTGTGCTGCATAGTGACGGAAATGTTTTTGCAACAATCGCACCAAGTGGAACCGTGTCAACAAACTGCACAATTTTAATTTGTTATTCTCACTGCGGTCGATATGCGGTGCACAGATAGGTAGTGTACTGGGGCGTTTCCAAATTTGCATACTGTTTAGAACCGATTTGCGTACTGAACCCGTGTTACCTGTACAGCAATTGCAGCACGAGTCGCGATGGTGTGCACGCTGCCGTCAGGTTGTGGGCTCGTGTTTTGCACCAAATGGGTTCAACAACTTATCTTGCTGCTAGAAAAATCCAATTTGCATACGTGCCCAATAATAACGTCAGACGAAACGATTGATCAAAATAGTTTTAATTTAAACCATTATTTTTAAATAGTGAGGAGTCGTAAAACGAGATTTTTGTAGAATTTTCGCTTCAAACATTATACTTAAAAACTACGTTTCTTTACGAACAGCTGTTTAGTACGTTCACCTTAAAATAGATACACTGCACACTAGTGCGGTGACCTCGTTCTAGGGCGTGGGGGACACCTTCAGTGCTCTAGTCAATTACGTTAGTCACCCTTGACAGTGGAACGGCCCTAGTAGGTTTTTTTTTGTTGCACTGTTGCGCAATTTTACAGCTTAACTTCTTATGTTTAATATGAACGAACGTTAGGACATAAACCGGGTTTGTGTGTCGTCATTTTCGGCGTACCTGTGTCTTCATTTCCCGAAAGAACTTTTATGAGTGTGCAGTAAATCTAATTAGTATCACAAGTTATGTGTTATGTTTATTACATAATATTCATAGTCAAAAGTGCCTAAAACCATTACAACACCGTCGGAGACATTGAGTTCTGCTGTAGACTGCACATAAGAACGATGACATGCGGTGAAGCCCATCGTTGGATGTGCATTCCTTGCCATTTCTGACCAGACGCTTGACTATGTCGTTCGGTACAGTGCGACAAGCATTTCCCAATAATGGAAACACTGACCTAACCGATCACTGACCTCCGCCATCCACTTCGCCAGATTATGATAACACATTCCGAGTGTCGCATTACCTAGTTAGAAAAATATAAACGCACGGATCATGGCAGTCGCGTTAAGTCAACGACTTCTGTAACCCGCTGCTAACGGCCAGCAGGCCCAGCACGCGTACTTAAACGGAAACTGCTCACTCACAGCGCACACTGGCCGTAATCTGCTACGGCGAGTGTGTTGCACCAAATGCCAGCGGGAAACCACCATTAATTAGAAGTCCAACGCCACTCTCAAAACAATTTGCTAGACGATCGCGAGACAAGAAGGTTATGACACCTGCTTTTTTATAACTTTGGTAGCTTACGTACAGCGCAGCCATTCAGGTAACGCACTTAAGACTGCCCTTCCTTCTGCAGGTGCACTACTGACCGACCCAAACTGGCATGATCATTAGGTGCGTGCAGCCGTTTAGTGTACGCCTCAAATAAGGTGCTATTTCATGGCAGCTTCACTGTCTTAGTTAACTAGCCAAGATGCTGCACCAGATGCTACCCCAAACAATGTGATTTCTTCCAAATGCATACAGGACCGAAGATCTTCATCTTCAACACTGAAACGGGTAGTTAATTGATTGAAATCATCGGTCCAAATCATCAACCCTAGACCTTGACATCTTTTCGCGCAACGTAAGCCACGCTGAACACGGCGCGAGGAGCATCATCATTTGGGCCTTCGATAAAATTTCCAAATTGGAAAAGACTAAAGGTCAGCGGAAATGTGCGGCTCACTCGCAGTAAACGGGGGCCGGCCATTATTAGGCCGTTTTCAATTTTACGCAAAGTGTATTTCAACGAAAATTTAGTATTGTTAATGACGTTTGTGAGATTTAGATACATGATTCGCTGGAAGCTGTTTGATGTTGCTACTTTATTAATTTTATAAATTGTATATTCACCCTCCTCGCTACTTACAACTTCAACTTTCTCAAGTGAGTCCTTTACATCACTGTTAAGGATTTAAATACGTCACTTTTTGTCACTCTCTTCCATGAGAAGGCAAATAACTGCTTAATAATAAGACAATACACACAACAGCAGTACTTACTGAGAGCTTTTAAACGGACGTAAATGATGTTTTGAGTAGAAATATCAACAAGTCTTATTTGTTGCAGCAGTCATATTCAAACAAGCAAACAGTTGTTTAAACACTTTCTGCAAACCGTACTAATTGACACAATAAAACCAAACAACCTTTGTGAATGTTTTCTGAGCGTCATTTACGCAGTGCACTAAAAGATAATGTCACAATGCATATTAAATACCACGCAACGCGAACAATAACGTCACGTTATGGCTTACGCTTCTTCGTGCGATCCTATAGGATCATTCTGAGAGAAAACAAAACCCTGTTGTACCCTGTGTCCCCGGGGCGGATGAAGTTTGCATTGCAAATGCCGCTTCCAGCAACTCGTCTACTCGGCCAAGATCACCAAACAGATCCAGCCCACCGGCACGTGAGATGACAAATGATCATCACCGTCGGCGTCTTATTGATTGCGCAAAGCGCCGCGACATACCATACCGCCCGAAATGGGATCTGGTGATGATAGATAGGCGACTCGGGCAAACGTGATTGCGATCCTATCCGCGATCCTATCCGTTCGAATTTGACATTTTCACTCCGGAGCCTGTCGGTTGCGACGATGGACGCACGAACGGGCAGTTTGCTTAATTGCTGGTTCTCGTGAAACGCATTATACGCATTCTCAGCCTACAGCAGGCAACAACAGGCGCTACGATATTATTTCTTACCTTAAAATCAGAAACATTCTAAGAGAAAGTATATCGAGTACGAGGGCGTACCTTCGTTTGGCAAACAGAAGGAAAGTAAAAGTGTTTACATTCTTTGAGCTGTTTCTGTTTCTTCTCTCTCGCTCTTACTATCTCGCTCACTTTCGTCACAAACATCTCGTAAATGTCACATGCTCAGAATGCGCAACGTTGCAAAACCCATCAAGTTGCATCGTTAATCGAGTCACGTTGAGTGAAGCTGTCTCAGTTTCTTCTTAAGCATCTCCCTCCCCCCTCTCCTTCCTCCTTCCCCTTCTGCGCTATTCTCTCTCTCCTCCTGCCCCATCTGTGCTTCGCATCAGCTCCTTCAAACCACTGCACGCATCACGTGATGTTCTGTCGCGCAGGCTGAGAATAATTATGCATCGCACAGTTTTGGATTTCAGGCGTTCTTTTTTTTTTCGTTCACGTCGTTGTAAAGTCCGTCTTTGCATACAAGGGGGAGAGAAGAGAACAGCAAAGAAAAAACACCGTTTCAACTTCGGCTTCGGCCGACGGCCGTTCGTCGCTTGGTGCGAGTGGAGTTCATCGAACGCATTATTCGGTGCGGAGGTCTGTCATTAACGGGTTCGTGCCGCCGCTTCTGTACCGCCGACGATACAGAGGCTGCTCGTTTTCGACCCCTTAACATGAAGCTGGCCGTAGGACATGCAAAAGGCTAGCTAGCAGATAGTCTGTGTCGGTGCGGAAGACAAAATCGCATCAAACCGGCTCTTTATAGTGTGGCGATCGTCTGAGCGTAAGGAACTGTGCAAGCAGCGAACGTACTCGAAGGAAGAAGCACCGTTCTTCCTGCATCGTACAGTTGGCCGGGAAGGTAAGTCCTGCCAGTACTCCGGCAAACAGTCCCATTCTCAACAGTACATAGCCCCCATTATGGCAGTGGGCTAACTATCTCGCTTCGGGCGCACGGGTAACGACACAACAGCAGGACTCGTTTCGTTTCGTTTCATTTTTTTTTTTTGTTGCTCGCACGTTCGTTCTCCACTGTTCCACGATCGGTTCATGGTCAAAGCGTCCCGTTTCAAGGATACGCGCACGAGAACGTACCAATCGCGTGTGCTTCTGCTCCGATCATGGTGAGCGACCCAACATGCGCCTTCTGCCGGCGAGCTGAGGCGATCTGATGAAGTGATCTCGCAGACCCACGCATGTTCTATGATTCCCATAAATCAGGCCACTTTTAGCCGCAACGTTGCAGAATAATTGCGTGGCTTTGGTTAGTGGTGCGAGTTTTGATTAACTGCAAGCTTTTCACAAACGTAAGCTCGGCTCGATCTCAGCTGATAAATCCGTGTAACCGTCCACGAAATAGATCAACGCGGAAGTGCTGTTGATGCACAAATGCGAGTTGGCAGGTTACCAGCACGAACGCGAGTTGCGAACCCGCTATTAATATCTCTCTAATTGTTTCACCACAGACTTTGTGCCACCGAGAACCTTAGGTTCGGTTAGCTTTGGTTGTTGGTCTGGTTCGATCGGCAGGTACCAAGGCCAACCACCCGTCCCGGAGAGTTCCCTGTGGGCGACGATAGCGATCGATTCAATTAAGCACAGCACCGAATGCACTGTTCTGGCCATCCAACGTGTGTGGCAACCCTTGCGGGCAACATCTTCGCTAAAATCGCTCACAAAGGAAGCGACAGGAAAGGATCGTCATAATGACGATGAAACACCCCTTTATGCACACGTCCGCGGTTTGCAGCGGCACAAAAATAGCTGCCTCGTGTCATCCATACACATGATAAGTAATAAGCCCGGCAGCACAGTAAAAGGGGCAATGAATTTGGAGGTCATCTAGTTGGTTTAATATTCGGGTCACGATTTTCGTTGGCTCGTTGGAACGTTCTCAAAGTGATTGTTTGGTGCCTGTTTTGGATGCATTGACTAGGGTTTGCTAGTAGCACGGACGGTGTATGATATTGACACCCGTCTTATGTACCGTACTGTGAAATTATACATATTCCATGGTTAATGGATCGAATGAGGCGTGAAATGGGCTCGTAACAAATAAATAATAAATTGTCTTTTTACAACAACTTCAAAATGACATTTGCATCTAACTAACAAGCAAAGTAAAACATTTAAACAGAAAACATCCTAATTAAATAAAATGTTTCAATGTGCTCAAAACTAACAAAAATAAAAAGTTTCCCGCCTTGCCCTACCATTGCAGTCTTTCGTTTTAAATCAACTGCTGCTAAACAAACGGATGGCTACCGTGCCACCACTATCTGTTCACAGTCCCGAAGCGCACCCATTCATTCCATGCTCCCACACGCCTCGCTTCAGCTCCGTGGAATACCACCAAATCTGAGAGTGAAAACTCATTAACGAAGAGCAATTAAATGGGCTCCCATGGGGCTCGAAACGTGTGTTGCTGTAGGGAAAATCGCTAGCGATATAACAATAACGGCAACAAATGGTACACACTTGTGACTGCATTAATGGCGATCCACGTGCGCGGAAAATATCCGTTTCCGTGACTGTCGTCGCGTTTTCCGACCGACAACATTCTCCCCGTTGGCGGCGCGTCCGATCGACGTGGGCCAGCGTTCGCCCAATACACCCAGCACACCCAGGGCCCGAACGTTCTACAACACGTGAATTTTGTATCACTCAACCATTTATCTTATCCCCCGAAGCGGTCGCCAATCTTCTACTCCCGATCGGGGTCCCGTTCCCTCCCTGTCCCATCCATATCCGCTTGGTGGAAGCGTTGGTTCGTTTGTTGTTTTATTTTGTTTTCTTGCACCCGCAACAGTAGCCTCACCATGCGGATCGAGTGAAAATTGCTTCCATTATTATTTTTTTGTTCGCAGGAAACTCGTGGCTTTCCTCCGTGTTTGCCTCGAACCACCGAATGGAAGCGAACCGGTGACGCCTGAACGACCGCAAAACCGGGCCCACACTGATGATGGCGATGAGTAGCGATTATCCATTTGCAGTGGAACGATTGTCCCATCGCAAATAAATTACCATACCGCCACCGTGAGCCATGAAATGCAACAACAACCGAAAATATACACACACAAAACAAATGACAATGTAATTTACATCCCAATCAGGAGACAACTAAATTGTACCAACCGACCCAACTCTGGAAGCACTTTTTCGTCTGGCTGACTTAACGGATGCACACAAATAGGCTGTCGAAATTTTGTTTTTACTGCCCGGAACAAAGTGTCATACAGTGGTTGAATCACTCTCGCTCGATCGTTTCTGCTATATCTGCTATATTCCCCTGGTAAAGGAATGCGCGATCATTTTTTAATTCGTATAGCACACGCTCATTATTTGCTGGGCCCATTTCGTTGGCTTAATGTCACGCGTCACCAGATTTGGTGTACGAAGCGAAATTCCTTCGCCATCCGTTCTGCCTGCATGATGTAACACACCGGAAGAGGCGATGGTACATATTTCTATGCAAATTTGGTCTCATGCCCTGCTCCACGTGTGATGAATTGACGGCCAGATAAATTATCTTCTTTTCTTGGTGCAGATTAAGCAATGTGACAATGTATATATTGTATACAATCCATGTCATATGTGGAAAGCTTTAGAAATTGTATGAGTCATGCGTTGGGAGTGTTGTTGCTGTTTCTTCACAACACTAAACCACACGTCACAGACTCCCAAAGCCGCACTCAGCTCGCGTCTTTGCGCTGCTGATTCACACGTGTTAACGTGATTCCAAAAATTAAACATTTTGTTCCGCAGCCATCAAAGCCATCGGGCTTGCGACATGTTTGGCGCGAACAAACGCACCTTCTGTCGTGGGTGGCACTTATCGTGCCATAGACACGGATATTTAAACAACGCCACACAATGTTATCAGCAATCAGCCTACCAAGTACCGGGCACGTTGTGTACCTTCCGAATAAAACGTCGCGTGATAGATGTGTGAGTTTTGCTAGCGTCAACTGCTCTGCTTCCACGCGGTTCTAACATATACGCGGCCTGCGTACCGTGAGGTGAAGGTCATGGCTATTGGCAATGATCTGTACAGAACTGACCCGATCTTTACCGGTCGCGGTGCGTTAAAAACTCGAAGCGATCGATAGTTGTGCGTCGATCGCTAGCTGATCACCATCGTCTTATGGACATCACGGTACACACGAGGCACGAGGAGCAACACACCGGAGCGGGCAAAAACAAGCAGCACAAGTTCTAAAGCAACACACACTCCTTCGACTGGCTGGCTGTAGTGAGGGTGCGTAAGATCGTGGCTGGGTATTTAAAATGATTTCCTCGTTTTCGCGTGTCGCCGGATCGCGCCTTCTATCGTACCGTGCTTCCTTGAGGTGTATGCGATTCGTAGCTGAGGGTTCTTGTTTCTTGTCCTCTTAGACAAGACTAATTCTATTTTTTTTTTTCACATTCTAACCCCTTCTGTGCCATATGTGTGTGGCTGCGTGTGTAAGTGAGCTTATTAATTGCGCAAAAAAACCAGCGGCAAAGTGGCACATTACCAGGCAGCAGGGTTACATCTGACCCTGACCGGAGACGCACTGGTTTTCGTTCACGTTTTTTTCTAGCATCGCACCAACGGCTGCGTTCTTAACCGCAGCACAGCACCAAGGGTGGCAAGTGCATGCGAGGCTTTTGCGAAAGCGCAAACCCTCCCCCAGGGACCAGTAGCAGTAGCAGCCATCGCTTGCTAATTGGTGCACGATTAAATGTATCGCACCACGGTTGGGACGACCGTTGCTGTTGCTGTTCTTCGCTTACCTGTGCTTGATGCCACCGCGGGCTGATGGCTGGTGGTGGGCAGATCATTGATGACACTGTATCCAAAGTAATCCAGCTTGAACGCGTTACCGCTGCCGAGTTGCCACCCAAAACCGAACGCTACCGACGACTAGGCATTCACGTACCTACAGCACCCGGACACCGACACACTGTATGTTTTCTACTACACTTTTTTTCTCGGTCGTTTTCACTACCTTTCTGTGGTCCGTTGGGTGAGATTCTGTGATGGAACAAAACGAACTGGATTGTTTTGTACTGCAACACCCTAGATGGCGTGTCTTGCTTTCGGTTCGTACAGTAAGAAGGCAGCAATGGTCATCACCATTGGAAGACGCAATGCCCCCCTATATATATATATATATATAGCTGTCAATAAAAACTTTAAACTTTAACATACCGACCGGCGTACCGGCTGGGATGGCTATCTTCGTCTACACCGTGACGATGTTTCCACCCCTTCCAAGCAAACTCTATGCTTTTGGGTGCTTTATGATCCCAAACAGCACAGGCACAACAGTGCAGTGCACGAAGGAAGATGGTTTAGATCTTTGTCACTTTCACACACACCTCTTTCTCTCTCTCTATCTCCCTAACGTGGACGGGAGGTCCACACGGGCCACAGCAAAGGCAAGGAAGGAAGTAAATTTTAAACCCGGCGTACGTCTGTACGGCAAGTGCATAGCCATCCCCACCGGACGCTTCATCTGTGCGGCCGCATGCTCTATTAAATTTGGACACATTTTAATTGCTGCTTAAGCTTTCGTAAGGCTTTATACATTTTCATGGCCGCCTGCACGCGGCCAGTCGTCTGTGCGCGTGTTTTCGGCGTGGAAAACCCTAACCTGGGACCGTACACTAGCGGGCCAGCCAGCCTCAGCCCCGTCAGTGAGAGTGAAGAAACGAGTTTTTCGTGTTTTCACAGCTGGCTAGCGCGGCAAGTTGGAATAACGTTAAAATCGTTAAAAAGTGAAACGTATTATTAGATATGCTTTTGCTTCGTAAAACATAAGCGGTGCTGTGGTGCTTTGCTTCTGCTTCGAGAAAAGAAACAAACACACCTTAAAAGATGATTTAAGCAACCAACGAAACACGATCAAAAATTTTCATTTCTTTTGCCCATTGCTGGATGTTTTTTTCTCGACAAAACAGCTTCCAAACAGCTTGTTTGGCACGCAAAAGAATCATCACTAATGAAGGGTGTTGTAAATGAATCATGTGGTAGCCCGACTAACAAGCTAGTCAAACACACTGGCAAAAGGTGAAGTTTTAATTGTTTAGCTACGGTATTAACATACGAACACATTCCGTTTTTTGTTTTTGACACTTTTTTCTACCATTCTAGCACCTGAAATCGACAAATGTTTGATGATTTTTTACTACCATCGGCGCCCAAATATAGACATTCCGTTCATTACTATTAACACTTCACGGTCACGGCACGGTTCTTGCGTGTGACGGAGTAGAACCCGCAAGCGATTCCATCTGCATGACACCATTTTTAGTTCGAATTCTAAGTAACAATTGGATAAACAATCAGAAGCTTTTAGCACCTTTCTGACTCACGCCGGACGTATCGTTTACTAACGCACTACACATCCGTTCTTTTCCGTTGGCCCTTTCGTTACCTTCCTACCCAGTAATGGACAATTTTCGTTCATAAAGTGTTAGAATTCTGTTTCAAACTACACGCCTTTAAACTTATTCCACACTGGCGTAGCGCAAAGCATCAACTGACACCGGTCAACCAAACTGCGAGACGTTTTCTAGCAAAGTTTCCAGCGTACAGCCAAAGTACGCAATTCGTACACGATTGGCACCGGATGACGTTGCAGGATCACACTCCCGACGCGAGGTTGCACCCGTGTAAACTGCATTACGCCACAGGAAAACATTGTCCACCATGTGAATGCGATTTAAGTAAATGAAATTTCCCAAAATTTCAGTGACGTTCGCTGCCGGCGCTAGACGTAAGTCATGCCGCTTAATTCCGATGAAACAACAACTTTTTGCTGGTTTGATTGACTGTTCTGGTACCGTTCGCCAAGTGCGTCTGCACCGTGGTCGATCTTACGGGGAAAATCGTGGTCACCCTCACTGATCGAGCGGCATTAATTTGTTGATATATTCGCAACTTGCCGATGCTGTATTCTTTCTACTTTCCAACGCCATCACAGAAGTAATTTGGTTTAACTGAAAGACCTTCCAACAAGAATACCCCCAACTGAGCTTGTCCTCTGGATCCACTTTACAGCACCAAACCGGGAGTGGAATTTTGCACAAACCTCATCTCATATCACGTGAGACGATGAATCGTCTCACCACTACCACAGTGATGCTGTGGATAAACAGAAAAGGGTAAACACAGGACGCGCCTTATCACAATGCGACACCTTGTTTTCGCGGCTTTCGTGGAATATTTACCACAAAACACTGGTGGTCGATCTCGAACATGGAGTCGATTTCTTCACAGTCTTGCACTACTGAACGTTTCTTTTTTCATGAAAATAGTTTCAAAAATTTGTATCGATTTTTCGGGAACCCAAACCAACCTGACCAACTGATTGCACTGTAAACCGCACACGTAAAGATGGATAAATCTGGCAGGACTGCACTGCACCACGTGCTCGAAGAAACGGTCACGAGTCTGGTGACCGTGCTGAGCGCGATCGGGTACTTGCACTAGCGCACCGTCCGACGATCTGCCGTACCGGCGAAGCAAAGCAAAGCGACGACGCTGCTAGCACAAGCTGGATTGGATTGCCTTAGCATTAAGTTCACCGCACCGTTCGCGTTACCGTATCTGTGCGGTCTGCGTCAACTGATAATCCCGAGCCAGTCCGAAAGCGAGCGCGCGCGCGCAACGTCGACTAACTGCCTGACGGACGGGGACTCTGTGTGTGCGTGTGCTGCGTACCTCGGCGGCTCGCTGCGTATCTCGGTTTGCACGGCAAAAAGGTTCACTACACACAGAGCCTGCCACCGAACGTGGCGCCGATCTCTACCGGATCGTCGGATCGTTGGATCTTCGTACTAGGCTCACCACCCCCACGGCCGGGTACGGTACTGTGCCTGCAGTGCCTTTCGCACACGACAGATAGACACAGTAACCGATTGCCTTCGCTCTTTCTATCTTTCCGTCTTCCGCTCCGGTCTTGCGCGTCCTTTGCGCAACCGTCGCAAACCCCCGTGCGGAAGCTTTCCGTTTTGTGGCACCAACACGCAGTCGGATTTGTACGCTGCCAAAGGCGATCGCGTCGATCGCGCATGAAAACAGATACGATCACCAACGACAAGATTAGACCAAGGAGAGGAGGGGGGGGGGGTGTGTGAAAGGAGTGGAAAGGCTAGGATAAAAGGAAGGGAGCGGCAGGTGAGGTTTTTATGTTGCAAAAAAAAGAACAAATAAATAAACAAGCTTCACTGCGAGGCGACGAGAGAACGATCTTGCGGCAGCACAACGACCGTTGCCGTCAGAACAGACAAGCACATATGCTGACGAGTGAAAACGATCATCCCTTCCACCCTCGCTCGTTCTAGCACACACACACACACAGCCACAGACACGTAAAGTGTCAACGTAAATGTTATTACAAGCGAATGGAGATGATACAGCGCACCGTAGCATCCAACGTGCGAGACAACCATAAACCTGCCCCAAAACGACAGGTAGATAAATAATAAACAATAACACATCGTCTAAATGATACACGATACAGACAAACACAACCACACAATCTGTCCCCTCTTTCCCCCTTCCACCTCTACCGCCTATTCCTCGCATGCCCCCCCACATCCCGTGCGCGGCATGCCCGCATAATTAGCAGATAATGAATTCCCACCCATCGGGAAAGCAGTTAGGCGCTGGGTGATCTGCCAAATGGACGTGACCGAGGAAAACAGTGACGACCGGCCGGTGCGCCCGCGTTCGTGATTGCCCGGCAAGTCACGCTAGCGATCACGGTCACGCTTCCACTAGCGAACGTTTGGTGGCGCCACTGTACCACCAAACCTAACGCTAGTAATACACGCGCAATTACTATTGGGATTTTTTTTTAAATGGTTGTACAAATCGCATTTGCAGCAAATGGCAGTTCTGAGTTTTTGATTTGCACTTCACAGATTTCACAGATTTGAACGAAAAAAAAGTAAACTACATTAGCATAGCTTTGGCGTGCGTGCATCCTAGCAGAAAGAACAATGAAATGAAATGTAAAATGCAATAAATTGTGGTGAAATTGGTTTTTGGAGCAAACATGCATCATCTTTTTGCGCACCGTTTCTTCAATTTCTTCAATTAAGCAAGTGAATGTTCAATTTTACAACAAACCCACAAAGCTGAACTCTTGAGGTGAAACGAAACAGAAGAAATTAAATTATGTCAGAAGATTAGAATGTAAAATTTGCGTCCAAAATGGAAAGCATCTAGCTGCTGTATTCGAAAGACTCGAAAGACGTCGAAAACTCGTTTTCTGCAACAAATAAAAAACAAGCACTGAAGGTAACCGGAACGATTACGATTAATCAATTTGTGCAGCGAAATCACGCGTCGTACAATCTGGTATGAGTTTTTTCTCTCTCTCTCTCTCTCTCTCTCTCTCTCTCTCTCTCTCTGCGTTTCGTTCGGGGTTGTGCAAAATGGTCCAAAGTACCTTGCGATGCCGTGCACCGTGACCGCTCATGTCCTAGTAAATGCGCGTTTTGCTCAGTAGAATAGTAGCGGCAATGAGGCGGCGAAGGCGAAGGTTCTCACCAGTTTGTACCTGCTTTATCTACAATCCTGGGCGGTAGTGAACATTTAGGGCATGATCTTCATAATTAACAAATAGTGATCCATAAAGAATGCAACGGACGTCGAATGCGCGAATGCAGGGAGTAGTCCTTCACCTTATTCGCATTTTCACAACGCAACGCAGTGAGCGTTCCTGATCTTGATACGAGCATATGCACGTGAAGGTTATCACTATGTTAACTGGCCGGCAGTACCAGAGTTTGCAAGAAAACAATTTGATAAAGCTATAAAATGCATTCCAACGTCCTTTCGATGGCCTCCAAGATATAGCAGGAGGAACAGCACAGCACGCCTGTTCTCATCCTGCTGGGCAGATGGGAATCGGCCAGATACTTACACGAAGGCCACCGACAACATTTTAACGATCGACACACAGAGGACCTAGGCCTTCGGCGTTCGGTTTCCAACTTTCCGGCACGGTGAATACCGGCGTTCCCTGAAAGACCAAGGTGCAGGAACTTCAAGGTGGCTTCCTCTTTTTTTTGCGCACAAAAGTACACACAACGATCATGCCCAGAGGAGGAACCGTTCGCCGTTGATCGTCAGTTGATCGGTTTCTGTTTACGCTTTTATGCCTCATTCATGGGCGCGATTTGATTAATCGTGTATCATTTACTGAACCGCCACACTCTCACACACTCATACAATCCGGAAGAAAGCACGCTGCTGCATTCATGCCTGTTGTGTTAGGTTTTTTATCGATTTAACCATTGAAACGCTTAAACTTTGTGCCGCTGTTAATGGGCTGTTAATCGACCAAAGCTCTCACGCTCCCACGCACTCCTATACCCTGTGCCATTTCCCACCCTCGGCACAAACACTGGCAGGTCTCTTTTCTCCGCCCAGTAATGTTCGTACCGCTCGCTGTCAAGGTTACGAAAGCTTCCGTTTGATTGATAAGCGCTCTGGCAACATTCACCCCACCGAGCGTTGAGGCTAAGGGCGCGATTTTACTTCCGTTCACCACAGCCACCACACACACACACACACACAAAAGGTTCACGCAATTCACAGGTGTAGCGCACGATCTGAAGTAGAGGAGAAGTTTTTTGTTTGTTCGTGCGCCACGTTTTACGCACGCAAAAACTGCATGAACTGCGCGTCGCGTCTTCCGTTCACTCCGGCTGCAAGTCTACTGAGGGCATGGAACTACCCAGATGCAACTGCTCCTAACTTTTGACCGTACCGGTCCACCCGGACTGGGTGGTGTAGTTTCTTGCTCTCACCCGCGGGTATGATGCACTAGCGTACATTTTGACCTTTTCCGCCTTCTAGAACACTGCCGCATCTGTCCGGAGGGCAATATTCACTTCCTTCCGCAGATGATCTCAACTACTTCCCTGCCTCAGTCGTACCCAAAACCCTACTCGTACGCTTTGGCTTGGGCTGTCCCCTAGGATACTCGGTACTGCAACCGAAGCCGAGCCGAAACCGATCACCATTTGTCGACAATCTCCCGGGAGCGTCGGGCTGCAGGGATTTGGGTTTTGGTAGTGGAAGGGCACGTCGGCTAAACCAGCAGACCGACCGTTTACCGCTGACAAGCTGACGTTTGACCTACAGGACGGGAGCAACACACCACCGTGCTATCGACACACCTGCGCGCGTATACGAATGGCGTGAACGACGCGTACGACCCTACCCGCGGTCTGTTTGGTCCGCAGTGAACGGCAACGTTACAGGTCTCGTGACATCGCTCGTTAATCGTTTAGTTTCGTGAGCACACGGCAGGACTACGCACGCTTTGCGCCAGAGGTTAGGCGACCGAGTCAACCGTTGTGATTTGATCTTGAACGAGTAGCGACAGCTCGCCCATACCGTCCGAGCCGCCATGTTTTTGCTCGCCTCCTCTGGCGGTTATAGCCCGGAGGGGGTTCTAGTCACTCTGTGTGCAATGGATCGTACACCGAGGACATCCAGTTCCGTCTGTACTACGTCCCGGGCGTAGATTCACATGTGCGTGCTTGTCCCATTCTGACAGCGGTCGCACAGCGTCTACGCAGCGATATAGTTCGTTAGCTGTGTACGCGCAGTGATGAATACGGCGTTGAAACCTTACTGGCGTATACAGTTGATATACACCTTTGTACAAGGGACGGGCCCGTTTACTGTTATGAATCTTAACCTTAATAATTTACGCTATCAAAGGTGTGGAATTGATGTTGATTTAAGAATATTAAAAACTGATTCGAATGCACTATAAAGTGAAGATAACAACGCGTAAAGTACATAGTATAAACTGAACGACGAACAGGTGTCAAAAGAATTATAGCAAATGAATCATCTACACACGCATAAACCGTTGCAAACAGTGTGCCAATCGAGATACATCAACGAATAACAAGCAAAGAGAAACCCAAAACTTTCCACCTTTATCACGATCTGCTGATCGTATGGTACAACCACTGCCAGTTGGAAAATGTTGAAACCTTGGCGATTAATTACGTTTCGCAAATAAGTCAAATGTCAAATTAAGCAGCCGAAAACAACAATGGCATTGTGTCACCA
Source organism: Anopheles rivulorum (assembly GCA_018908115.1). NCBI lineage: Eukaryota > Metazoa > Arthropoda > Insecta > Diptera > Culicidae > Anopheles > Anopheles rivulorum. The sequence continues at coordinate 27,989,288 of STHB01000004.1, forward strand.
AGGACGCCTAGACGGAGTTCCATACTGTCGGAATGCATTGTGAAGATACAGCAACAAAGCCTATAGACAGCTTCAATCAATCGCAGCTACAAACCATGGCAGGGCATACCAAGGATCTCCTCCACGAACTCTGCAGGACCTGATCCTTCCTTTGGCGTCCGCAGAAGCAGGGTGTTCTGGCTATATTTGACTAACCGAAACAAAAAAGAAAGACATAAAGAAAAAGCCTTTTTTTTGGTCGGTAAACTACAAAAGAGTTTGCTTGTGGGGTTAAAACTGGTTGCACGGTCGTATCACCTTTTCGCCAACCAGTGCAAACCAGGTGACCTGACCTGGTAATTTCGAACTTTTCGCCTAGTTAACGTGGTCGTTACGCAATCGTGGCATGTTGCCATTTCAACTGTAACCGGGCCCCAATTTCACTGTCTTCTGTATGTAAGCGAGACACCAACACAAAAAAAAACTTGTCTTTCCTGTTTATACTAGCGAAGCTTTCCAATTACCCGAGCGTCACATCACTTGTTAATCATACAGACCTAGACTATCAAATGGTATCCCTTCTTTGGAATGGTGTAGCATGTCCGAATAAATCTCGACGCCGAAATTTGACATTCCTTCAATGATTCATGTTTGCCTTTGCCCCCTGCCCATCGCAACCTTCAACCAAACGGGTGTACTATACATTCAGCAGTACTAATATTGATACAAACGGAATGCTTTAGGTGCTGAGCAACCAGTTCTCAGTCCGTCCAATATCGGCCGTCACGCCCAACGGCCGTCCTATAATTGGATGTTACGCTTCATTTAATTGCTTTTCCAGTCCGCTCATGTCGCTTTCGGAAGTGCACACTGATCGGTCCCTGTTATACAAATCTAACGCCCGGGTCTTGGGTATGGGCAGCTATCTAATGAACTTCCATTTCCTTGAACCTGTACGGAATCATGGCCAAAGTCACATCACGGGGCGACATCGCGGGGTTTTTATCTGACGGGACGCTATCACGATCACGGTCTGGCTGGTCAGTTTTGTACCGAGCGCTATCTGCAGTAGTGCGAGCGACCCATCATGACATGTTTGCGTAGCCAATGGAGAGATGAGATAAAGATGAAACCGCCGTGCCTAAAGAGCCCGGTGGTGTCCATGTGCCGTGCGTGCACCAGCGTACGATCATCGTGCAAACGCGCTGACGTTGGGTGTTGGGTATTAAAACCTACACGGGGAGGCTTTTCATTGCCACGCTTTGTTTTCCTAATGATGAACTTGCCAAGGCCATACGGTGGGATATCAAGTTCACTGTGCATGCAACTTGTGTTTGTGTACTTGCGCAGGCCTATTTGATTTCCCGATGATCTGCAGATCGTGGCTGTGTAGTTGTTAGACTAGACAGCACACAAAAACAAAACCTAACGTTCCCAAAAACCGGAATGCTTGTTTGTGCGTCGATAAAAGCTTTGCCCCCAAGACATATCCCACCATCTTGATGCATTTTGACATTGCATTCCTATTCAAAACTCACAAGTTCGAGCATTCGATGTGACTGTTTGGGTTTCTGCGAGCTGCGGGTGTCGTGTCACCGTACGGCTGATTGGAAAGGCATAAAAAGCCCGCTTTTCTGTGGTGGACCAAATTGCAGCGAATATATCTCAAGTGTCGGTTTCCCAAATGTTCGCTCGCTGGTGTGCACTGGTACACAAACAGCTTAAGGAAGCAAACCACAGACAGAAAACCGAAAAAACTTACCCACATTCACGAGTTCCAAGCGAATGGTATCACTTCCGCTTCACCTAAAACTCGTCAGCATCGTGCCTATGCACCAGAACCGGATCGATGAATTTTCGCAACCGATCGGTGCGATCTACGGAACTAATTCGAATCGTGTTCCGAAAGTGCCACAGAACTAGTAGTAGCCGCGTTTGGAAACACAAAACCCCGAAGGCCACGTGCTATTTGCGAGCCTGGGGTCGTAACTGGGCCAGGGCGGCAGGTGTGTTTGGTAAGCGACTCGCATCGCATCAAGCGATGTGCAGCGCCTTGTGGGTGACGCAAATGTACGGCCAAATCGGAGTTCCAAGAGTTTGTAAGACTACCGCAAATTCCTAGCCTCATTCTATGAAGCTTCTAGATGGCAACAGATTGCTTAATCTGCAATCGTTTACTGCTCGCTTCTGCCTCACACTCACGGCGCCCCGTCGATTCGTTGAATCGGCCCGATTCACTGCCCTACGGCGTATGCACAAATTCGAAACGACAGTTCATCTGGGTCACCAAATGACCGGCTAGTCATTAACCTTATTTCGTTCCGCTTCGCCGAACCGCTTCAACTGCAGCACTTTTTTTGTTGCTGCTGCTGCTTTGCAACTCATCCATCGGACACAATGCGCCTGGCTGTGGTCCACACCCGGTCAACATCGGCATCCACCCTGTCGGAATCAGTGCTCCACAACAACGTTGGGGCACGGGCACAATTTTGGGCACAGGTTTGTGCAAAAATTTTTGACACCCGGTAACCTAGAGTGCGAACTGTCAAAAAGCTGCCGGGGCCTTAGTTTGGCACTGCACAACTCCTTCAAGAACCGGTTCAGTTGCGTAAGATAATGCGAGCATCGGTGAAACCTTCGAAGTGAAACAAAGCAACCCTACGGAGGCAACACGCCGTACTTTAAAACGATCCTTTTCGAGATCACTCGAGATACAGACGAGCACGTTTTGGGGTTGGGAAATGAAACCGAAAGCAAGCAATTGGAATTGACAAATACAATAGCGCGCTACATGACAGGTGCCGACTCCAAAGCTAAACAACAAAGGGAAAGCAAATCACTAAGTTCAAATGACTTAGCGTTGCGTATTGTTGCTAGTTAATTCTTGGTGCAGCTTGGACCGACTCCACCCGATAGCACCGATCCATCCTTACTGTCTGCAGCACACCCTATCGATCGGCATCGACCCGAATTCGATTGCATATTGTGCAATTGTGAAACGGTGTTATCTTGATCGAGAACGTACACATTGGAGCGAACCTGTAATTATTGTTTCTAGGCTATAAAATAAAACAAACTAATAAGATGGTACTGATCACCTCGGCTTAACAGCACCGATTACTTAAACTGTGCTACAGAATGCCCTACGGACATGATTAGCAAATATTGCATTCTATTCGTGTGTTGAGTAAACTACAAATAGTATTTCCCACATTATCCGCCAATTGAGAAATAGTTTAAAGCATAATGGAACGATCCAACAACAGTTTCCGTTCTACTAAGCAATTTAAAGACCTAGTAAACGATGGCATCATACAAACGTACAGCTGCACTTTAGAAAGTTGTAATGTCCATTAGGGATACTTAAAATTAGATTAAAACATCATTAAACAAATTGAGCTCATTTCAAACACTTGACCGCAGCGAGCGCAAATTCCAACACGTTACATGTACTATAATTATAGCAAAATTATATTGCTAAGTATGTAGAAGCCTAACATCTTCCCTTCAACAAGTGATAAACGAAAGAATGCAACACTGCATTAACCGATTGATGCGCTAGTACCAGCTGTGCAGCTGTGTTCCACACGTTTTTGTGTTTTATCCACGTTGCATTTGGCTGGCATTTTGGTAATCGTGGTACGGCGCTGCAGCTACAGCTTAACTTGCTCTTACATAAGCCACAGACCGGGCATCGGAGTGGCATGACCTGCATGTGCTTCAAAACACTTACAAGCATAAAATCCGACCCTCGGGTACATTGAATGACATTGTGAGAGCAGCACTAAAACTGGGACAAGTGCATCATAAAATATTGCGGTCTCACAACACCGCCAACACGCTGCGGCCGATGATGGAACGATGTGGGTCGATAATAAATTTAAATATTGTCTTATATAGAATTTCTCGCCCCAAGACGCAAGTGAAACACGGTGCATTGTGGTTATTTATTTTTCAATTCTTTACCCAATATTTGACATCACTCCATTCACTCCTTCAAGTTGGTAGGAAAATGTATAAAAAAAGTTAAAATTTATTAGCTTTTAAAGCAAAGTAACTGTTATGCAAATGTTTCTTCCATCATTCCATAAACAACAACATGCGAAAAAAAAGATGGACACTATCCTACCGCGCATAGTTCTCGAGAGAACTTTTCAACCTCTTTTTGCTGGTCAAAACAGTCATAGACTGGTTTGTGGTAGAGCGTCATAACCCCTGCCGGGCCGGGCAGAGTGGCGGCTTATGTTTCGATGCTTGAAACGTGACCGTCTCGCCAGCGTTCGATGTAGTCTGTTATGAAAACAAATGGCACCTACCTGCTTCATGGTGATGGTCGTGACTCTCGTGCCCGTGATGCCCATGGTGATGATCGTGGTCATCCTGCAGATGGTGCTTCAGATGATGCAGATGAGCGTAGAAATGGTGATGATGCAGGACGCAGGCGAGATCGGTACAGTTTAACATAATTTCGTATTATGTGCCGAGTGTGTCGCTCGGTCGATCTGTCCCTGGCTGGGAAGGATGATTTCGTACGTCGTACCGTGTGTTTCGCTTGTTTTCACCGACTTTCCACTACGTTCGCTAAGCGCATTCCGCCCGGTACTAATATCGCTTTATTAGCCGGATCTCTATTACTGACAATGCCGAAAGATTTTCGTCGATCAAGCAGCGCTGCAGTAAACCCTGTAAAGAAATAACGTTCAAAGTATAATTAGTCGTTTTTTATTCCTCCATTCTTGATCTCGGTAGTAACAGTTACATGTAGTTGTAGCTAAGCACGTAAGACGCTACAAGATGCCCAGACAATTAGACCGTGTGCACCCTAGGTAGTAGAGACAACACACTCCTTTCTTCCGTGATGTTATTCAAGGATTTCGAGAACTATCGAAAACCCACCGCTCGCTAGCGAGAATGAACGACGTGCCGTACCGTACGTCTGTGTGGACGAACACTTCCTGCAACACCTGGGCCATCAGTGTTCGCACCATTCAAGGGAGATGAATGTACTGGCCGCAACTTCTAGCGTTTGCTAAACACAGAATCGTATGGATCGTACCGCCGCACCAAGAGCGAGTGCCGCTATATTGTGGCGTGCGCTCATGTGTCCTTGGCTGGCTGAAAATGTCGAAGAGCCATTGCGAAAGATTACGCCAAGCAACGGAACCGGCAGGTGTTGGGGTTGATTATTTGTGTGCGCTTCCCTTCCCATGCACGGTGCCTTTGCACAGACAAGGGTTGGTAGGTGGCAAACTAGCGTCGCTTCTTCAACACAGACACACAGATAGAACAGATGCGAAACACTGCACCGACTGCCGAGCGGTCGGTCGATCATGATGGGATGGATTGATCAACCGTTGCGAACGCTAGCGGTGCTAAAAGCTTGCTCGTGTCTCGATGTGCTTTGGCGATGAGGCTTAACGATAGTACAATTAATTAAAACAGCGACAGGGCTCAACGGTACTGCTCGGTAACCGCTTATTACAATACATACAGCGCTACATTTCCGACACCGATTTGTTTCGCTTTAGAAAATTTCCCTTCCGGGAATCGAGCGCTCAGGAGAAAAATCACAACCTTATAATTGCAGGTTTTGTAAAATAATCTGGCAAAGAAAAAGTAAGTGGATATTGGCAAATGGCACTAGAATATCTATTAATGGGCGAATAAATCACACTGTTAGATTAAACAACCGCTACGATAGCACTTAAGCTGTCGGAAGGAAGAACTGTCGGGAGAACGACATTAGTTTTAGTGTTCAAAACCACATTATTCTATTAACCAGATCTCCTCTATTAACTATTCTGTCTACTAAAAACCCAAAAATAAACAAACAACAGACTGCCATCAGGTTCTGATCATTAGAGTTGTTTATGTCAAAAATTTCTCTAAATTTATTATTCAATCTTTATCCCAAAGAAATCAACGATCGGATTATGTTGACCCTTTGGTGGGACCAACGTGACGTAGTATATTATGAACAAGCAGTTCACCTCGATGGAGAAAATTATTGGACGTCCACATCAGATATCTCAGATTTTATCCTACATTGATGACATCATTACACCGTGCATCAGAAGCGAAATAAGGGATCGATAAGGTGACTGATTGAAGATTTGACCCTTAAAAATACCAATACAGCATTGGTTCACGTTCACATCGGCAGTGTGACGAATCTACACAATTTCTCGCCTTAAGAAAGCTCGCCGTAACATCAACAATATGAATAAAATAGTTGGCTTTATCGATACAATCGCAGTTGCATCCATCCGAAAACATCTCAATAATTTAGTTAATGATGAAATAATTAAAAATGCACACATCTGACACAAATGCTTGAATAAAGTATCATGTTGAGCTAACCTCGTTCGCACACGCGCCCGTTCGACATGCTAGTGGAAAGTTATTTCATTCCAGTTCGAAAAGACACGTAACGTGCGTTTGTCGTTATGCAAGACTACCGAGCAAATGGTGCAAGCTTGCGATAGGTGTACGTTTTATCGAAAGGGGGAAATATCTGTCCGAACGTTAATCAATCACAACTGGGTCGTCTTCAGCGATTCGACCCGTGTGACATGTTGGCAGAATTTCGAACCTTGCAATCGGTTTACCCAACCGTCAAAACAGGGCGATCAAATTTTTGATTGGAAATGCGTACGCAGGTTTACCTATGCTAATAAAAAGATTGTAAAATCTCACACGAGCCACTAAGTGGCTACCAGTCCTCAGTATCAGTTTCCACCGCGATGGGAACGCACGCTTGAGTGTATCTTATCAGCGACGGCGTATCTTCGATTGATTCCCTCGATTCGCACGTGCAAATGTATAACAACCTATCGGGACGATCGTTACAACGAATAAACATTCCAGCAGCATGAGTACACCGGTAAGATTAAAGGGTAGAGAGTGCTTCGCTTCAAACAGACGTATTTTTCCCCTATATTGCTATACAATATCCACCACCAGTTACGGAGGAGTCACATTACGACTTGTCTTGCAATTCTGGTTCGCTCAGACGCCGGTACATCATCATCATTATGCATGCACGTCTGCATCGGCAGACTGAAGGCAGCAAACATGGTACCAAAGGACCAGCCTGTACCACGTGCCATTCGGTCTGGTTCAATTCGCCGAAATCCTACCTCCCGCTCAACAATCGATCATTAACACGCCGGTATTGCGTCAGGGTTGCGGACGCAGGCGAAAACGTCGTTGCGACAAGCAGGCAACACCGACGACAACGCCCGCTGTTCATTGTTGGGCCGATTTTAATCGACACTGTCATGTTGCAACACCCAACACTCTGCGTACCTGTAATTGCAGACCAGCTAAATGCACAGCACACGCTTTACGCCCGTCTGACACTTCTTTGCCCTCGAAACACACCTAAAACGTCCTTTTGAACCGCCACACGGCGAAGCAAGTTAAATCTTTAGTTATTTTACAATTTTCTATTTCATCAGACACAATTAAATGATCTGTCGAGTGAAAATGTTCATGATGGTTTCTTTTAAACAGCCACAAGGTAGGTATACATTAAACGGAAGATGTTAATGATGGATTGTGTGTCTCAGATTACTCCTAACCCACTTCTAAGTCCTTGAGCCATTGATTACCAAACTCGCGATGGGTCAGCATCTCAGACTGTCACAACCTTTTGCCATCAATACATCCCCGTGATGGAGTACATCAAGATAACATCTTCGCGACAATCCAAAATAAATGCCAANTGCACGTCTGCATCGGCAGACTGAAGGCAGCAAACATGGTACCAAAGGACCAGCCTGTACCACGTGCCATTCGGTCTGGTTCAATTCGCCGAAATCCTACCTCCCGCTCAACAATCGATCATTAACACGCCGGTATTGCGTCAGGGTTGCGGACGCAGGCGAAAACGTCGTTGCGACAAGCAGGCAACACCGACGACAACGCCCGCTGTTCATTGTTGGGCCGATTTTAATCGACACTGTCATGTTGCAACACCCAACACTCTGCGTACCTGTAATTGCAGACCAGCTAAATGCACAGCACACGCTTTACGCCCGTCTGACACTTCTTTGCCCTCGAAACACACCTAAAACGTCCTTTTGAACCGCCACACGGCGAAGCAAGTTAAATCTTTAGTTATTTTACAATTTTCTATTTCATCAGACACAATTAAATGATCTGTCGAGTGAAAATGTTCATGATGGTTTTTTTTAAACAGCCACAAGGTAGGTATACATTAAACGGAAGACGTTAATGATGAATTGTGTGTCAGATCACTCCTAACCCACTTCTAAGTCCTTGAGCCATTGATTAGCAAACTCGCGATGGGTCAGCATCTCAGACTGTCACAACCTTTTGCCATCAATACATCCCCGTGATGGAGTACATCAAGATAACATCTTCGCGACAATCCAAAATAAATGCCAAATGGTATAAACACGAACACGCCAAACAATGGATGTGATAAACGATCTATCTTCAAGAATAATTTAAACCGAACCAAGCCTATTGTACGATTGTCTTTTTTATAATACTGTACTAAATATAGTTGATGAGAGACGTTATCCTTCAAGATAATTCATTTGGCAGTAAACTCTGCCCGAACATACAAACGTGTAATGGTTAAGTTGCTTCGTCTGTGCCTGCATATCTCTGTCACTTTCTTCCAAGGTTCTCCACTGAAACCTTCAAACTTAACGCCCTCTTACAAACACTAATCAGCGGCTCATCACAAAGTATGTGGCAAAACTCCCGTAACGTGCGAATCAATGGCAGGATAAACACATCTTTGGCAACACAGCCTCGTAATCATCATCATTAACCAGGGTCGATTTCAACAATGCGATGAGTGATGAGCACCAAACACCGCGTTAGTGTCTATCCACGTTGACAGCTAATGGGGTTTCGATCACGGGCTACAACGACAGATCAACATCAGCACTAGCTACGTACCGATCGTCACGTTCGTTCTCGTGAACGTTCCCGGTCTGGTCAAACCAGCTAATAACTAACGAACGCACCGGGACTGACTTACACCGGCACACCGATGAAGGAACACACCGAAGAAGAATTAATCGACGCGAGTAAGAACAAGCCGTGCTTTAACGTGTTCGCCATCAGTTGCAAAAAGCCCTTTCAATGAGTGGGGCTACGTAAGATTCATTTATTTCTTTGACGTATCTACCGGTCCAAAGTCACTTCCTACTCGATCACACCGGTACGAGAGTGAACAGCATGAAAGTGCATTTTTATCTTGACTTAGTCACAGCCAGACACCGAAACTATTCATCCTTCCGGAGCTCAAATCCGCAAAGTGTATGGTAAACACTACTGGATAAGAACTATATCCAATCCAATCCAAGCTTTTCATCCCAGTGAACATACAGCCCACCCTAGCCATTAGGTGGGTACTACACGACATAAAAACCGGTATCTGGNTCCTACTCGATCACACCGGTACGAGAGTGAACAGCATGAAAGTGCATTTTTATCTTGACTTAGTCACAGCCAGACACCGAAACTATTCATCCTTCCGGAGCTCAAATCCGCAAAGTGTATGGTAAACACTACTGGATAAGAACTATATCCAATCCAATCCAAGCTTTTCATCCCAGTGAACATACAGCCCACCCTAGCCATTAGGTGGGTACTACACGACATAAAAACCGGTATCTGGCCACAGAATTTCACAACAATCCTACATCCCGAGCGGCGTGTCGTCGTGCTGATGCTGTGGCCCGGTTGGACGGTGGAAGACTTACGCCACCCATGCTTGATTGACGATGCGAAAACAATCTCAGCCTTGAACTCGGTCGGGTCTTCGGAACGTCGAACCGGAAATGTTTTTACACTTCAATCGGGCGAACCAATTGAACGATTGTGGCCAGCGACGGTGGCGACATCTTAAGCGCGGTTGCTCAACATACTTACGCGCTGTTTGTGTGCGCTCCGGCACCGGTTTAGTACGACGGAGCTGTAAGGAAACGCTTCACTAAATCCACTGCTCTGTATCCGTGGGAGAAAGGTGTACTTTCCTAATCGGAACAGGTTATTGTTTGTAGTTTACATTTTCTGCTAGATTGCTCCTAGCTGCAGTGCATATTTAAGTATCCAATGGCATCCAATGCGAGGTACATAAGCTGTCATTTTAAACACGTATTGGGAATTTCCGACAGATTTGAACGGGTGTTTGTGCCACGTTTATGAAGTGTTATCTCGGATGTGTTTCTGTTAATGTTTCCTCATGGATCTTGTCAATTTGTATTTAAATAAGCTACTCTGTGACTAATTTAAGTTTCTAATTTACTTTGCGAATCCGTAATTAATACTCCGTTGAATAGATAAATGAGGTAAATGAGAATATCTATGTAAAATATACTCTCGTGATACGATAGTGCAAAACCGTATCATAAAAAAATCATTACATTACACACCTTACGCTAGTATTAAATTATCAGCGCCATGACCCATCGCCGCCTTTGAAGCTTACTACGCATACTTCAGCGCTAAAAGTGAAACAAAGTTGACCTGATTAATTGCGACTACGTATTCTAGCGACATACTTTCCATGTCACCTATCCGCTGTCAAGTTCTTTCTGTCCTCAATCCGTACCCGCGATGACCGTCCTGATTTGGATGCAACTTTTAAATACACACAAAAAAAAAGTTACCACCACCACCACCTATCAGCTCGTTAGCGCCAGTCCGTACCGGAAGCCGAGGTGAAATCACTTTCGAAAATATGAAAATTGCGCCACGAAACTAAAAGTGCGCCAGCAGCGAACGCTCGTGCGCACTCTTGATATAACGCACGCACGCTGCAAAATGCAACCGATGGTGCACGCCTCAAGAGCAACCTGTTGAACGCGCTACTTCACGTTCGATTCAAATTTGATCACGCCGTGTTGGTAGCGGTGGAACACACAGAAAATAAAATGGTCTGGTGCAATGGTTAAGCACCCATTAAAGGTAGCATAATTTTACACGCACACCACACGACAACTTCCCACCGCACACGCGCGGTTATTATGATGTGCTTGGTGAATTGCAAACTTTGTTGTTGTTGTTTTTTTATTGTCTAGTACAGTAGCTTTAAACTGTTGTAATTTCTTTCCCTTTCCTTTGCTTGTGCTCGTGACTGTGAGCTTCCGTCACGGTTATAGCGATAAGCATTGATCACGTGAGGTTTGACGTTGCCGCTGTCAAACACACAAACTGTCAAAACAATTACAAAGACCCGTGCCAAGATCACGCAGGAAGCGCTCGCATCGGTGATCCGTACCGATTCCGGCGAGGAGAGAAATGAACGTTTAGCATGCTAGTTTGTGTATAAGCGACTGCAGTCCTCCAGGGGGACGACCCTGCACGGTGTTACAGTTTTCTAATCTCCACACGCACGCTAAGAAGTCGCGTTTCATTCAGCGTTGCGTTGCAGTTGTCGTTGACGCATATCGCATAACCATCGCACTATCGCTATACGTTACATCAATGCGTGGTAACGATGGTGACAGCTTGCGGCCAGTTTCTCGACACGGCACGACATAATCTAGCCTTATCTGGAGGGGTTCCGAGCGGCCGTCAGAAGATTATAACATTATTTAACAATTCGCTCCGCTTGTTTGTTTGTTTGTTTGTCCGGCAGCTCACGGGTCCAAGGATCAATCAATTAGCGGCTGGAGGGCCAAACAGCTCTCCGTTTCAGTTCACCCGCAAGTACACAGTTGCCAGAAATGCAAACGAATCGGATTATAAATAGATCTACGACCAGGGGTCGATAGAAAAGCTTCGTCATTTTGCCCCAAAAAAGGGTCATACAGCTAATTTTAGCTCCTTGCTTTTACAATCCAAGATGGCGGCACCGTGGTTGCTCGTGGTACTTTAAACAAATTTAAATCCAAACGAACTTGAAACCAATGTTGTTTGATTGCATAACATCAGACATCAAAAAGCAACACTTGTTTCGTGAAGATCTCTTTCGTTCCAATCGCAATACTTACCGATCTACAAGTCGCTGATCCAATTCCCGGATATTTATTTTTTCGGGAAGTACTTACTGCCACCTTTCTATCACACACTCACACACTTCTTGACGCTTCTTCAAGCGACCGGAACCGGAAATATTTTCTCCCTAAAACGGGTACTTCTTCCGGCGCAGTACAACGCGTCTTATTCAAACATTCGTGAAAGAGCCTTTCGCCCTGACGCCAGCAAACACTAACGGTCACTCAGAAGAGGAAGAAAAACACACTATCGGCGACGGAAAAGAGGCGCAAAGAAAGGGGGGGAGGGGGGAAACGTAAACAATGATAAAACAAAACGCACAAACAACACTACTACCGTGGCAAAAGCACCACACCACTACATTCGCCTACACGTCGGAGGCTGCACTCTTGTGCACACTTCGCTCGGGTTCCACACTTTCATCCACTATTGCTCTTGAGCTGCAATTTCCTGTTGCTTCCCGACACGCCGTCAATTTCGCTCTTTCGCACTTTCTTTTCGTTTCTTCGTACGCCGCTGCTTGGTGTGCCAATGGCGGCTTCCTATTTTCTCTGTTACGCCCTGTTATAACCCGCCCAGGGGTACACTATTTTTCTTTCCAACCTTTGCAATGGTTTACTCACTTCGATTAACCGCACGACGGTTCCTTCAGCAAACCAGCGCGATGTGAGGCCCGATCACTGATAACACAAGCGCGCCGTCTGAAACACGATTGATAATCGCTGGCAACACAGCGATTCAATCGCAACCGATCGAATGGAATTGTACCAGCAATGGCTGTGCTGAGCTGTAGGAGATGAAACAAGAGTCTTTAAATTTCTACCGGTAGATTACGGATCGAACTTGGAGTACACTGTTGCACACTGTTAAGAGCGACTGGATGCTTTTCGTTTAGTACTTTATGCACTTGTTGGAATTACGTCGCATGAAGTAGCACTGCATTAGCAACAGCAACGAACTGGCTGCTGATAACACACCGTGCTGTACCGCATCATTTTTTACCTCACAGCACCACTAACGGATGGGCACGGACGTTTGACAATTCTGCGAAACTCGTATCTGTCCGAAATATAATCCATCGATCGAGGACAGAAAAAAAACAAAACAAGACCGCGCACTGTCCGACGCTATGCTCTCACTACGAACAACTGATCGTGGTACTACCGCATCCACGGAACACTTCCCAAACACTGATCCTCAGACACAGATTTCGATGGCTTAGAGTGCTTTTGTTTGTCGTTTTGGACACAACAATAGGGTCGGATGCGTTCAGCACTCACCACTCGTCCACGGTCAACAACACAAACACACATGCACTGAGCGTCGAATCTCAGAAACGGAACTCCAGTTGATGTCGCGCGACGTCAGCGGGGACCACTGGAGGCTGTAAGGTTCTGGCACTATTCAGCTAATTTACTAGAGCACATCAAACGCGCGCATTCCATTCTACCGGCTCCGGCGTTCTATTGCATGCCGACCGATGCCCACCGATGGAGTAGCAACACGCTGCATGTATGGAGCGTTCCGGAGTTCCGCTGTGCAAGTCGCTTGTCGATCGGGATTGGATGCACCTTATTTTCGTCTAATTATAGACACCTAACCCTGGTCGCACACACAGCTAGCCGTCGGGGAGGTAATGACGGGAAGATGCAGTCGATTGTTTGCTGTGGCTGATGGGTTGTCGATTAGTAGTACTGCCGCTCTAAACACTACGAAGATTAACTACCCCACAGTGTTACACCTCCTTCACCGTGAGCTCCGGGCTAGTTCGAACGAAGTACGGGATTTCAATCAAATTCTCACAGCATGTTCATGAGCCCTATTGTATACCTTTGCCGTACAGCATTTGAGCGCTTCCCGTTGAAATGTAATGCGCTACGTCCGAAAATCGGTTCACGTTCCCCAATGTCCGCCCGACCGTTCACCGACAATGTGAACGAGATAAGCGACCGGCCAAAGAAGTTATAGATTCGGAAGGTCATAGAGTTGGATGCGTCATTTCGAGAAGGCTGTCCACGGTCTGTAACGAAAGTGAAACGTACGAAGCGGATGAGATAAGCGAAATGGAAGGTACGGAAAGCGTTTTACGCCACAAACAGAACCACTTTAATTAAGGTCGTAGGCCGAACGACATTACGGCGCGTAAATAAGATCAGAGCTTAGGTTCTATTCTGAGTTTCATGCGTTGCTTTTATTAACAATACGAATTTACGTGCCAAAGTGCTTTAAAACTATCTATTCCATACAAGGAGAAATGAATTTCAAGTCAAATTGAATAATATTTTCCACTAACAAAGTTCAACAAAGTGCTTTCCATCAGGTAACTGATGTACATGGCACAAATAATAGATAAACACAAATGAGAAGCAAGGTTATAAACAAGCCCTGCTGCACTAGTTTAGTCAGCTACGGAAGCATCTTTCAAACAGACACTCAATAGCGTATTCAGTAAGCACATAGTTAAGTACACCATGAGTCCTAAGTTCAACTCCCGAGGGATTCCATCAAATCAGCATCTAGCCTATGTGTTTCCTAACACAGATGAACGATAAATGTGTCTTGGGATTTTTCAGAATACATCTATTCACACACACACGCACCCGAATGTAAAGAGAAAATTACCACCACAAATGCATATGCTGCCGATGGAGCACCCTGAATGCTCGTAACCTTTGCGCAACAACATATGTGAAACACTTGCTCTCTGTGATCTATAGCGAATAAATCAAAGTGCATGTAAGTGCTGAATTGCTGAATGCCTTCAACATCCTTGTGCCTGATTTCACCGATTTCATGCATCCGTATAAACCACATTGTTTGCACTAATCGTGATCACTGGTGTTGAATTCTCAATTAAGCGCCAGGCTATTGTGGTATTTCTTTGGGTTGCGAATAAAAATTAAATGTCTTACGGGAAAATTTAACAAAACTCTTAATTATGAAAACATAACACCGTAACGCATATGTTGCCATGTATAACTATGGTGCCCAAAGTAAGTGTTTTACTTCTCGCTTCCGGAGGTACCACAACGTAACGCGGGTATGCGTTCTCCACTCCAATGTATGCCAGGACGTTATGCACATCGTCGGCTCGAATACTCTGCCCGCCACAAAAGAGGGCGGAAAATTAGCACAGGAAAAGCGTGTTCCCTTACGTGTGTTAGCTGTCAGCCATCAAAAGCCAACCTTCCGTCTGTCTGCCAACATTGGTTCAACATAATCGGTGCGCCCTGGTGTGCTCCCGTGGCAGCCCTCGGTTCGGCCATTTCGGTGCGTTCATGCGAAATCGAAAGTACGGCCCCAATATTGGATGACGCTTCCGCCTGAAAGTGCAAAAAAACAACAAGACAAAAAACAGCTACACACCGGCCAGGCGCGTTAAAAAAACTTCCCATTGCATCACCCCTCCGGTCGATAGTAAATCCAAAGCATACACTCAACCCTCGACACGGATGGCGACCGATTCAAGCATGAACTGTTCGGCGATTTGCCAAAGTGCTGGCACCTTACGTACGTACGCGGCAATATGGTGCACTTTCGCGCCATTTCTTTCAAGGTGCGAGTCATGTTTGGTCTATCCTCCTTTGTGGTGGCTATTCGCTCTTCGCTAACGCGGATGGATCACGCTGGCGTCCGCACGAGGCCGCAAAATGGTGGTGCATCCATTAATCCGATCCGACGAAATACCGCCGAATGGATGAATTGTTGCAAATTGTAATTATCTACCGATGGTTACACTTTCCTACCGCAACCGAACCATTGGACGTGAGGTGACGATTGCTGCTGCGTCGAAATTGCCACTAGAAAGCACAGAATACGGAGAGATGCCACAAACAAACGGCAAAGCACCAAACCAAACCGCGATGATGGTGAATGCAACAGATCATCATCCGCTCCAAAAAAAAAAGCCCACAAGCTCAAACGGTGATTGATGAGCATGAGATTGTTACGACAAGCCATCGGTCCGTGGGTTAAAATGTATCGCGGAAATAATCGCCTACCCGGTGCTCTGCACGGTAGCTGGCTCACCCCAAAAGGTGCAATATTGTGACCGCATTAACCTCACGAACCGACAAACAAACCGAGCTTCATTCAAATCGGTGCAGGATGAAGCCACGATTGATAAAAGATTGAGTAAGACGATGGTGATGACGTTTGATTTTCCACTTATTTCGAGGCCGTACATTCCGTACGGTGTGAGCGGAGCGTTTTTATGTTGATTATAGACATTTTGCTACACGTACCCACACATTTCGTTCATTTATTGCGCCTTGCGTGTGAATATGTACGACTCGGTGTTACAGAAGCGACGAACCTAACGTAGTATAATTTCATCATTTGGTAATTTCGTTTCAATTAGTCTGAAATGTAATTCATTTACACCAAGAAAAAACAACCCCCCTCATCGGATGTTATCTTCACCAATCAAAAAATCGTAACAAAAAGCGTAAGTACGTTAACCTTTTGGCCCATATTTGTGGGGAGTTTTTTTTAGCAAAACTTCCAAATTGGTTTTTGTCTTGTTCTCTATCCTTTCAGATAATGAATGATTTAAATGGTAGAAATCTCGCACGCTTACCATTACTGCTGTGTGAACCTTCAAAAAGTTCGCCTTTTTTGTTTCTTCTTTTAATGAAATGACAGTCAAAGCACCGTGAAGTCGCCACGTAATGTCGCTGAATGAAGTGAGGCCACACCATGTACACCGGTGTTACGTTGGCGGTGACTTTCGGTAAAATTGCACTCACCATAATGAAATGAACGCCGGAAAAGCCGGACGACGACGGTTCGGCGATTGAAATTCGATTGGATAACAGTGAAACGGTATTCCTGCATCTACTACGGTCACCTTCGGCACCGCGTACACGTACGTACAGGAACCGACATTTTCTTGCGTATTGTTTTAATAGGTAACAAAGCGATAAAGCTAGCATTTGGTTGGTTGCTTTTATATATAAATGACATAATGGATGGTGATCTTACACGATCGTAAGCTTACTTAAAAAGTGCTTCTGGAAGTGATGTAGAAAAGTGATAATTATGACACATTACTATGACTTTTTGATTATGGAATTTCATACAAAATGTACTGTAATTACAACACATCCAGTGTGAGAAGATTTTATTTAACTTTCTTGGCACAATTTAAATTATTATCCAATCGTTCAATTTTGCAAAATATATCAGGTTCCGACAAAACAAAGATCGAATCAGCATCCGAACATGGCGTCATATCACGCGGTTGCACACCATTTCCGACACGGGACAATCCATTCGCACCCACACAAATGGCCAATCCCCCTAGAGGCAGCGACTCAGCAAACAGCAAAGACATGCAATTATGATTGCACTGATTAGCGCACGATTGCAATCAATTTGGATTGCTGTTTGCAGCAACGTTTTGCGCATGTTTCACATCGAAACGGTAATGTTTCAACAGTGCAACAATTGGAAAGAATCGTTCCACACACGTAAGCGATAATGCTGTGCACACGCGAGCTGGGACGGAAAAGGCAAAGCATGATATTCACGCCCTCCATTTTGCAAAGCCATCCGTCGATAACACAGCGCTGGATGGGTGGAAAATTGGCAATGCAAGCTTCCAGCCTGCACACATCATTTTTCTTTTTTTATTCGGTGTGTTTGTTTGCAATGTTTAGGGAGCGTTTGCTTTGAAGCAGTGTGCAGAAAGAAAGAGCAAAGCCTCACCAGCAAACAGCAGACGCGTACGTGTATTAGCCCATACACACGCACACACCGTCACGAACCGGGGTGTATCGGTGTGAAATTAGAAAGTGTTTTCTAACCATCCAACCCAAACCGGCACCGCGCCAGCCCGTGCGCCATGTGTTCGGTTTGGAGCCTTTTGGCTGTGCCGCACACAGTTCAGAGGATATTGCTGCTGCTGATCGTACCCTTTCGCATATTTTATGAGCACCGTGACGTTGTACTGTTAAT
This sequence comes from Anopheles rivulorum, assembly GCA_018908115.1. NCBI lineage: Eukaryota > Metazoa > Arthropoda > Insecta > Diptera > Culicidae > Anopheles > Anopheles rivulorum. Next base: position 28,007,210 of record STHB01000004.1, read on the forward strand.
CGTTTTTCACTACGAAAGGGTGTGTGTGTGTGGGTGACCAAAGACATTCCAACCGTTGTGTTGTTTGCCATTATTCAACCGATTGACCTTAGGGAACATCTACAGCAACCTTCAAAAAATCGTCTCCAGCAAGTGCGGAAGGTATTTACCAAAAAAACAATTTTCGCACACAACAGCACAGCCAACAGCGAGCCAATCGAGCGAAGAAAGTCCCCCATAATGTACGAATGAATCTCGCTATGGTCTCCGATGCCACGCAACCGAAACGACCAGCGCCGAGCGTGATGGCAGCCGAGCGTCAACCGTGCGCCGTACGCGGCGTAGGTTTGCTAAAGAGGACGTGCCAGAGGTATGCTAAGTTTCAAGCACTGGCACCAGCTAGCGTCGGCGACGGTTAACGGGTTTCGGGTTTGAAAACCTGCAGCCATAAGTCTGGTTCCATTTTCTATGAACGTAGCTTTGTTATTTTTTTTTTTCCTTCTCTAGTTTGCTTCGCCTGGATCCCCTGCGTTTGCTCTCCACTTCGACATTATGCGAACCTACATTAAGGCGATGGCGACCGGCTGGCTCGCCGCGGCACGCTGAATGGTGGCAGCATAAATATGCGAGAGCGTTGCTGGCGAGCGGTTGTTTATAGTTCTGTGCTGCCATCGCTCTAGACCTAGAGTGTCGATAGCAGCGAGCAGCCCATTAAACCCGCCAACCCGAACCAACAGCCGACTCAGCGAGGTATTTCTGTGCATCGGTCGAAAACTGCATTGCGGAGTGTCTCGAAAATATGGTTTATTGCTTTACATGTTCAATTAAACTAGGATAAAATAGTGCCTTTCCTTCACGAAGTTAACAACATCTATGGAAGATCTTTCATCCAAGTACAATCTACGCACGCTTCCATCAACACTCCACATCAAATACACACACAAGGTTAACAAGAGGATACAAAAGCAAAAATCGTAGCTCATTGGTTGAAAAAGACACCAGACGGCAGCTGGCGGAAGTTAATCCACCATCTAACTGGCTGCAGGGTGGTAAATCAACGATCGATACAACCTCATTACACAGTGGATGCAATAAAACTGATCCACTTTGCACGAATTACACCACCAGTTACGTGCGGATTTAAAATTCTGACGCACTAGGTAAGTGCTAGTGCGACACGTTTTGTGTTGCCTTCATTATACAAAATCACTTGCAATAATTTTATACATTTTAAAAACTCCATCATTGTGTTGGCGATTGGTGACGCCGTCAGCCGTCAAACGTTTCCAAGCGAAAATGTTCCAAACAACGGACGTTGCGGTCGTTGCTTCAATATAACGTCTCAACACACACCTAACCGGAAAAGGTGTCGAAATGTCAACTCGTCCTTCGGCGCGGTGAGACCGGTGCGAAGAGGACAGATTTAATTGGACCTCCTGGCTTCAACTCCTCCTCCTCCTCTTCCTCCTCTTCCTGCACGACCCCTCATCCATGTGCGTGTGTGTATTTCGGTCGATCGTTTCCCATTCGAATGACGTTCGCTTTTGCTGTATTGCTGGTGCGTTACATTTAGCGTTTATTTTTTGCGCTATCTTGTTTTTTTTTTTTCAGCTCGTTTGTTTCATGGCAGGATTAAAACCGAAACCTCTTTGCGTTGCGCTACGCTGCGAAGATCGCGCTTGCAACACGCATCCGCGCTCTGTGACAGCGACACTAATGCTACCACGGCCTCAATCCATAGTGTTCGACTACTCAGCGTCCGATAAAGGTGCTTCGTGACGTTAATTACAATGTAACAATGTTCGCTCGCGGGCACCCATTCGTGATCAACGCGAATTCTCTGCCAATCTTACCATTCTTCCGTACACTTGGTAGTATTTTTTTAGGTTTCGTTGTCAGCATTGGCAGGTGACGATGATGTGTCGTCCCTTGCAATGCGAACCTGCACCGAAAGTCCTTGAAGCAAAAGTGCGTCCTACGCGTAGCACAAAGTGTATCACGCGTAACCGAGAGGAAAGCTAGATCCTCACCACTACACATCCATTCATTAGCGTGCTGATGCAATGGCCAAGCGCTGGGTCTCCCTTCCACGGTACTGTGCACCGGGCCCCGGGGCGGCTGCGACGATGACGAGGTTCTTTAATTGGACACGGGGAGTAGCGCAAAACCTCGAGCGGACCGTAAAAAGCCAAACGAGCTGCTGTACTGCTTCGAGAAGGCTCTCAAGATCTACGATCGGGTTCGGGTGGAAATGTTTGCAGCGCAGCGGGAAATAAAAGATTGTTTTTGCGCGTCTTGCACCGGCCAGCTCCATCTCCGGCCGGGGAAATCCCCATACGCGGAAAATGGGCCTGAAGCAGGGATGTCTTCAATAAAGTACAACCACACCACTTAGGCTCATATCTTTTTTAAACTCATCAAACCCGTCGTACACGTTTTCAGCAACGCGAACCAATTGCAGTTTGGAGTGTCGCACCCACTCAGCCAATCAGTTCGAAGATGATCTTCAGATGGGGTTTGCGTTATCAAAGCTTTATACGATTCATGGTGCATAAAGTGGACGGTAAAACGTGATGGGACGCTCAATACGGTTTGACGAATAAAAACATTGCACGCGCGAATAATGGGTCGGACGGTCTGAGACAGCAAGATGTTGGCCTCTTTAGTTTTTGACTTTGTTGTAACCTTATCGGGGTTTGATGCTGGTAGTCGCATCCAGTGCATCGGATGCATTCTTCATTGCATTCGGGGAAATGATGCCTAATCAACAATGGGCATACCGGCTGTGTAGTGCAAACCTTGTGCGAGTCGTGTAATCAAACAACAAAGATGCGCGCCTGCTCTTACAAACATTCTCAGGCAAGCAGGCAAACACACACTTCCACACAGCGGCGCAATACGAATACCTGGACACATTTTCACCTGGTGCACGCACCTTACGTAGTTCTCAACACGCACATTGCCCTGCCATTCACTGCCGCTTGCACACAGAGAGAAGGCCAAAGCCACACGCCGTAGGAATGCTCGTATGATTTACCCCACCGTGTTGTGTTGCTGGTACGCCACTGCTGAGGCACACCGAACGGATCGCACACCACACCACACCACGGTACCACGCTCGTACCCGCTGAGATGATTTGTAAGCCCTCTGTGTAGGAACTGATATACTGTTTGCGGTAGAAACGATTAACTGGCGCGTACTGATTTCAGGTGTGATGTACATATGAACTATTTGAGCAGATGGGTGATTTTTTTTTCTCCTTTTTCCTTAACATTCTTACGGCGTTCGGCGTCCGCGACGAGGTAGCAAATGGCAACTTTCTACCAGCAAGGAGACTGAAACTGAACCACAAACACACGCGCACGTATCTTACAAAAATCCCATTGTGTTTACGCGTTTCGATTTCCGAACCATGTTTCAAGGTTTCAGAATATTGCATTTCGCGCGAGCCTTCTCTTCGGAGCGCACGATCAACACATTTCTGTGCCCATCCACACGATACTTACTTCAAGCGATGGCAGCATTCAATAGCATCAGTGTCAACAGGTACGAGGACAAAGATGCACTGACAGTTGTGAAACGATCCAACTGTAAACACACACTACGAACGCGTTCGTCCTTTTCTGTATGTAAACACACACATACACACCTCAGGCAACCTTATCGTGGGGCTCCCGTTTCGTACAGCGACGAAAAAAGTTTCACTCGCGTACAAGCGCAAAAACACACAACACACAACAGCGTCAGTTTCACGTCGTCGAACTGGCAAAATTCAAAACATAAACACACCACACCGCCACGTTCGGTGGCGGACCTTCAGGTACGATGCGTGTAGCGATGATTGTAGGTGCTTCCACTACACTCGCAAGCCCTGGACGGCACACACAAATCGAACGCGGTTCGTAATCGTACGGTGGGCTCCCTGGCTAGACCGAACGGGACGCGCGCGCGGCGAAAAATGTTAATCCAACGAACGTTTGCCGAGCATTGAGTTAGGCTCACGCGCATAATGATGTTGAAAGCTGTGAGCACGGTGAGCGAAAGGAGAATTCCCCACCATCGCGTATCGCAGCCGGCACACAGCAACCGTCACACTGCTGCTGCTCGCGGTGTGTCGAGGATCGAACCCATCAGCAACAGTGCCTGGTGGTTGCTATGGTTGCTTTTTGCTGCTGCAGCCAAAGCCACAAACTGATGGATCACATGATAAAAGAGACACAGACATTATGCTGCACCGCTTACGCCGATGCGAGGGAAAGAAGGTACGCTGTGAAAGCTTGGCGAAAAGTATTGCAATGCGCAAGGAACCCCTTGCGCTTTGGTTCATTGTTTTCTTAGTGAAGCTTTCATATAAAAAGAAGATTGTAAAATTTTGCATAAAAATTGGGTTTTTCAACACCCTCTTGTATGCTTGTTAAAGGTTAATTTTGACCGTATTTGTTTATTCATCTTTCGTCATTACCAATTTTAAATGAAGCCTTTACTTAGCTCTTTCCAAAGGTGCTAGCAAAACCAAAGGTTTTATAAACGGAATTTGGAAAATATTCTTAGTTTTAATAATTTTTTAAAATATTTTTTTACGACCGTGACAAACAAAAATGCATGAACAACAGGTTCAAACCAAATTAATTGGTAATATGACTTGATTTCTGAACAAAACAACACAGCAACCACTGCACAGCCTTTCGCTCACAAACGAACGACTGCAATGACCTACAGTGAACAGAAGAGACGAACCCCACGAAACGAACCCGTGCCAAATGTGCGAGCCGAGTGAGAAGAAATTTCTCACCAGCTCACCAAGCCGAACCGAACCGCTTTGGTGGGTGAAACAAGAAACCACCAATGAGTTGTGGCGTGAGTGAACAAGAAAGCATCTACCACATTTGTACAAAAGCTCATGTCGAACGAAAAAAGCTCCCGCTCGATGGGCTTAAGAAGGGGAAACACTTACCTGTCTGCTCTCGGTCGGTCGATTCCGGATCGGCGATCGCGAGCGTACGGGGATGAAAATGTGTGCTTCTTGCTGGTGCTTTGTTGTTTCGAAGCCTGGGAGGATGTGCCTTGCCAAGGCAAAAGAAACGTGCTGAGAAGGTCGTCCATGAAAGAAGCAATTTACGACTACGCTGTACGACCGAGGAGTACAGAGAAACAGTGCAGCGTCAGTATATGCGCATTGAGAAAAAAAAGAAAAGAAAATAACCATTGTTCTTTTCTTCGGAAAACGAGACAATGAAAAAGTGCAAGGATATTTGGACGATTGCTTTTGAGAATAAGGTATGATTTTTTGTAAATTATTGATAATTATGTTATTTGTGAAAACATTAAAAATTATAGTAAAAACGTTTTTTACACTATTTTTCCCTTGACTGGAAAGGCAATTTACTGGCAGGACAATCCCCATAAGGCAATGAAGATTTCTCTTGCATCACTTCAAACCACCGCGTAATGTTCCCGACGTGGGAAAACAAACATGTAGCAAACAACAAATTTTGCAAAATCGAATGCATTATGCAGCCGTGCCAAGGTAAACGAGTTTAAGACATTTTTGGTTCCTTCACTGTTTTTCTACATAATGTTACACTCCCGCCAGGGGAATTCCCATTTGACGCATCCGAAAACGTGTGTTTACGTACGTAACGTTTGTGTTTCATTTGTGTCTTTGCATAGCAGTTTTAAGTTTGTTTTTCACAATTAACCCACAAAAGAGTTGAGAGGATCATCTCCTCACTCGACTTTTTTGTAAATTTTTTGTTTTTTTTTTTTTGTTAAAGCATGATTAAAATAATGCGCAGTCGTAAACAATCGTTCAGCAATTGCATATTCCAAATGCATCCCATCAATGAATGTATTTTTACAGTATTTATCAAGATAATTTCGCTGGAGAAAGATAGTCATATAGTGTCCTCAACACACACACAGCAAAAAAAGATTGTTTGATAATAAAATCTTTACTTTTCTCACCTATGGTTACGTCTTCTCACACGATCTCAATGTCAAGACACATTATGTACCCTTTGTCACAGAAAGCAATGTACTCGAGCTTCTCTTTACCTGCATCACCGTACATATTGTCTGTTGTTTATTATTTTGGAATAATAAATTTTACTATAAATTAAGAGACAAACATAAATAATTGTAAAAAGGCAGATGCACAAAAACGTAACCTTTTTAATATGTCCAATTAGAACGTGTACCAATGATCGTTTAATGTTTAGAAAGGGAATAATTTACCGTGCTTTTAGCAACGACAACTCTACACACTCTGACCAATTCACTTGTAGTTTCACACTTGTTACCACTGTGGATTCCATCACGACTCTTAGACCTGTCGTCGCCAATGCTTCACGTACTACTGAACGATATACAATTATTAATGGCGTCTCAAATCGCTCACCGTGTAGAAATGGTTTGGAACAAAAAATAATACTCTACGAACCTTATAATACCTAGTTCGGCATGCATCGATGATGGTCCTGTCCACGGTTCGTCTCTAACGCAGCTTTGGTAAAAACCGTGACCTAACACATTGCACCTTACACAGAGCACGCGTAGAATATCCGACACACTGTAAGGCGATCATACAAAATACTTATTCGGCCAATCCGCTTATCCATCCGACGATACAACACACCCGAGAACGAACCGCACTTTATGGTTCCTGCCGCTGGTAGCAATGTGTTTATGAAACGAACATGTTTAGCGGATTTGTTCACCGATGCGTTCATCGTAATTTGATACCTTTTCTGCGCCTCACACTTCGTAACACTTCGATACCATGATTAGAAATGTTTGGAATATTGCAAAATGATTATCAAATGTATGTGTGTTTAAATAAAAGTAGTTTTAATGTGATTTGTAATCGATTAATAAATGCTAACCGTACCATGGTACAATATTCCAAGACGATGAACTGAAACGATTTACGAATATGTGCAGCGTCGGTACGTTAATTCCACCTCGTAACGAGAGTGATTCACGTTATCGAGCCAAACTTGCGTGAACGGACAGTAGTACAGACAGCAACGGACATGCCTGTCACAATTTAATTATTTGATTATTTAACAAATTTCTAATTCAATTGTAAATTTTAACCTTAAGCAACAACACACATGCAGCAAATATCCCAACTAACGCAATTAAATGTACAACGGTAGTAGTAAATTTTAAAAATAATAGCCAAACTGTCGATCGACTAAGCGTTTTATGAAGATTGCATTTCTTTATCCAATTTGTGCTAATGCTTCCGTGTTAAAATACCGCTAGCGGTTAATAAATTCACGTTTAAAGGCTTTTAACACGCCTTTAACAGCCTACATCTATGCAATTCGCAATACAGACAAGCCTTCTTCACCTACTAACCCGCACTTGTGGTCAACTATTCTACCAAGCATTTCATTCTCTCCACTTTAAGCGACACTATTGCACTACCGCTTCTGTAAGGTCAATGTCTCCATATTCGCCAATCTGTGGATTTCGAATGTTTTTGTTTTCTTTGTTCTGTGCCTTGCAGCTAATTAGTGCTAAATTATATTAAACACGCTTGAGAAGCTCATTAGCAAACCGGCAATATTGCTCGCTCGCTCACTATGCGACCGCTGGCAGGTAATATGAGCATCGGAAAAAGCATTGCAACGTTGGGATGAAACATGAAACCATTCCGCGATTCATCACTTCCTGTAAACGCGCGCTATGAAAATGTATACCATTTTCTTATGCTCCTCCCTACCAATGTGCCGGAAAATGTTACCGTTAACGAGGACATGCGTTCCCTTCTCACCGGCATTAATCTTTCTAGCTCATGCGTACGGACCTGTAGAATGGTCGGTAGGTGTGTAATTCGATTAGCCATATTCTGTACAATAAATATCTGCAGTTTTCTACCGCTTTGCTCAAGTCGGATATCTGACTTCGGTGTGCAAACAGTTCTTGGTGCGAACGGAAAGTGAGCAGTGTTCGTGATACATAGTTTGGATATAGGCTGGCTAAAAAGAGCGATCCACCGAAGTGAATCTACCACCACGGGACGCTAGTTTTTAAAGTTTCTATATCGCCTTAAGTGAACGGTACACGCGCCCTGATCACGATGCCGTACTACGGTCCGATGCAGCAGCCCGGTCTCTGGGGCCAACCGGTGTCAAATCTAACCGTGGTGGACAAGGTGCCACCGGAACTCATGCATCTGGTCGATCCGCACTGGCTACAGTTCCCACCGATGAACCCACTGTGGCACTCGATCATTGGTTTTGTGATCTTCGTGCTGGGCGTTGTTTCGATCATCGGCAATGGCATGGTGATCTACATCTTTTCCACCGCCAAATCGCTACGTACGCCCTCGAACCTGTTCGTCGTTAATCTCGCACTCTCGGACTTTCTCATGATGGGAACGAACGCCTTCACCATGGTGTACAACTGTTGGTACGAGACCTGGTCACTGGGATTGCTGATGTGCGATCTGTACGCGTTCTTCGGATCGCTCTTCGGCTGTTGCTCCATCTGGACCATGACCATGATCGCGCTGGATCGTTACAACGTGATCGTGAAGGGTTTGGCCGGTAAGCCGCTCACCAACACTGGCGCTATACTGCGCATCCTGGTGTGTTGGCTGATCGGAGTCGTGTGGGGCATCCTGCCGATGCTGGGCTGGAACCGGTATGTGCCAGAAGGGAACATGACCGCCTGCGGTACCGATTATCTCACCGACGATTGGTTCCACAAGTCGTACATTCTGGTGTACTCGGTGTTTGTATACTACATACCACTATTTACCATCATCTATTCGTACATCTTCATCATCAAGGTAAGTGGTGAATGTTGCTTTTATGGAAATGATTTAATTGACTCTCGTTGGTAACACTGCACCCTGTCCCTTCCTGTTGCGCCAGGCTGTGTCAGCGCACGAGAAAAACATGCGTGAGCAAGCTAAACGAATGAACATTCAGTCGCTGCGGTCATCAGACGATGGTAAAAGCACCGAGATGAAGCTGGCCAAAATTGCGCTCGTTACCATATCGCTGTGGTTCATGGCATGGACTCCGTACACCGTCATCAACTATACGGGAGTTTTCAAAACGGCCAACATATCACCATTGGCCACGATCTGGGGATCAGTGTTTGCCAAAGCCAACGCCGTCTACAATCCGATCGTTTACGGTATCAGCCATCCGAAGTATCGTGCTGCGCTGCTGCGCAGATTCCCGTCCCTTGCCTGTAGCGACAGTCCTGCGTCGGACGATAAGTCGCTCGCATCAGAAGCATCCGGTGTTACTACGGACGTCAACTCAACCACAACATAAAAGCGTCTCGGGGAACGAAAACTTGCTGCATAGTGCATTGATGCTTGTTTTCTGCAATACAAGAACATTTAATGCTAGATGCCCAACAAATGTTTGCTTGCCGGCAGGGAGTTCTAATGTGTTGTAAAGATTGTGATTCTAACCATAATATTTGTTGGCAATAAAATTCCACCTTGTTAACATTCTTTATTCGATCTTTCCTTAATTTAGAAGTTAAACTAAATAAACTTTTAAATTGTAGTATAGATCTCTATCTATAATAGAATTTCCTACAGATTCGATTTCTATTCAAAGGCTTTTATGGGATAGTTTGTCCGGTATCATATTAGTGACGTGACCAAACGAAGCTAATTTGCAGCGTAATAGTGCAATTGTAAAGGTAATAAACATCTCATGCATGTCGTGACTTTCATTCCATTCTTTTGGAAGCGCATTTGAATATACAAACATGATCGATGTTCAAATACAAATGCTACATTTTGGTAGTATGTTTGAAATATACTAATACAATTGGATCAACACTCCAATTACATCTCACGCACGCGTTTTCCAAACAAAGCTGCTTTTCATCAGCAGGTATTGTTTGCATTAATACGGCCTTAAACGCCAATCAATTTTCAATTAATGATGCTTAATTGATTTGGAGTTAATTAAGTTATGTATATAATATAAGGAGAGTCCAGTTAGCTACTGGAGAGTTCGTAGATTGCCGTTGAAGATCTAGTGTGTGTTCCTAGGATAAAAAAGAGCGGTAGGTATTATCTTTTTTATTTCTTTTCAAGTACGACAGTGGCGTAAAATAATGAAAAAGTGGGAAAATCGTGGAATTTCAAGTTTTTGGACATTACTGCGTAAGGTTATGCTCTACACTAAGGTTTTCTAGGAAACCAACATCCGTAAACGAACAAACGCATTTGTCTTCCAGGCGACTGTCTACACTCGT
>STHB01000004.1:28017952-28041106 GCA_018908115.1 Anopheles rivulorum
ACACATATGGCGTGTAGTACCTGCTTTGTTCAGTAAGCTAGTCTTAAACATTTACATCTAGTGCAAGGTTACGCTTATACGCGATATACAAGCTAAAGTGACACCATGGCCGCGCTTCCACCACGAAAAAATCCAACGCCTACTAAAATTTCTAAGCAACACTTAACACCGTTGCAAATTTTGCTCCAGATGGGCTTTCCCAAGCATAGAGCGTAAGTAGTGAACGGAATGCATTTCCCACGAGGAACAGTGTTGGCATTGCAAACCGAAACGCACACACATCTGTTTCATGCTTTGTTGTTTTGTTTTTAGCGAGAAAGCACTGGCCGCTACCGGAAATCGTGGTGTTCAACTCGCATCCGACTGGTTGCTCGCACACGTGAACGATCCCTTTCTGGATGAATGTGCACCGCGCGAGTACATCCTGTACGCTTGCCCGACCGGTCCGTTTTTGCAACAACTGGAAAATTTTTGGGCCCAATCTAGGGAAGCGTGTGGCTGGAACGGTGCCCACAACTTTACGCCCCACATCACGCTCGTATCATTTTTCAAAGCCCCCGACGAATGTGCTCCACAGCTGTCGAAAGCTCTGAAGGATCTAATGAACCTCCCGGGTGCCCGTATCGATCGACCGATCGGGTTAGAGCTGTACACGAGCCCAAACTTTATGGGATTTTTCGTTGCCGAGGATGATGCCAACTATCTCAAACGACTCGCGCTGCAATACGTTAAGGAAGTGTCCCACTCAAGTGAGCATTCCAGTACAAACCTTTTCTTGGACCGTACTTACATCAACGAGCTGGAAGAATTCGCTCACACTAATATACTTAATAAGGCTGGTGGGACTTCACTTATCATCCTCTTTTCCTCTCTGTTTCTTTCTCTTTTCTTGTTCATCTACACTTTCACTATCCATGTACCGGGATGCGGTTCGGCAAATGTTTGCAAACGCAATATTAGTAATTAGTGACACCTATGAGCAGCTAGATGCACTGGTAACCTGTTTTCCATGGTGCGGGGGAGTAACTTCAGCTCGATGTATACCGCGTAGCAGTCGATGTAAGCAGCTGGTGGTGCCGGCACCTGCCCAGTGTCTACCAATGCTTTCCGTTTTGCGTTTACTTTTACTACCTTAGTTATGATTATGTTAGTATTTCCTATGCTGTTTTAATTTTTGCTATTAAGGTAGTAGATTTCCCGTTTGTTTGACCCCATACTACTGCATGCGCGATCGATTTAGTAGTCTGCCATCGGTTCGCCACCTGGCGTTTTCTGTTCTTTGACGCCAGCACATAAAGAATGTTTTGTAATTGCAGCCATATCGCTGGAACCGCACGTCAAGTCATTGCATCTTACGTTGGCTTACCAGTTTCCTTCTGGCCAATTTAATGCACTGAAAACGTTGGTCGAAAGTTTGGACGCATCCTGTACGGATGCCAACTGGGAACTGCGACTGTACTCGCGCGATCCACGGCTTGTCTCGAAACAGGTGCACAAAGTGCTTTATCCGCATACGCCACGCGAAACGGACGAGCTGGAGCTACGTATCGGTGACTACATCTATCTGAACCCGGAGGCAATACAGGCATCGTCGGACGGTTGGGTTGAAGGTATATCGTGGCTAACCGGCACTACCGGCTATCTGCCCGAAAACTATACCGAACGAACAGCGGAATCGGACGCGTGGACAATGCACCGCACTGTGCCACTGTGTGACACGAGAGTGCCGGACGAAATATCCGACGTGGTGGACGGCGTGCCCTCCAGCACGCCAAACGTATTGGCGGAAGCGAACGATGCAACATCACCTGCTTTAGGTGAGTTCGGGGTGTCCCCGGGGATCTTGACTCAACTGACGGTTCTTACTTCTCGTTTGAAGAATTCGTCAGCATGACTCAATAATAATTGATAACCGATATGTATGCCCCAGTATGCATACGAATCATGCCCATGAAGATAACAACGTTGATAAGATTTCGCACGGTCATAGCCATTCCTACATATCGGAACCCGTTTGTTTCAGGGTTGTTGATGATTTGTTAGTTGTTGGTGCGCTCGTAGCGTAGCTGTGCCGTTATCACCCGTAAAGCTATTGGCAGTAGCGTCGTCGTGCGTCGTTTAAGTACGCACAATGGGTTCGCTATGATGTTTAAACAAAGTATGAAGCTAACCATTTTTAATTATTAAATATCTTCATTTCACCGATCGACAAATCCTATTGTCCCAGTCGCAGATATATTATTTTCCAAGCAGATAATGTTTATCACAAAATCCATCTTTTTTGCCAACTAAACTTCGTTCATCATCTATGGTGCAAATATTTCTTGGGGTCGATAATGTTGACTCCTTCGTTTCGACGTATGGTCTCACGGTCACACTACAGCAATTAGCAAAGAAGAGAAGAAAAAACCCACACAGAAATGTGATACTGGTTCAGCGGACTAACAAAAAGCGAATACAATCTTAAATTGATGGCTCTTGTTTCAGTGTCTGTAGGTCAGAGCGAATCGCAACCAGACACGGTGCTTGCAACGTCGGACAAAACGCAACCCACAACAGAACAACAAACGGCGGACGAACGGAACAGTGGCAAGATGTTCGGTGGCACCAAATCGCAAGAAGAATTCCCATTGGAAAGATTGCACGAACTAGTGAAAAAGCATGTGACTAACATACAGGTGATCCCCGGTGATGAATGTGCCAAGTCAAAACCAGAATCCAGTACCCGGAAGGTGTACCTAATGCGCCACGGTGAGCGCATTGACTTTACGTTCGGCACGTGGGTGCCGTACTGCTTTGACGAGGCAGGCAACTATGTCAGGAAGGATCTGAACATGCCGAGAACGTTACCGACACGGTAAGAGGACACACAAAACGGATGATCGGAAGCACTGCTACACACAAGTGAACTTTCTTTTTGCAGCAAACCAAGCCTGTGGCAGAGGGATTCGCCACTCACAAACATTGGCCGCTATCAGGCCCTGCTCGTGGGCGAAGGTATGAAGGATGCCGGAGTTCACATCGAGAAGGTGTACTGCTCGCCCTCATTTCGATGCATTCAGACGGCCACTTCAGTGTTGGAGGGGCTCGGATTAAAAGCTACGCTGCCCATCTGTATTGAGCCCGGCCTGTTTGAGTGGCTTGCCTGGTATCAGGACGGGATTCCAGAATGGCTTTCGAACGAAGAGTTGATTGCTGCCGACTATAACATCGCTACGGACTACAAGCCCATGACAACGACGGAAGATCTGAAGGAACAATTCCACGAAAAGATGGGCGAATTTTACTGCCGCAATTCGAACATTGCGGAGTCGATTATCAGCAGCACTGGTACGGGGCAAATGCAGCGCTACGCGCTTGGAATCGGTACTAATTGGTTGATTTTTTTTTTCAATTTTCCACACTTTGTAGAAGGGAATATCCTGATCGTTGGTCACGCAACAACGCTCGACACGTGCTCGCGATTCATCATTGGCGAGAAAATCCGTTCCACCAATGATATGGGCAAAATTATGCAGAAAGTTGCCTACTGCAGTTTGGCAGTGATGGAGTCGGATGGAACGGCGGTAACGGGTGACGCTGATGCGAAGAACAATGTCAAGGGCCACTGGAAGCTTACGGCTCCACCGTGCGATCCAGTAACGCATACCAATAACAATCGCTTTGACTACAAAGTGCTATCCATCGGATAAGCTCTAAAACTGACTCTTGCTGCACACTATTGGGGTTTGATGATGAATGAACTCGTGTCGAGGTACTGGCGAAGTGCAAGCGAGCCGTCAAGCGCGAGGAATGTTACTACAAACTATACGTTTTGCCTGTTATTTAAATACATAATAGACTAAACCTAGGTTACGATTACTTGCTGTCGGTCAAAAGGTTCGAATGTATGTATATGTTTAATTCTGCGTATGGTAGAAATAGTAATCTTGTTTCTTTAACGTTCCTGCTATTACGCTTACGAAGCAAATGCACGCAGTAGAAGAGCAAACAACAAAGCACTACTAACTGTCGCAACATTGCGCTTGGTTTCGTACGCGATGAGTCTCATCATGCTTTGCGAAATGACAATAAGATATTAAAAGAGTATGATCTCACTTGCTCACCGTATAAGAAAGTTATGCACATTTCTATTGAAATGCTACGCTATAAGCTTAACCGATACCCGATAGACCCCGTGCTTGGCGGATCTTACGCTCATAATTTGCATACCAACAAAAGATAAATTAATTTAATGTTAAAATCAAACCTCACTTAGCTCAACGGCTTTATTAGCCAATCTCTCTCTAACGCGCATTCGCTTAGTATATTACTGCTTTTATTTAAATATACACACAGTAAGTAAATAAACAAATGTGCGCTTATGTCCGGGTTAGGCTTCGTCATAAAACTGAACTTTGTCACAGTAACTTATTCGACCATAACATCAAATAGTATTGCTGTCCCATGCCAAAAAAAAAGCTGGCGAAAACCATGCATAAAACTCGTTGTAATAAACCATTATTCCGTATTCCCCGTTTACGAGTCGCTATTTTGTTCCACACTACTGATGCATTCTTGTTTACCGGGTGTACTCGATAAGATAAGATGCGTCGCAGTATGGTTGGGCTGTTTCACACAAACACACAACCGCAACCGTGTCGCAGAGGATACGCAACCACCAACCATGCGATGGTTGGCTGTATTGTGCTTTTGCGCACGACACCATATTAACGATCGAAAACCATTTTTCCGCCCATCCGTCCATCCGCCCTGCAACCGTTTCTACGCCCCCGTTTGGAAACCATTTCTGTTGAATCACACAACCATCTCATGATTCAGCCAGCGCTGGGACTTGGCTGGGCTGATTTTAAAACAAAGACAATACTTATTACGCAGCGATATTTAATTCTGAATCAAATGGTTGCATCAGTTCGAATGTTATGATTCAAATGTAATACAGTCGATATCTGGGCAATATTCAAAATGGTTAATGTCACCGATTGCACCCTCCGATGCAGGTTGATGTTTGGTAAACATGTACGCCCGAAAATAGACCGAGTTCTAGAAGGCCGTAATACAAATAGAATATGCGATGTCATTCATATCTGTTCGATGCGATCGTTTGCACCGTGGTGAAAGTGTTGGGAAGAATGGTGCAATGGTGTAAAATCGATCGATTATTACTGTAAGGGTAAATATAAAGACACGCTCGTCACATGAGCAAGCGGCCAGATAGGCAGCACATCGGGTTAGACGGAAGAAGGCTGACGTCATGGAAAAAACCATTCCAACCATGGTTGAAACCACATGGTTTTCTTCTGTACAACGGCACTCACCAATTGAACCACCATTTCGTGGGTGACGATGAAGCAGTGCGAATGTGTGAGTGTGTTACTCGCGTAACCATTTGAGTTCTTTGTACGCAATACCATTGCGGTACGCGCGTTATCTTGGAAAGACATCCGAGCTTCGTTACAAATAAGAACTATCGCCGTATTAAAACTCTTCTAGAGAAATGGTTTCATCATTGCAACTGCAGCAATCCCCTTCCCACGTCAGGCAAATGACTGATAACGGGCACATGTATGCTGCAAGTGCATTTATTGCCGGGATCTGAAATGACTACCACCAATGACAGACGAACGATTAGCAAACTTACACAGCGATGAGCAAAACGAAACGCCAGAAATCGAGCGAACATTGAATCACAAATCGTAAACAAATCACGTTTATTGTGAGAAACATGTCTGAATCGTCTTTTGCGCGTCCACCATACAACGCTCTGCCACCCGCCGTTGTGCGCGTACTACAAAGAGACAGGGAATGTACTATTTTTTCTCCTGTTGTGGATCACATTTGGGAATTTCTGTTTATTTCAAACTCTCTGCTCTATGTCAGGGAAATACATCAAACGAAATGGGAGTAACATTACACGCGATAACATGATGTTTGCCGCGTTCTCCCGCACCATGCACCCTTCGGGGCAAGCTTCTTAAACCTTTGCCAGGTACTCATCGAACAGATGGTTGCCCAAATCATTGGCCGGATGTTTCACGGAAGTGAAGTGCTTCAGATTGTGGATGTAACCGGCCAGATCGCGTACGACGCCCGACTGGTACTCGATGATCTTTTCGTCCAAGTAGTGGGCAGTATCCGGATCGTAATGGTACACATCGTCGGCTCCGTTGGAACCGGCCTTCGAGTGAGCATGGGAAATCTTGCGATGAATGGCATGGGCTTCCTTGGCCATCGTTTTCTCGTAGTCCAGCGCAAACTGCAGCGAGCTCAGCTCCTGCACATCCAGCACCTTGCCGTAGTTTTCACCCTTGTTCGGTTGCACCAGGTGTCCGAATCCACCGCGACGACTCTGGTACTTGATCATATCGATGGCGTCCTCCCAGGCCTTGTCGCTGATCTTACGGTACAACTTCTCGAAGCCAGGCCGGTCCAGGCTGTGCTTGTTGAATGCCGACGACATGATCAAGAAATGGAACGATTTGTCTACCAGCTGGCTGGTGAACTGCTTCAAATCATTCTCAACCGTTTTGCCGGAACGCGACAGGAAGCTCGAGTAGACTGGTGAACATTCCTCTGTGGGCGGTGTTTGGGGGGATGATGAAATCAGAGAGGACAAGAAGGTCAGAACTCTTCGATTGTGGGAGCTCTCTGATAATTTAAGCATAGAGGGCAAACGAACCAACGATACATACCGACGTTAATTTCGCAGTCATTGGCGCTAAGATCCGTCGCAAAGGCGGAAGCCACCAGCACAAAGCCCAACACGAACACAACATTCATCTTTGCCATCATTGTTACTGCTCTCTCTCACACACTCACTGCCTGGTTGTCAAGGGCGATGATGTAGGGATAATATGACTGCAAACAAACTGTTCACTTTTACAATCCACGGATTAAATGGTAGATTTTGTGAACCTTCTTGATTCGACAAAAATCTTTACTTCGATCGGTTTGCTTATTCTGTGACAGCTAGCGAAAGAATTCGCTGCGAATTGACAAATTTGTAACCTGGACAAGAAACGCGATTTGCGTCTTACTTCCACCAATAGTTGACACTGTTATGAATTTTCTTCGAACAGTCGAGTGACTTTTGTTCCCGTCTGTATGCGAGTGTAGTGGTGCACGGTCGCTCACCAACACATTCCGACATGTGAGCGCGATGGCTGACGAACGAAATGGAATCTACTGATTATGAAGAATCAAGATCAATATCGGTGACTACGTGAAAAAGGACAAGTTTCTCCTTGATCTAGATTTTATTGTTACACCCCATTACACATTGTCCAGCGCTGATCCTGATCTTCGAAGGTACGTGCGCAAAACCATCAAACCATCTAACCATCTGAAAACCATTTTGTGTCGTACACGCGATACTGCCGTGGTTGTGTACGTGAGCGATGTTGTTCAACCATTGCATAAAATGACCAGAGTGCTCGTTTCGTGAGAACAATACGTAGCAAGCCGTGAACGAGTAAAGTGCGCGTTTGTCATTTAAGGCAAGCAAATTCACGTCAAATCTGTACACTTCCGCAAGGAAAGTTAAACAAATTCTTAACCTCTGCGTTGCGCCTCGGGTAAAGCTGTCGTCCTTCTGTGCCAGTGCGTATAAAGGCCTGACAACTTACGTTTTCTAAAAAAAAAAACACACCAATCGTGAGTGCTGCGGGCGGAAACAACATTTGGGACAATTTTGTTTGCAAGTGTCGTCCACCGTTCGCGTTTTCTTGTTGCCGCTTTCTAGTGTCTAGTACGGATAGTAATTTGCGCGTTGTTTTTGCAGTTTTCTTTCGTGTCATCGCACAACCTTAACTAGGAAATGATGAAATCGATATTCTTTGGAATCGTTGCCCTGATGTTTGCGGCTGTTGTCATGCAGCAGGAGCAAGCATCCGCACAGGTCACCGACACGGATCTTCCCTCAAGTAAGTTAATGTCAATGCGTATGATTTTGTGCATCCAGTATGGATTAACGTTGAATTGAAACCAAAGAAATTGGCACGACGTAATATTGGCAAATTCCTATCGGAATGGGTTTGCCATTGGCTTGCATGTTGGATTTTGCTTCGAGAATTGTGCTTATGTGTGGGTTGGAGGTAACTCAGAACAACCACAGTGATGATGGTGTAGCTGTGTGAGTGCGTGAGTAACAAACATGGTTGAGTTCTTTGTTTTGATTCCGGCAGATACACTCATACAGCTGATTCAACCAAAACGCACACGCATATCGCTCAGACATATCCCGCTGTGATAACGCGAAGAATTCCGCTGATGCGACGGGTGTGAACATGCAATGTGGAAAAAATATTGACCATATCCGTTAATGAGACAGCCTTTTGTACCATAATTGAGCATTCATTCGTGTGCTCTTTTCGCAAGCAGTCTAATGCTATGGATAGTAAATCATGTCAACATAATTCATACTTAACCGTATTTCATCGTATCTTTGCCCCGTTTTCCTTTTCTGTTTAGGTACCGATGAATGGAACTACATGAACCGAAGCTGCTCCGCTAAGCTGCAGGATCAAATCAACAAAGAGTTCGATGCAGCGATCTTCTACATGCAGTACGCCGCCTACTTCGCCCAGTACAAGGTGAACTTACCAGGGTTCGAAAATTTCTTCTTCAAGGCTGCCTCGGAAGAGCGAGAGCATGGCATGAAGCTGATCGAATATGCGCTGATGCGTGGACAAAAGCCAATTGATCGCAACACTTTCTCGCTGCACTTTGTAAGTTGACAGAGCCATGCTCCGGCATAGCGTGTCCCGCGTCCCCAAAACCCACTAACTCTTTTGTTCCCTTTTTTTTTTGTTATTGTCAGGCCAATCAAGTGCAGCAACCAGAACCGGATCAGGGTTCGGTGGCACTGACCGCTTTGAAGGCTGCCCTTGCCAAGGAACAGGAGGTGACCAAGAGCATCCGCGAGTTGATCAAAATCTGCGAGGAGGATCACAACGATTACCATCTGGTCGATTACCTGACGGGTGAATTCCTGGAAGAACAGCACGAGGGACAGCGCGATCTGGCCGGAAAGATCACCATGCTGAGCAAATTGCTGCGAACGAACCCCAAGCTGGGCGAGTTTATGTTCGACAAGCAGAACATGTAAAATGCATTAATGAAGAAGAGATTAACACCTTCTGCAAGAGCGCATTACGTTTAAATTTCCGCGCAGGTGTGCTAGAGGTAAAACTTCAATAAAAAAAAACCCCTGATAACATTCAAATCCGTTGTTGCTAAGCAGCTGCACAATGAGCGCAGCATGTACTTGAAATCGACTGACTTGCTTTGGCTTTGATTGGAACGGACGGCATGTTGTGTTTGTATTGTGATAACTTTTGTTAACCGCAGGTTCTTATTTTCACTATCACACACGGAGAGTAGAATGTATTGTCGGTCATTGATGAAGATGAAATAAAGCTCTAGATATATCATAATCTTCTCGTGCACAAAGCATTTAGATAATGGAAAGAAAAATAAAAAATCGCGCTTTGTTAAGTGTCTGGTGTACATTATTATGTACTATGACACACAATAGTTTCGTATTTATTTTGGCAGTAAGAACACGAACCTTTGATGAGGAGGAGGAGGTGGAGCGTTCTGTTACGCAGGCGCGTGAAAAAATATGGAGAACTGAAATGTAGTAAGCCCAATGTTTGATTTCTTTTTTATGTCACAGCTGCTTCCTTCAGTGGCTTCCAGGTTCTTACTTTAGCAAGCAATAGATAAAAAGTGTTTTCCCCTTTCTAGACTAATGTTCTATACCTAGTATTCCGTACCAAGCAATTGCACGTGCCGTTAGAACGTTTGTATAGTCATTGTATTAGCTGTTTTCTCAAGTTTCTTTTCATATGTTTAAGTATCGTCATGCGTTTGTATTTTCCAACAATTCCGTCAAGTGTGTGATTTTAATAGCAACAATATCCACCAATCTAATCTAATCCCCTAGCTATCGCCGACGTAGTTTGCAAAGTTGTGGAATTCGCTATACAGTGCACGATGCGATGAATGGATCCTCCGCGCTGCAGGATGCACCGTCCGGAATAAACAGACAAAGCCGAACCTAACCTGGGGGCACGCGTAAACAAAATTGGTATAGTGCACAGCTCCACCAGCCATGAAACGACAAAACATTCGCACACTTTCGCTAGTGGTGTGCACGTTCACTTATCTATTGATAGGGGCAGCCGTATTTGATGCACTGGAATCGGAAACCGAAGCTCGCCGATGGGAGTTTTTGAAAAGTAAGACCTTTCCATCCACATGATAACAGACGACCACGAGTATCTCACCGTCATGAAATGTCGTTTGCCTGTTTCCTCTTTTGCAGGCGTAAAGGCCAACTTTGTCGCTAAGTATAATATCACACCGGAGGATTACCATATGATCGAAATAGTGATCACGGAAAACAAACCGCACAAAGCGGGACCCCAGTGGAAATTTGCCGGTGCGTTCTACTTCGCCACGGTCGTGCTGGCCATGATTGGCTACGGCCACTCGACGCCAGTCACTATAGGCGGGAAGGCGTTCTGCATGGCGTACGCGATGGTCGGCATTCCGCTGGGGCTCGTCATGTTCCAAAGCATTGGCGAACGTTTGAACAAGTTTGCCTCGGTTGTAATTCGCCGCGCGAAAAAATATCTGCGCTGCCAGCAAACGGAAGCTACCGAGATGAACCTGATGCTTGCAACGGGATTACTTTCGTCGGTTATTATTACGACCGGAGCGGCTGTGTTTTCACGCTACGAAGGATGGAGCTATTTCGACAGCTTTTACTACTGCTTTGTAACACTGACGACGATCGGCTTCGGTGACTATGTGGCGCTGCAAAACGATCAGGCACTGATCAACAAGCCGGGCTACGTGGCCCTCAGTTTAGTCTTCATTCTCTTTGGGCTAGCGGTGGTAGCGGCCAGCATTAATCTGCTAGTGCTTAGATTCATGACCATGTACGTACACTTTCTTTACAGTGGCCCTTTCTTTCAGGACTTTGTTAAATTGTTTATCCTTTTCCGTTAGGAATGCGGAAGACATTCGACGGGAGGAGGCTGAGATGCAATCTTCGGTCGATGGGTTGACCACGTACGAATGTGAATCAACGGGAAAGTTGCTTTCCTGTGCGAATCTGAACTACTGTTCCGAGATCGAGGAGGAAGACACGTCCGTTTGTTCGTGCACTTGTCTCGGTGGCAACAGTTTCACAACACACGAGCACGAGTTTTTACTCGATCAGGGATATCATCCAGCCGATATCATTACCAGTACTATCAGCCTTAAGCGCATGTCGATCTAATGAGCAAACTCCAACAATTACAGCAATACACACCACCAAACGATGGATTTAGATAGAACAAGTGGGCCAGTGAGATGAGAAGGTTTTACTTTTCGCATATATTGCATGCATCCACAGTCCAGGGAGAGTTGTAGGTTAGAACCCAGCAAGGTTTTTCAATTTTATTCGTGCCAAAATGTTACCACCATGTGTCCAAAACGGTTTTTACGTTAGCATCATTTTTCCCCCCTTCATTGTGATGTTGCTCTTTGTAAAATCAATTCAAATACTTGTGAAATAAAAGAAAATCAACTACGTACGGTGTATTATCTGCAGATACGGCGATACACTTCTCACTTTTACTAGGATTCCTTTTCAAATTTCTTGAGTACGTTTTTTTTTTCTCTCGAAGATGACATCCTTACCGTGTTTAGCATGGCATGCTGTCAACTTGAACTCTTCGTTTCGTACAAGCTCTGCAGAGATTTTGTAATTTTGTAGAACTCAACCCTGTGTGATAAGTTCGTGTGCGGTATGACGGAATCATCCCAAAACACCTACAGTCGTGTAGAGTTCTGCTTCTGCATTACGTTCAACAAAATCTCGTCTTGTTTTTGATTATTCACAGCACTAATCAGTGCTGATTGTGTGTGCTATTTGTTTTTTGATAAACCGAACACACTCTTTCCGCTTGTGGCGACACAAAGGAGCGAGAAGTTTGAATCATCCCGTTTCATTTGTAGGTAAGAAAAATCAATAATCCCTTTAAACCCGAACACCTTCCCCCTCTCCCGTGTGTCATGCGTGTCGGCTAAAATAACACTTTGCACAACCCACTTTACACCATCCACGCAGTAGTGGCTCGCGGCGTTGCAAACGGCCGACAATGTTTTGCAATGTCCCTAACCGTGGCCGATACGACGACACCAGCTGAAACTGTACCATCGTCGACGGAGGAAAGAAGCAACAAGAGCGTGCGGCAACAGCAGCAGCAGCCGATTACCTTAATTTTGCCCACCAGCGGTAAGCTGTTTTTCGAGAAGAAACAAGAGTTCCAACTCTGCAAACCACAGCTGCTCCCACTGAAGTCGTTCAGTTTGGAGAAGCTGGAAAGAATGCACCAAGAAGCGCAGCGACAGTTGCAAGAAACTCGTGCCCGTACCGCTGCATCGAAGACCGGCAACAACTTCTAAACCAAGAAACCGAGCACGCACGCACGCACTGCATACGAATCACCGTAATTCTTCCGGCAAGATGGCCTATCTGCTAGTGTTCTCCATCTGTTTGGCATTGCTTTTGGCCTCCATATCACTTTATCGGTACGGCTGCATTCAGCGACAGCATCCAATAGTGACCTTTTCCGTACTGACCGCGTGGAGTTTTTCGTTTCTTATCGTATTCACGATACCCCTGGATGTGACGTCGGTGAGTAAGCGGGCCAGGTAACTAGATCGTTTTTGTTCGTTTAATGAAACACATTTCCTCCCTCCGCTCTTCTTCCAGACCGTGTACCGTCAATGCCTCCAGGAACACAATATCACCAGCAACGGTTCGAACAATGATGGGCTCAACGCAATTTGTCAGCAGCCGTGGGGTATGGTGGAGGAGGAAGTATTCCCTAACTTATGGCGCATTATCTACTGGTCATCACAGTTCCTTACGTGGTTGATTATGCCACTGATGCAGTCCTACCTGAAGGCGGGAGACTTTACGATCAAGGGTAAATTACGATCGGCACTGGTAGATAACGCCATTTACTACGGCACGTATCTGTTTATCTGTGGCATACTGCTGATTTATCTCGCACTGCAACCGGAAATTTCGCTTGACTGGCAGAAGCTGAAGGCGATCGCATCTTCAGCGTCGAACACGTGGGGCCTGTTTTTGCTGGTGCTGTTGCTAGGTTACGCACTGGTCGAAGTGCCCCGTAGTCTCTGGAACAATTCGAAGCCGGGCTTTACGTTGCAGTACGCCTACTTTAAGCTTTCCAAGCTTAGCTCCGAGAAGGCAGAAGCCGAGGAGAACGTGGACGATGTGCTGGAAAGCTTGCAGTCCGCTAGCCGGGCGATTCCACCGCGGCATGAGTTGCGACCGGCACTGGAAACTATCATACGCAAGGTACCTACCGAGCTGATGGAACGGGCAAGTCGCATCAGCCGCGAGGACGGTTCCCCGATGGCAATACCGTCCGAAAAGGCACTGGTACGGCTGCACCGGCAGGTGATCAAATCGCTGCAAACGCTACAACGCACCGAAGCGCTGTGGAGCGTTCAGGTTAACAAAGTGCTACACCTGGAGGATGTGGCCAAGAATGCCGTTTCGCTGGATCATCGCTTTAAGAGCGAATTTCCCAAGCACCGGGTGGGATTTGCACGGGCCATGTACAGCCCAACGATAGACTGGTACTGGGAGTGTGTCGTGAAGGCACCCTTCCTGAAAGCTTTGGCTGTTATTACGGCATTCCTCTCATTCATGGTTGTCTGGAGTGAGCTTACGTTTTTCAACCGCAAACCCGTCCTCTCGATCTTTGCCAACGTGCTGAACGTAGCGAAAGGGAGCTACGATTTCGTTACGATCGAGATCTTCTCCATGCTGACCCTCTGCTACCTATGCTACTGTGCATATTCGACCGTTTTTCGCATTAAATTCCTGAATCTCTACTACCTGGCGGCACACCATCAAACGAACGAGTACAGTCTGATCTTTAGCGGCATGCTGTTGTGTCGCTTGACGCCACCGATGTGTCTCAACTTTCTCGGCATGATACACATGGACTCGCACATCATCAAGAAACGTGTGCTAGAGACCCACTACACGCAGATCATGGGCCACATGGATGTGCTGGGGATCATTTCGGACGGCTTCAACATCTACTTCCCGATGGTAATGTTGGCGTTCTGTTTGGCTACCTGGTTCTCACTCGGTAGCCGTGCATTGAACGCGCTAGGCTTTCAGCAGTTTATGCTGAACGAAACCATTGCCGTTGAGCTCGTCCAGGAGGGAAAAGATTTGATTGTGCGTGAAAAGCGCAAACGGCAGCGAGCAGAAGATGCATTGGCGCGGCGACGTGATAATATTTTGGGTCAAATCGCCAGAGATGGAACGGCCGGTGGTGTGGGACATAGTGGCGCGGGCACCGGCAATGGTGGCGGTACGAATGGAAATGGCAACAGTGGCGGTGGCGGTATACTGTCGAAGTACAAATCCCGCAATATTGACACCGTTGGACCGAACGACGATCTCGTCGGGCATGGTGACCGTTTGGACTACAGCACCACCGGCAGCGGCGCTAGAGGATTGGACGATATAAATCGTTCGCTATCGCAGGAAATTAACGAACGGTTTGGTGTGAGTACGGGCGTTTCCGTAGGGTTTAAGGGATACGGTACCACGTACGAAGACGACGATAGCCGCATGGGTGGGGCGGGCCGTTCCGGTTCCAAACCGAAGGGACTGTTCGATGATGTTTAACCGTTGTGAAAGCATAATTTATGGTAGTATAGTTTACGTTCTATGCCTACGTTCCCCGTTGTTATTAATCGTTTACTATTCAATTTTAATGTATGTGTGTTTGTGTGTAAGTGTATCTCTGGTATTGCGTGTTTCCTGGCGAACACATTTCAACTGATGAGTTGTAACATTTTAAATTATGATGATATTTAACTAGAAAAGTCGATTATACCATATACTAACCGAAACCGCAACTGATACCGCATAACCGCATGCCTTGATGTGAAGAGGAAAGACAGAGACATTGTGCAGAACTCAGAGTTAAACTTTAGGAGGTCTTTAGGGAAGCATTATACATTCGGCTCGGTATGCTGCTTTGCTCTAGTACAAGCATATACAACAAGCAACAAAACAACACACTCCACTTGCACAGGCGCTAATTGTAGCACTAGTGAACATGAAATGTACTGTGTATGGGGCTAGAAAAGACATTACGTACGCCAGCATACCTACTGGCACATTTGCGCTGTATAAATAGTAGTGTAATGATTGCACCTAATTAAATAAAGGATCCATAAAACTAGTCGACTGTAATGGAACCATTATGCGGACAGAGAAAGCTCGTGAACAGAAATGTGTGCCAAGAAAGTATGTATATCATATTCCTTGTTTTGTGTGACAAACACAAGTGAAACGTTTATTTTTAAAAGTAATTTCCATCGTTTTGTATGCATTTTTCCCATCTTTCCGGCAACTGTAGTAAACCCCGCCTAAAAAACGAACCGTCTTTGGTGCTGAACCAATTGTCTAGCCAGTTTTGAATATTTTCTAACGAAGCGAACCTTTGATTCGAGAGAGCGAGTCCTAGTACGGGGAACAGGTGATAGCTCGAAGGCAGTAAATCCGGGCAGTTGGTCACGTGTGGTAACGTTTCCCATTTGAACGTTGCGATCGTATCCTCCACTGACTTGCCGGTGTGTGCTGGCACGTTGTCATGCAGCAATATGATCTTCTTCCTATCGTTCTGACCCTCCGAACGTTTGCCTTGTAGCGCTTGTTCCAATGCAATCAGCTGATGCTGATAGCGTTGGGTGGTAACGGTTTCGCCAGGTTTTAACAGCTCGTAGCAGATCACACCATCCAGATCCCACCAAACACAGAGCATTGCTTTCTGTGCGTATCGATTTGGTCCTGCAGCGAGGATTGATGGGTCGCTGGGTTCAGCGCTGGACCGTTTGCGCTTTGGATTTTCGAAGTAAATCCACTTTTCGCCCCCATTCACGATTCGCCGCAGGAAAGGCTTCCGTGCATGTCTGGCAACCAACATTTCGCAGATGGTTTTCCGCTTCTCTTGCTGCCTATCGGTAAGCTCACACAGTACCCATTTACCGCCCCTGTGGATCCTTCCCATGGCTTTCAGCCGGACGGAAATGGTTTCGCGCGTTACTTCCAACCTGTCCGCGAGCTGTTGTTGCGTTTGGCAATCATCTTCGTCCAGCAAAGTCTGCAAATCGCTGTCGTCGAACTTTTTGGTCGGTCTCCCGCGGTCCTTGTTTTCTATGTCGAAGTTACCGCGCTTGAATTTCCTAAACCACGCGGCGCACTGTGTCTTTCCAAGGGCATGTTTACCGTACGTTTCCACGAGCAACCGGTGCGCCTCAGTCGCCGTTTTATTTAGATGGTAAAAAAAGATCAACGATGTTCGCAAATGATATTTTTTAGGCACAAAGGTGGACATTGCATACTGCACAGAACATTAAACGTATCCGTTTTTGCAGAACGACGCGCGCCCGCCGTCGTCTTTGGAAGCGAGTAAACAAACCGAGATTACAAATTAAAAAATAAACAAATCTAGACTGTTGTGTTGTTTTGACGCATTTGTTTTTTCAAGATGAATATACTCTGTGCAGACAGATTGCTGCTTCATGAAAATCGATAAACAGAGCGTAAATTTTTATAACTACGAAATATCTAGCTCTTTTTGGTAAGTTTGACCCGCACTAGCCTGGAAAGAACAACAAAAACTGATGTATCTTCAAAAATACCTGTTTCATTCTCGTCATCCATTGGTTCGCAGTGTTCCGTCGTTTCCTACCCCTGCACGATGTGATGCACAGCTTCAAACCTACATACCTTGCCACGAACGTCTGTCACGTTGCGCTTTCTTCTTCATTCTCGCTCGTTCGTTTGCTGTTCTTCGTTTTCGCTTCGAGTGATGGTACATGTACAACAGTTGATCGGTTCGAAAGTTCCCAACAAAAATGGTAACTGTCAAACATAAAAATAATTTCATAATTAAACACTTTGGCATGGAAAATATCCTGCCAGATTGGGATGAAAAATAACTTTTACAAAATCGGTACGGAAACTAGGTTCAGAAATGGGTGGGATTGGTATATTTTCATCTATGCTAGGGAGTCAACACGGAACGGAATGACTCAGTGACCGGATTGATACGATGCAGGTAGGCCGGCTGCCCATCACTACTTCCTTTTCCGACATCTTGAACTACGTGAAGCACGCGTTTTTCGGGTGTACGAGTATTTTGTTGTAAGTAGTGCAAAAAGGTGCCGAAAACTTGCCAAAAAAGCAAGCAAACAGTGGTGTATCGTTGGATACTCATGAAATCGTTCGCTTCCATTCGTTTCAGCCTCGGATAAAGATGAAATTCAACAAACACGTTTCGTCTTCGCGGCGCAAGAGCCGCAAGCGCCACTTCCAGGCCCCGTCGCACATCCGCAGGAAGATTATGTCGGCGCCGCTGTCGAAGGAGCTGAAACAAAAGTACAACGTACGTTCCATGCCAATTCGCAAGGATGATGAGGTGCAGGTAGTGCGCGGTCACTACAAAGGCAATCAGGTGGGCAAGGTGGTTCAGGTATACCGCAAGAAGTACGTCGTGTACATTGAGCGCATCCAGCGCGAGAAGGCGAACGGCACGAACGTGTACGTCGGTGTGCACCCGTCCAAATGTGTGGTCGTGAAACTGAAGATGGACAAGGATCGCAAGAAGATCTTGGATCGCCGTGCGAAGGGCCGTCTGGCAGCGCTCAACAAGGACAAGGGCAAGTACACCGAGGAAACTGCAGCTGCTACCGCGATGGAAACGACATCTTAAAGTTTACAAAACAAAATCAGCCGGTTTGCTGTGGTTGGAAAAGCAGTTGGTGCGCGGAAGTGAAACGCAGGTGAATAAAAAAAAAAGATATGTGGAGAGAAAGTTAAACGCCCCGTGTGCTGTGTGTGTGTGTGTGTATATATATTTATTTGGCGATCAAAGGCATGGGACACAGTTTCGTTACGCCAAGGTGTACCAGTTTGTTGTGCGAAACGCGATGGGGCTCTATAGATTCGTCCACTTGAAGCGCTATTTCCATTCCGGCGTGAATCGATCTTAACTGCCTGTCGCCTTGATCCAGGTAGATGATATTTTCCATTCGCTCCTGAACGCAACCATCCGCTTCGTTCGTAGTAGTGAAAAATCGTAGCATCACGCGACCGAAAATGCGCTCGATGGAGTCTAGTTTTACGACGAGACCTGGTTGAACCGTACCGGACGTTATCGCGTGCTGCCAGAGCTGCTGTCGAGCGCTTCGATCGTTCACCACCATTGCCAGTGCTCCCAGTGGTGAACCTTTGGGATGATTATTGTTTTTACTTTTAGGTGCTGGTGTTGTAACGTAAAATGACTTCGAAGGAGAAGTTGTAGGCGAATCTGTCAAGGTATTTCGATTCCGGTAACTGCTTTCTTCGCCTGATGATGGTATCTCGTCAATGTTAAGCGGATCCGCACGGAAACATTGCTGCCCATTGTTAGCATTCTCGGGCGGAGTAGACGATTCTTCTATACAGCTCGCCTGCTGGTCCGTGAACGATTCATCGAAAGATTTCCAGCAACGTGTAGATCTCTCGCCGGTAGTACCAGTCACACTGTTATTTAACGCCTTTATGCTTCGATTTAGCGTAGAAATGGATTTGAAGCGTTTTGGACTAGCAGCTTCCACGAACCGCGGATGATTTTTAGCTCGGCTCGTACCGGTAACGAAAGAAAAGTCCATATCGTCCGTTAATCGACGTCGTTTGATTGGATTTTTGTCAACGAATTGTAGCCTCGTCATTCTGCTCTTCGTGCAATGAATTGCTAGGCAATCGTCTGAGTCGGAAGATTCGGACGTGGTGTCATAGTGAGGCTGGCAATCACCTTCAGATATGTGCTCAATATCCGAATCGGACTGATTTCTGCGTTCAATCGTGACTTCCGCAGGATTTAACGATTGCGGGACGGATGGTGTAATCGATGCTAGCTGTGTTTCGCTTCCAAGTCTTCCACTTCCCTTCGTATCATCATCCGAATGGTCATCTATGTGCCATCCATCATTCTGATCTCGCATGTGCAATATCTGCAATGATGCTATTACCTATAGAACCCAAGACAAATAAGGCAGAGAAAAACTGTACTTACACTGTCGTGTTTGATTGACCGAGATCTTTGTTGTCTTCGTCTTAATCTTCTCTGTCCAATAGAGGGAGAAACGAGCAGCTGATCGAATCCCTTCCACATCTTTTCTATGCTCATTGCTGCAAACAGATTTGTTTATTTGCGAAGGAAAATCCAAGATCTTAGAACAGTACTGAAACGCCGTTTGAGTGTTAAGTTCGTCGCAAAAACGGTGTGAGGGACGGCACGTGTTAATGTATATGTAAAATTTCGCGATATTTTCACCGCACGTTTTATGTTTGCCAGCCCGATGGAAAACGATGCTTTTATGAACCAAAACAAATAATTCCATGCTATGGTAGGGACCGAACTGTCAAAGGCGAACCTTCTTCCTTGTTGTGCATTTTAGCTGTCAAATTGGTCCACACAGGCCGGGCCGTGTATTGCACAAACTTCAATCAACCAACTACCAATACAACACACACGCACACTAGCGCACGCTCATACACGCACACACATTTGCGCAATTACATGCCAAATAGAAAGACGTACTGCACATCACACATCGCAGCTCGTTCGCGTTTCGTTTCGGTACAGATAGGCCACAAGTCGATTTCTTGCGTGGAGTGTGATAAGTAGTTTCTCCTACAGTGGCCGTTCTGCTGCATTACGCCCACTTTACAGTGCAAGTTCGGTGCACAACAAAAACCAACGGTAAAGCGGAGCAACGCAAAAATGTCCTAGGCAATCGGATAGTCAAATAAGGGAATGATGGTGTAAAAAGTTTGGTACGAAAAGGAGGCCGAGCTCTAGATAAAGTCGAACTCAGTTCCACCGGAGTGTGCTGATATTGGGACACGTAGTATATGGTGAGGCACGAGAAAGACAAAACTGCTTCTGTTGTTTTTCCCGTGTGTGCTGTGTGTGGTGGCTGCAGAAGATCCAATAAAGTTGCGCACGTGAACAAAGCTCGGGCAAGGTTGGGGCCAGCACGGCTATCAGTAGCAGTATACTCCACTCCTGAAAGGGCTGATGATTCCCACATTGATTATGGTGATGCATGTAGCGCAGCGGAAGTGATAAAAGTGCGATAGAGCGAGCAAGCATAACACCAACGAACCACCGAGCAACATTAGTAGTTTGTGACCGAATCTACATACACTGCAGAACATGGAATGAAGAACAGAAATTCGAGTATAAATATTGCACGATTGTATTTCTCGCGTTCGTCATATGACGCAGACACAGTATTAGCGACAGTTATCATCTGTGCGAGGGGGAACGCTATTGTTACCACGTAAATCAGAAGCAAAAACAACAACACAATTCATTACTCCTCGACGACGTCGAATAACTAAAAAGAAAAAACAACCTCCACGATCCGAATATTTTTGTCTGGGCGATACCCCGACACCTGTGCAGAAACGTTACCCCAACTAGTCCAATCTGGTACGGAAGATAAAGTCCATCACGCGCCCGTAAAGCAAGCAAGTAAGCGAAAACGAAGGAACGAACGAACACGAAGAAGGATGAAAAAGTTCATATCAAAATTCGAAACGAAAAATGAACCCACGTCGACGGGCAGCAGTCGGGAGACGAACAGTTTCGTCGGCAAAACGTTTAAGCTAAGCAAGGAAAACGTAGTAACCGTGGAGGAGGTACTGGCAGAGGGTGGCTTTGCCGTCGTGTTTCTAGTCAAAGGAGCCAAGGGAGAACGATACGCACTGAAACGGCTGTACGTGAACAACGAGTATGATTTGGGTGTGTGCAATCGCGAGATCAAGATAGCGAGCAATCTGAGTGGGCACAAAAACATCATCGGCTACATTGATCACAGCATCAATGCGAAGGGTAACGGCGTGCACGAGATACTGCTGCTGATGCCCTACTGCAAGACGAATCTGCTCACGCTCATGAACGCCCGTCTGACAACGGGCTTCAGCGAGCCGGAGGTGTTGCAAATATTCTGCGACGTTGCGGAAGCCGTCGCCCGGCTGCACCAATGCCAAACACCCATCATCCATCGCGATCTGAAGGTGGAAAACATTCTGCAAAACGATCTGGGGAACTTTGTGCTGTGTGATTTCGGTTCGGCTACGGCCCGCGTGCTAAATCCAACCAGCCACGGGCGTACGTTGGTGGAGGAAGAGATCCAAAAGTACACCACCCTCTCCTACCGAGCACCGGAGATGATCGATCTGTTCAACGGGCAAGACATCACGGTAAAGGCGGACATATGGGCGCTCGGGTGTCTGCTGTACAAGGTGTGCTTTTTCACGCTACCGTTCGGCGAAAGCGCTCTCGCTATACAGAGCGGACAGTTTAGCATTCCGGATGGTTCGAAGTATTCGCGCAGCGTTCATCAGCTGATACGGTACATGCTGGAGCCGGATTCGGAAAAACGTCCCAACATTTACCAAGTGTGCGAGATCGCGTTCGGTATCGCTGGACGATCCAATCCCGTTCGCAATCTGACGAAATGTAGCGTTCCTCCGCTGGAAACGTTACCGGTACCTCCGTTCGAATCGGAAACGAAGCGACTGCCGACGGTGGGCAGTGCTGTCGGGCAGCCAGGGTCCACCCCGAAACCAACCAAACCGGCCAGCCAGCTACCGATCGAAGGCGGCACAAGTGTGGCCCCACGCCAAAGACCAAAAGCTTCACAAGCGGCCACACCGAACGTTGGCGTGAATAGTTTCTCGCTCGGTTTGCCACCGAACCCATCGCCGAAAAACATTCTTTCATCGCCAACGCCCGGTATGGCACCTACGGCAATCGGTGCATCTGGCACGGATGCGCCGGAAGCGTTTGTTGCCAAATTTACGGCTAATTTTCCTCCCGCCACCAGCACTGTACCGGTTGCCCCGTCAACTGTCCCGATCGAACAATCGGCAGCAGCAACAACGGATGGAACGGCTACAGCGGTGCAGCCTGCTGTGGCTGTGGCCGCACTGTTTCAGACAACCTATCCCGACCCATTCCGGGAGGCGGAGCTGGCCCCAATTCCAAGCGGTGGAGAAGGTCCGGTAGCCGGTACATCGGTCCACAACTCATCGTCCTCCTCGCTATCGATGATACATTCGCCAAGTCACGTCCCAAATCCACAGGGCGTTCCGTCCAACACGACACAAACGCCCACCCTTGGTGGGTCGAACTCATCGTCGAGCAGTGCCGTTGCCGGAGGCATTCTAGCGCCACCGAAAGCGACGGGCCATCGACGGAATGTGAGTGATACGTCTGCCTTTAACAAAGCGTTCGCGACGGAAACTTCGCAGTTTCTGGCCCCATTTGACCAGGCGACAAACAACTTCCAACCATCGTCCGCAAGTCCGCCCGGACAACAAACGCCTGCAGCAAACGGTTCCAACGGTTCGCTCCACAAACATCCGTCGGTGGTGCCTGCCGGGGTTGGCTTCGAGTCGCGTGCCTCCAACTTGGCCTCTAGCTCCAATCCGCAATTGTATCAGCAGCAGCGATCTACATCTTCGGCGGGTGCTAGCGCCAACTGGAACCCGTTCGGCGATCCCACACCGTTTGCGCAGATGACCGAAGATCACATTTTCGGCGAAGAGTTTGACAAAATCCGTGAGCAAGGCAGCCAGGGCAGTTTAAAGACGCCGCCGGAAGTTCCGCGACACTCCTCGTTGCCGCTCATACAGATGGGCTCGATGCCGGCAGGCGTGCAGCAGGCGGCCCCATTCTCCCCAGAGAACATACCGGACACGCTCGGCGATGATGATGATCCGTTCAGTTCCGCACCATTCTCGATGCCGGTACGTACCGACAAGAGCAAATCGTTTAAACTCTCCTCGCGCAAAGTGATCGTCATCGATGGTGGCTTTAGTACGCAGCTGTCCGAGCATGTCGGTGGCAAACTGGACAAGGATCCGCTTTGGACGTCTCGCTTCAATGCGACCAATCCGGGCGCCGTGCTGGAAACGCACCTGGACTATCTGAAGGCGGGCGCTGACTGCATACTAACCAACACGTACCAGGC
>STHB01000004.1:28079526-28171147 GCA_018908115.1 Anopheles rivulorum
TCCATCGAGGGTTACATGGATTTTCTCGATCTCAACGAGGATGAGTCGGTGCAGCTGATCAAATCGAGTGTCGAGCTGGCTAGACGTGCCCGTACCCGTTACCTAGCCGAAAAGCTTGAGAACAAATCCCACAAAATACCGTGGGTGGTGGGTTCGATTGGCCCGTACGGTGCGCATCTGCACGATGGGTCCGAGTATACGGGTGCGTACGCGGATCAGGTCCCGGCCAACAGGCTCCAGAAATGGCACCGGCCACGGATTAACGCGATCGTGGAGGCGGGTGTTGATGCGCTTGCGATCGAAACGATACCGTGCCGGATGGAGGCGGAAGCACTACTCGATCTGCTAACAGCGGAACACCCGACGGTGCGGTTCTGGATTTCGTTTCAGTGTCGTGACGGTTCGACCCTTGCGCACGGAGAACAATTTGCCGACACAGTGATCGCCTTGTGGAACCGGGCAAAGCAGCTGTCCAACCCTAATCTGCTAGCGCTCGGTGTGAACTGTGTTAATCCTCAGCATGTGTTGCCTCTGATACGGTCGGTTTATGAGCAGTGTGGTGCGGGATCATCACCGGACGGCAACCGTATCCCGCTGATCGTGTATCCCAACTCCGGCGAGCAATGGGACGCGGTCGGAGGATGTTGGCGCGGTGCCGAAAACTTAACACCGCTGGAAACGTACCTACCGCAGTGGGTGGAAATGGGTGTCAAGTTTGTCGGTGGCTGCTGTCGTACCAATGCGCGGGACATAAAACGCATGAAGAAGACCGTTATCGGGCTGTACGGGAGCCGAAGCAATGAGAACTAAGGCGGTACAAGGGAATGACATCGCCCCGGACCCGCCCTCCACGGAGCTGGTGTCGTTTCAATCGGATGCTGTGATTTAGTTTGGAAAGCAAATTTTCGTTCGTACCGAGAACGGTAGTTCGTATCTAAAAGCAATCGTTATCAATCAATATGCTGGTGTGTGCACCTGGGTGTGCACCATCGGAACCTGCGTAGAACGCTCCGCTGCCGTTAAGGCTACCATAGGCACTCCGTTACTAGCCCCTTGTTGGTTCTGATTATTTATCAAACATTCGCGCATCCGGGACACGTGTTAGTGGCAAGAGAAAAGTAAACCTCACTACAGTAGAGGCAAAACCCTTGAGCTAAGCACAACACAGCACAGCGAAAAGAAGACATACGCCGGCACGTAATGAAGCGTAATTGGTGTGCGCACCACCAATGCTGGAGACCAGGTATTGATGTGAACCAAACGGATACAACGACTTTTTGCACCGGCGAATAGGGCGCATAACTCTAGCGGTATTACCTAGTAATCAAATCTTTGCAACAAACTATCCTCTTATCCCATTACCCATTTGGCTACGCGTTTCACAAATCTAGTCTTGCTTGTCAGTTTTCCAACCAAGAAAAAAAAGGATTCTACACTATCGTATTAACGCTTAGTAACGCGTTTGGAGACATACGTAAAACATTTGTTCACGGAGCAATCGGGGCGTAACCAACGAGACGATTGAATTGAATGATGTATTTTTGATGCATTTTGGTTTTCGCTTATCATTTCCTTTCTCCCTGCCCATTCCTGCTTACCTACCATTGGGGTACCAGCATCATACATTGCGTATGAAATGTATCACACGACACTATAACCGTGAGACGATTATCAAAGATATATCGCAGTCACTGCGAAACGTTTTTTTATTTGTAGCAATATGCAGATTGTGGTTATTTTTCTGTTTTACCATTATTAGTCCAATTATTTGCACGAGATTTATAGTGATGAGAGTTTTCATATACATTCTATACGGACATACTAAAACGTTGGAGACGAAGGTGTTGTAGTAGGCATAGCGAACAAAGACAAATCGTTTCATTTTTGTTTCGTGTAATACACACCTGTATGAAATGTAAGGACACGCGCGTGTAAAAAAAAACAAGGCGGTTGGCTAACCGATGAGAAGAACACTAAAACATTACTTATGAGATTTTGGCTAAATACGGTTCCGGGCAGTTATCAGGTTTGAATCGGGTTTCGCTCTCCAGAATCAGGTCGATCATCGGAAAAAACTATAGTTGTAATCAAAAGAAAACAACAAACCTATTAGAATGATTCACGATATATTTATATTTATTCTTCTACGATTATTATAGCCCTGCAATAAACCACTCCGATCAATTAAATCGATTGTACATCTAAATCGGTAGGTTGACCAGTACGAAAAATGAATGTTATACATCGGAAAAGGGTACAGTAGAGCAATATGGACTGCGCTACGTCCAAGTTATTGGTACGGCTTTTCTAAACCTACGCATTTAACTTCCATTACACTTCCCTCCGTCTTGTGGCTGATGTTTCATGTGTTTTGACGAGTTCTAGGATGGTTACATTGAAGACAAACAAAAACGTTTCAAATCGATTACCTTTACACGCGACCAATAAAAAAACGATTAATTTAAACCGTAAAATGCATCTCTACAATAGTGGCAAGAGAGTACAGAGAGAAGTGTATAATTCGCTACTTACTACTTGACGGTTAACGCAGATAACGAACCAAATAAATTATGAAAGAGTGCAAACGCTTCAACGAACTTGATGTATGTGTACGGCACGTGACTGTATTTATCCGAAATACTAAGGTTCGGGCTGGTTCTACTAAATATGCTGGGCCTCCGTGAGCATTTGAGACGATCATCACATTCACACTTCATCTATCAGCTTAAACCGTTGATGCTGTGGTTCGGGCACTACGTTGAAGAACTTTTTGTAAATCGTTTGTCCTTCCCGACCAGCGTAACACCGCTGTATCCATGTGTGCTCCCAGTTGGGATCAATCTTTTCACAGGTAACATATACCTTGCCGTGCTCCATAGCAAACAACGTTCCATTTTTACCGAAACCGACCTAAAACGTGGGCATATGGTTTGTGTTAGAGGGTAATATTGCATCAATCGTGATGTGTATACTCACATTCAAACCGGGATGAAATCGGGTCGTGCGCTGTGTTACTAAGATAGTTCCAGCCGATACGTGATGACCATCCTGAACCTTCCAGCCACGATGTTTTGGCCGCGGATGTTTGGGAGGATTTCTCGAACTACCGCCCGTTTTTTTCGACGCATTTCTGATGATTGCTGTAATGGAAAATACAGTTAATTTTTCTTACTTCGTTGCTGGCTATACGTTACTATCGGGCTATTACTCATTAAAGGAACCAGCCCTTGATTGAGCCGGGTAAAGATATTGGAATTCATGTTTATTCTACACAATTTGCACGAGAATTCACAGCTCGCTTTGACACCGGGTGGAAAGAAACATTTACGTAAACATTGCCTGTATTGTCAAGTAAAAGCCCTTTGGAAACGGCCGAAGCCTCTTCATCTCATCGCCATGACAACGTATGTTTATCGACCCATCATCGGAAAAGTCGACGAATGCATTGGAAGTAATATTCGAAATAAATACATTTTGTGTTGCGAAAATGTCTTACCTGTGCCTGGGTCCAATGAGTGCTGGAAAAACGCTGCTGCTAACCTGCTTGCAGAAGCCGGACTCCGTTAACTTCACTTCCCATTCCGTACCGAGCGTGGGAACCAACTTGTACACCATCAAGATACCACCGATCGTTATAGACGAAAAAGATGTTAATCAAAAAATTCCGCCACCGGGAAAGCGCAAAGAATTGGTGCAGGTGCGTGAAGTTGGCGGTTGCCTTGCGCCTATTTGGCGTGACTATTTGGTCAATCCCGTCGAGAAGCTTATCTACGTGGTAGATACATCGAACCTGTGTCAAATATCAGCGGCTGGTAAATGGAATCGAGCGGGTATAGTTTCTTACCGAATTAACGTTGGTCTCTCGCTCATTTCAGGTGTGCTTTTGTACTCTATGCTAGCCGAACCAAGGCTGCAAAAGACGAAATTTTTGCTCGTCCTGTCCAAAATGGACCTTGCTTATCGGCAGATGCGTAACGAGGCGCTGCTTATGCTGCAAATGGAAAAGTTTCAAAAACAAATCCCACAGCACATCACGATCATTCAGTTCAGCGCTATTACGAAAGAAGGAATCGACGAAGTATACGATTGGTTGGCAATGAATTAGCGAGATTGGCCAAGGACTAAAATACTCGTTTGTTGTCTCCTAGGTACTACACAGGTAGTACAAAATTGAATAACTTTAAAGCTTCTAATTGAGAGGAACTTTTCACCGTAGAACATACAAGAACCTGTCTTGAGTCAAGGATAAAATTTCAACTTTTTCTAGGGGATTTTTTGGATTGCGTGTTGTTTTAAAGCTAGAGAAAACAACATTATTGTTATGATATTAAAGTAATAGAAGCGTGAAGACGTTTGTTATTTGATTATTAACAAATATAAAATACAAATAAATGGTATTCAAAAGTTTTCTAAACAAAACTTCCACGTGCGTGTATTTGAAAATACCACGCGGGTGCAATGCGCTAAAAAATCGTTAGTTTGAACAATTTGCGAACGGGAACATAGCATGAATCATTTACTCCAAACACATGCGCAATACTAAATATTGTGGTCGAAGAAGCATTTAGTTCAGTTTTGAAATCCATTGGAATTCTTATGTCATGTAGAGAAATGTCAAATTGTCGGAGATGACACGACCCTTGCAGCGTACGTCGACATTAAAGTCGTTCAACGAATGTTCATGTCAAAGCAGATATTTGGGCCTTTCGGTAGCCAAATGCGCGTTCCGTGCGCTTCGCATAACAAACATCTTCAATCGTAATTAGTGCGACTTTTATTTAATTTTAACACGCGCCCAGTGTAGGTTAAGCAGCATCGAACGAACCGGAGCATTTCGTTAAACATGGCTCACAATTATATTGTGACTGCCCAGAAACCAACGGCGGTTACCGCTTGCGTTACCGGTAGGTGTATGAGGAAGCGGGCTGGCATGCAGGCAGGCCGCTGGGAGACAGACAACGCAACCCAGAAAAAAAGCGTTTTGTAAAAACGTGTATGCTAATTACTGGACTGAAAAAAAAAACAGCTGCACTACTTAACAAGAAAAACCGGGCCAAAAGGCTACGGGAAAACATTATTGCAACCAGTGCATCATTGTTTATCAATACGCCTTAAGTTAAGGTTAGGTTTTTTGTGTCACTATTTTGATTCTAACACCGCTCGCATTGCCACTTTTCACTTGTATGCAGGAAACTTCACCTCACCGACCGATCTTAATCTGATTGTGGCGAAATGTTCCCGGCTGGAAATTTATCTCGTTACTCCCGAGGGGCTGCGGCCAATAAAAGAAATCGGCATCAATGGGAAGATAGCAGTAATGAAACTTTTTCGCCCGGCGGTAAGTGTGACGCAAACGGGGTTTGGGACCATCCCGACCGATTGGTTTTCAATGATTGAAACGTTTCGCATTTCACAGGAAGAGACAAAAGATTTGATATTCATCCTCACCTGCCGGTACAATGCAATGATTTTGCAGTGCGCGGTACAGGGCGATGACATCGAGATAATAACGAAAGCGCATGGGAACGTGGCGGATCGGGTTGGGAAACCGGCGGAAACGGGCATTTTGGCGGTAATCGATCCGAAAGCGCGCGTAATCGGTATGCGGCTGTACGAAGGTTTGTTCAAGATTATTCCACTGGACAGTGATACGAACGAGCTGAAAGCAACTAGCTTGCGCATGGAGGAGATGCACGTGCAGGACGTGGAGTTTCTGTACGGTACAACCCATCCGACCCTGATCGTGATCCATCAGGATATTAACGGGCGGCATATTAAAACGCATGAGATCAGCCTGAAGGATAAGGAATTTACCAAAATCGCGTGGAAGCAGGATAATGTGGAAACGGAAGCGACCATGCTGATCGCGGTACCGATGCCACTCGGCGGTGCCATCGTGATCGGGCAGGAATCGATAGTGTATCACGATGGTGATAGTTACGTGGCGGTCGCACCGGCCATCATCAAGCAGAGCACCATCAATTGCTATGCACGGATCGACAGCAAAGGGTTGCGCTACTTGCTGGGCAATATGGCCGGCAATCTGTTCATGATGTTTCTAGAAACGGAGGAAAATGCGAAGGGTCAGACGACGGTGCGTGATATAAAGGTGGAGCTGCTGGGAGAGATAACGATCCCGGAGTGTATCACGTACCTGGACAATGGTGTACTGTTCATCGGATCGCGGCACGGAGATTCGCAGCTGGTAAAGCTAAATACGACCGCGGGCGAAAATGGCGCGTACGTGATGCTGATGGAAACGTTCACCAATCTGGCCCCGATCGTGGACATGTGCGTGGTAGATCTGGAGCGCCAGGGCCAGGGACAGATGATCACGTGCTCCGGCAGTTTCAAGGAAGGTTCGCTGCGCATTATACGGAACGGTATCGGCATTCAGGAGCACGCTTGTATCGATCTGCCCGGCATAAAGGGTATGTGGGCGTTGCGCGTCGGTATCGATGATTCGCCGTACGACAATACGTTGATCCTGTCGTTCGTGGGCCACACCCGTGTACTGATGCTGTCCGGCGATGAAGTGGAGGAAACGGAAATTGCCGGCATTGTCGGCGATCAGCAAACGTTCTACTGTGCGAACGTGTCCCACGGGCAGATCCTGCAGGTGACACCATGCTCCGCGCGCCTCATTTCGACCGACAACAAGGCGATGATTTGCGAATGGAAGCCCCCGGACAACAAGCGTATCGGTGTGGTGGGTGCCAACACGACGCAGATCGTGTGCGCATCGGCACAGGACGTGTACTACATAGAGATCGAAAATGGCAAGCTAGAATACAAGGGTCAAACGACGCTTAACTTTGAGGTCGCATGCTTAGATGTGTCGCCGTTGGAGGAGAACGCAACCCGCTCGGAGTTTGTAGCAGTGGGACTGTGGACAGACATTTCGGCCTGCGTGCTAAAGGTACCGACACTCGAGCTGCTGCACGAGGAGAAGCTGGGCGGAGAAATAATTCCCCGCTCCATCCTGATGGCCGCGTTCGAGGGTATTAACTATTTGCTCTGTGCGCTCGGCGATGGATCCATGTACTATTTCGTGCTGAACAAGGGCACGGGTTGCCTAACGGAACAGAAGAAGGTAACGCTCGGCACACAGCCAACCATCTTGAAAACGTTCCGGTCGCTTTCTACGACGAACGTGTTTGCCTGCTCAGACCGACCGACCGTCATCTATAGCTCCAACCACAAGCTGGTGTTTTCGAACGTCAACCTGAAGGAGGTGAACCACATGTGTTCGTTGAACGCGGAAGCGTACCAGGATTCGTTAGCGCTGGCCACCAGAAACTCCGTCATCTTTGGCACGATCGACGAAATCCAAAAGCTGCACATAAGGACAGTACCGCTCGGTGAATCGCCGCGACGCATCGCGTACCAGGAAGCGTCGCAAACGTTCGGCGTCATAACGTTCCGCATGGACGTGCAAGATTCGAGCGGCCTGACACCGGCGCGACAGAGCGCATCGACGCAAACGAACAACACCACGCAGTCGAGCGGGATGGGATTGTTGAAGCCGGGTGCAACCAACACCGAGTTTGGCCAGGAGGTGGAAGTACACAATTTGCTCATCATCGATCAGAACACGTTCGAGGTGCTGCATGCACATCAGTTCATGCAAAGCGAGTACGCACTCTCGCTAATGTCGGCCAAACTGGGCAACGATCCCAACACGTACTTTGTGGTCGGCACTGGGTTGGTCAATCCGGAGGAACCGGAACCGAAGATCGGAAGGATCATCATCTACCGGTACGCGGACAACGAGCTTAAGCTGATCAGCGACAAGGAAGTGAAAGGCGCGTGCTACTCGCTGGTTGAGTTTAACGGACGTGTGCTGGCCTGCATTAACTCCACCGTGCGACTGTACGAGTGGACCGACGATAAGGATCTGCGGTTAGAGTGCAGCCATTTCAACAACATTCTGGCACTGTACTGCAAAACGAAAGGTAGGTAGAAAAAAGCGGACTAATTGCACAGTCTTTCACTTCACTCACTTCGTCTGTACTGTGTTCTTCGTTGTTGCCATGTTTCATGTTTGTAGGCGACTTCATACTGGTCGGTGATTTGATGCGTTCCATAACGCTGCTGCAGTACAAGCAGATGGAGGGCAGCTTCGAGGAAATAGCTCGCGATTACCAACCGAATTGGATGACGGCCGTCGAGATACTGGACGACGATGCGTTCCTCGGTGCGGACAATAGCAACAACCTGTTCGTTTGCCTAAAGGATAGCGCAGCTACAACGGACGAGGAGCGCCAACAGATGCCCGAGGTGGCCCAGTTTCATCTGGGTGATCTGGTGAACGTGTTCCGGCACGGTTCGTTGGTGATGCAAAACATTAGCGAACGCACCACACCGACGAACGGGTGCGTTCTGTTCGGTACGGTCAGCGGTGCGATCGGACTTGTGACACAAATTCATAGCGATTTCTACGAGTTCTTACGCAAGCTGCAGGAAAACCTGACCAACACGATCAAATCGGTGGGCAAGATTGATCATTCGTACTGGCGCAGTTTTCACACCGAAACCAAGATGGAGCGCTGCGAAGGTTTCATCGATGGGGATCTGGTCGAAAGCTTCCTCGACTTAAGTCGCGATAAGATGATTGAAGCCTCGCACATGCTAGACATCGATGTCGATGGTTCGAAGCGGGAAGCCACGGTAGATGACATCATAAAAATCGTAGAGGACCTTACCAGAATACATTAGGCTGGGATGTTTTTATTTTTTTTTTTGTGGGAAAGGGACACACAATTTACGCGAACGTGAAGATCATCTATGCTACCCTCTATGTGTCGTCGTGCTCGCACCGGTGTGCTTAGTTGTGTACGATTTTGCCAAACATTTGGGCCTACACATTGATTGCATCATTACAGAATGATAAACTAAGAACTAATTGAACGGAAATGTGTAACGTTAATTTTGCATCATTATACTACTCTTCATCGTCATCGCCGTGAGGTAGAGTTAGTGTGAGAGACTACAGCGCACTTGAAATAAATCGTATTCAGCAGAATTGATCCTTTATTCTTTTCAACCATGGAATGCCAACAACATAACAACATTGAGAGAAACTCAAAACACACACGCTATCGACCGTTACGGTACGGAAGCCGTTTGCTTCCAGGCGCTTATAGAGGAAGGGGTGGATAATACTACATGACTGCTGGGGGAAGGAAGGGTGGAAAATATGCACACATGGGGTCCTGGGCCGTGAGACGTATGTGACTGCCCCACACAGCTTAGCCGCGATTAGCAATCATATCTTCCGGATTGAACATACCCTGCAGGGAAACGATGTACAATTGTTAGCTTTACCTTCATGAAACAGGGAACTCCCGCATACATACCTTAGCGCGACGCAGAATCGAATCCTTGCTGGCATCGTACGGATGATCTTTGGAAGGAATTTCCAGTACCGCTGGCGTGGGGGCAGTGTGCGCATCGATCACGTGACGAATCAGCTCGGCGTAGTTCTGGTTGATCAGAATGATATCAATATCGTCGCGCTTGATGAAACGCTTGAAGCAATCTTCGATTTCGCTGACCGCCGTATCTGATGTGTATATAAAGTACAATAATTAGTAAAAGGAAACACATGCCTACTGTGGTGACTCTCACCCTCTCTCCCTCTCTCTCTCTATGAATGGACTTACTTTTGTCAACAACCATGAAGTTGGGGTGACGATTCTTGTTGATCTCACCTACTCCACCGAGCAAAAATCCAACGCAGGTATCCTAGAGGAAGAAATAAACGTTTAAAGCGATTTAGCTAACGTTCGTATAAGCAGCACAAACTCGTCTGGTAGCACATCCACCAGCTTGCACAAAAACAATCACATCCTTTCCGCACTAGCATGTTCGCTCGCTTGCTTACCTCATCTCCAATTACGGAGATCAATTTTCCTTTCATTGCCGATAGAAGAGCCATTCTGAGCAGATAAAAAGCAGCGATACCCGATGGACTTTGCTAGTAAAGTTGTTTAAATGTTGTTGCAGAACACCGAATCGCCGTTTTGAGCTGGGAAAAAATATCACCTGACTGAATACAACCCGTGGAGTAATTTGGCAGAGGTTGGATCAACATGTAGCATGTTTTGAAAGAAACGTCAAACTTTACTCATTTCGATCAAGGTTTATACGTGCGTAAAAAAAACTGCAAANATTTTCCTTTCATTGCCGATAGAAGAGCCATTCTGAGCAGATAAAAAGCAGCGATACCCGATGGACTTTGCTAGTAAAGTTGTTTAAATGTTGTTGCAGAACACCGAATCGCCGTTTTGAGCTGGGAA
This sequence comes from Anopheles rivulorum, assembly GCA_018908115.1. NCBI lineage: Eukaryota > Metazoa > Arthropoda > Insecta > Diptera > Culicidae > Anopheles > Anopheles rivulorum. The sequence continues at coordinate 28,089,828 of STHB01000004.1, forward strand.
AAAATATCACCTGACTGAATACAACCCGTGGAGTAATTTGGCAGAGGTTGGATCAACATGTAGCATGTTTTGAAAGAAACGTCAAACTTTACTCATTTCGATCAAGGTTTATACGTGCGTTAAAAAAACTGCGAAAACAAACATTTTTGGGCCACTTGCAGTTGGTAGATTGTTGGAATTTATTAAAGGAAGGTTGGTTGTGTTCGTTATTTCGAATCTTAAATGGACATGTTTTTAGTTTCGATGGAATATCAGTTGTTTTTTATCACATCACATCACAAAAGGCAACATCGTGCAGGAATGCGAACCCTGCCGTTTGACGTGCCGGGCTGACAAGCAAAACAGTAAACACCCCAAACAAAAGTCCGCGCGTACAACAATAGTTCTTTCCTTGCGTGCAGTACGCCGGCAACTGGAAAAATAATAAGTGTTTAAGATCGCAACGCATGTGGCTACATCATGACTTCCATCATCAAGATGCATGCCATATCGGGCGCGATGGACGAATCGCCACCGTGCTATATCCTGCAAGTGGACGATGTGCGAATCTTGCTTGATTGTGGCTGGGACGAAAAGTTCGATCAGGGTTTTATCAAAGAAATCAAAAAGTAAGTTCCATCAATCGTTGGAAAGCTTGTTGGACAGTGCGAGGTGATGAAGCACACTAATGGTTGTTGTGTTATAACGGTCTTTTTCCCCCCCAGATATGTACACACCATCGATGCAGTGTTGCTGTCCTATCCGGATGGTAGTCATCTCGGTGCTCTGCCGTACCTGGTCGGAAAGCTTGGTTTGAATTGCCCGATATATGCAACGATACCGGTATACAAGATGGGACAAATGTTCATGTACGACATGTTTATGTCCCATTACAATATGCACGATTTCGATCTGTTCTCGTTGGATGATGTGGATGCCGCGTTTGACAAAATTGTACAACTAAAGTACAACCAAAGTGTAGCGATGAAGGGCAAGGGGTACGGCATTACGATCACTCCGCTGCCGGCTGGCCACCTGATCGGTGGAACAATTTGGAAGATTGTGAAGGTAGGCGAAGAGGACATAGTGTACGCGACCGATTTTAATCACAAAAAGGAACGCCATCTGAACGGCTGCGAGCTGGAAAAACTTCAGCGCCCTTCGCTGCTCATCACGGACGCGTACAACGCCCGGTATCAGCAGGCACGGCGACGTGCGCGGGATGAAAAGTTCATGACCAACATACTGCAAACGCTCCGGAACAATGGTAACGTACTTGTAACGGTTGATACGGCCGGTCGCGTACTGGAGTTGGCGCACATGCTGGACCAGCTGTGGAAGAATAAGGAATCGGGCCTGATGGCTTACTCGCTAGCGCTGCTAAATAACGTAAGCTACAACGTGGTAGAGTTCGCCAAAAGTCAAATCGAATGGATGAGCGATAAACTGATGAAAAGTTTCGAAGGAGCGCGAAACAATCCGTTCACCTTCAAGCACCTGCGGTTGTGCCACACGATGGCCGATTTAGCGAAGGTGCCCAGCCCGAAGGTGGTGTTGGCCAGTTCGCCCGATATGGAAAGTGGCTTTTCGCGTGAACTTTTCATACAGTGGGCACCGAATGCGAGCAACAGCATCATCATTACCAGCCGCTCGTCCCCGGGTACCCTGGCCCGCGATCTCATAGATAACGGTGGTAATGGGCGCAAAATCGACATGGACGTGCGGCGCCGGGTAGAGCTGGAGGGAGCGGAGCTGGAAGAGTACATGCGTACGGAGGGCGAAAAGCTGAACCGTTCGATCAAGAAGCGCGACATGGACGAAAGCAGCTCCGATTCGGACGATGAGCTGGAGATGAACATCATCACCGGGAAGCATGATATCGTCGTGCGCCCGGAAGGTCGTTCACATACGGGCTTTTTTAAATCGAGCAAGAAAAATTATGCCATGTTTCCGTTCCACGAGGAGAAGATCAAGTTTGACGAGTACGGGGAAATCATACAGCCGGACGACTATCGCATGGTTGATCTGGGCCCGGAAACGAACGGCACCGAAGACAATAAGGAGAATGCCGGCATCAAGACGGAGGACATTAAGAAGGAAAAGGACGAAGAAGTGACGGTGCTGGACAAACCGACCAAATGCGTTCAAGCGCGCAAACCGATCGAAGTGAACGCTCAGGTGCAGTTCATCGATTTCGAAGGTCGTTCCGATGGTGAATCGTTGCTGAAAATTCTCTCCCAGCTAAGACCCCGGCGGGTTGTGGTGGTGCGTGGATCGTCTGCCAACACGACACACATTGCGGAGCACTGTCAGCAAAATATCGGCGCCCGCGTATTCACCCCGAATCGTGGTGAGATTATCGATGCCACAACGGAAACGCACATCTATCAGGTGCGTTTGACGGAAGCGCTCGTATCGCAGCTAGAGTTCCAGAAAGGAAAAGATGCCGAGGTGGCCTGGGTAGATGCACAGATCGTAATTCGCAACAAGCGAATAGATACTGTGGCGGAGAAGGATGCTACCGGTGCGCCGGTGAACAGTGGCGCGCTTTCGGCCAATCCGCCCGGTTCGGGCGCGGGCACAAACGCAGGTGTCGGCGAAAGCCATCGGATGGATGTGGATGACGTCGACATGATAGACGATAAGATCGATAAGCAGATACTGACGCTAGAACCACTGTCGCAAGACGATCTACCGCCGCACAATCCCGTGTTCATAAACGAACTGAAGCTGATCGATTTCAAACAGATTCTCATGAAGAGCAACATTGCTTCCGAGTTTTCTGGCGGTGTGCTGTGGTGCAGCAATGGTACGATCGCGCTCCGTCGAGTCGACACCGGTCGGGTTACGATCGAGGGCTGCATTTCGGAGGACTATTACAAGATCAGGGAACTCTTGTACGAACAGTACGCTATTATTTAAGACCGGTCTTACCGATCTATGTCTATGTATATTAGTTGTCAGAGAAAACATTGAAATAAACAAATTGAAATCCATCAAAAAACAAAAACATCAGAAATAATCCAAACTGGTTGAGCTTGTTCATAATACCTCAAAACAATACGTCCCTCAACCGGGGATGTATGAGTTTTCGTCGAATTTGCTTGGCTTTCTCGGGAGCGCTAATTTGGTCATTATCAGTGCCTCGCCTACGTCAAAGTTATCTTGGTCATAGATTATAACTTCCCACGGATGCTTATTGTCACTGTAAAACGAGAGAGGGGTGTGGTTGAATTTCCAACATACCGCTCACTAATTCCATGATGGCAACTACTACTTACATTATCAAGGCCTTTAACGGTTTGTCCAGAATGCAGTGGTGCAGCTGTTGAATGGCTTCCAAATGGCACGGTTTGATGCGCTGTATGTTAGAGATACGACAGCATACGGCCTGGTAGGCGAGGTATTTAAAGCGATCCTCCCAACGGCGCACAAAGTTTGAACCAACTGTCGCCGTATTGCCGTAGTCGACGTAAAACACGCTGATCGTATGTTCGAACGTGTCACAAACTATCGCCCGATACCAAATATCTTCGTACTGAGCAATTACCAATTCGCCAAGCGCTGCAATTACGAAAACATCGATTAACATCAGTCAACAATTTTTAATATTTTCGTTAGACCAGCACACTTACCCGGCATTAGTTTAAATGGTTTATAATTGGCCACCGTCTCTGGATCGTTCATTTCGGCCATTAGTTGCTCATACTTGCTGTTGTTCGCTTCGTCCCCACTGACTTGAGCATAAAACGTGTCCACGTCGATAATACATGTCGGGTACAGTGAAACGTAGGTATTAGGAAGTGGCATTTCCATCTGCGCAGGAACAGAAACGGAAACCGTATCCTTATCGAGCGTCCATCCGTCCGGATCTTTCGGCGCATGTCTTAACCGACAGTTACTTCCTTTGAAGCAGTCCTTCGTCACCGGATTGTAATGTTTGCAGAGCCTGTCGTCATCCTTTGGCACGTAACCGAGCACAGCTTTCATTGCATTTGTTGTGCTTTGGGATATATCATCTAACTGTTCCAGTTCTGCCTCAGTGAACGTTTCCCTGGTGATAGCATATTCTTGCTTTCGTTCATTCTCTTCACTGGGTGCCGGTTTCATTCCACTTGTTGTTGTTCGTTCGGTCACATTAGCTTGCTGTTCCGGTTCTACTTCTGTGGAAGTATCCGGAATGATGGAATATTCTTCCTTTTGTTCGTTAAGTGGCAATTTTATTGCATTAGTTGTTCTTTGATCCACATCATCTTGTTGTTCCAGTTTGGCCTCTGTGGTAATTGCTGTGGCATTAGAGTATTCTGGAGTTGCTTCATTATTTGCTAGTTTCATTGCATTTGTTGTACTTTGGGATGTTTCATTTAGTTGTTCCTCTTCTACCTCTGCTTTCGTTCCAATATCATTGGAGTGAAATTCTTGTTTTTCTTCGCAGTGCTCCAATAGTAGCAGATCATTTTCCACCGCTACCACGTTGCAAGTTATGATATCGTATAACGAAAACGGGAACGCATCAGTTTTGGGGACGATTGAACATTTCATCGCAAACGCCGGTATGCTACTCAAATCGGTAGGAACAACCGCTTTTGGAACGTCATCTTCATACGGTAAAATCTCCCCCAGATCCAGGAGATACATTGCTTGGGGAGTTGTCCCATTCGTCGACTCATTGCAAACAGCACGCGTCCATAGATTGTCTAGCTGAATGAAAAACACTGAACCGGCGGCTGGCGGCCTATTCAGCGGTGTTGGGCTAGTTTTAAGGAATGTCATGAAATTGGCGCTGAAATCGTTTTGCCGTGATTTGTCCATCGCATAAAAAATGCCTTCCGATGATGCCGGGATGTTGGTGATAATGAGCTGAACTTTCTCATTCGCTTGATCTGGCGGAAAGAAAAAACAAACACATTAAAACAGTCTGTAGCTTTTCACTGTAGGCAAGGGTCACTTTGTTTGTTGGATGGTACTTACATTCCAGCGATGGTTTGATATATTCGAAGCTAAAACCGTTATTGCACGGAAGCGATTGCGGAATTGTTTGTTTGCACAAACCTGTTGTTACTTCCGCAAACAAGAATTTCCAATCGTTCACTAACATTTGCAGGGATTTGCCCATGTTTTGAAGTTCATCATGCGCTACTTTGAAGTCCGCTAAGAATGTAGTACTCTTTCTCACATCATGACCGAATAGCTGGGAGCGACGATCGTTTGTCTGTGTGAAATAATAAGCACAATCCTCATAGTAACATGTGTTTTTGAGAGCGATAAAATGGATATTGCATTGTACATACTCTTTTTAGCATTAAACTAGTAATCGAATTCACGAAGGAAACGTGTTTTTCTAGATATTCTGAGGAAGCATCCCAGAGCTTTTCGTACGCCATGTTTGCTGCACGCTGCTAAATCTTCGATACAACTGATAAACAAAAAAATAACGAGAAAACTAAAGGATAAATGCAAATGGAGCTTAGCACTCGATGCTAACTACAAAAGTACCACATTTACGGCTTTCGAGAATCCTTTTGTTTACTGTCACTGACGTTTGACCTGCACAACGACCCAGCAAGGCCAGGCAATTTGAATAAGACAGTGTTGTTTATGGATGTCGTTAATTGATTGCGGTTTAATTGTTGGATTTTTCTTGGACTAGCCTTCCAAGTAGGTTTGAATAGGAGGTAGAAAAAGTGCAGTTTCATTAAATTGGAAGAATTTGCCAAAAATGAAAAAAATCTCTGGACCCGTTTGTCGTCGGCCTGGACGAGTGTATTGGCTGATTGGGACTGACAGGAAATGTTAATTGGGTATAGTACGACCGTATAGTTGACAGTTCTGAACAGTCTGACATTTCTATCTGCAAAGGCGGGAAACCGCAGCTCTTGTAAACAATGGAATAAAACGCAAAGTGTGTCTTGCGGTGTGTTCCTGGTGGTCGTTTCGTAAAAGTTTGAGTTTTTGTTTGAGCATTAAAAAGTTGTGGATAAAAAAGTGTTTCCGTTAAGATGGATTCCGATTCAGAGCTGCATGTAACGGACACTCTTCGTTGCGATACCGATTCGGAAGAAGACAACCAACCGAACAGGAGCAAATTAGATTCCGATAACAAACACAGTGATGAATCGGTAAACAATGAAAAGGAAATTGTACAACAGTTCAGTGAAGATGGTGCAGAAAAAGGCAGTAAAGTTTCATCGGACGAGCAGGATGTGCAAAGCAGTCGCACAAATATCCGTAGATCAAAATATTCTAACATTATCGACAGTGAATCGGACGAAGATGAAATTGCACCAGAAATCGAAAGGAACGAAGAAACGACACATCCAACTGGGGCTCAACTGGATCGTTTGAAATCTTTGCTCGATTCCGATTCAGATGAGCAAGACGTGGGTAAAGTAAAGAAGAAAGCTAAAAAGCAGACTAAACGAAAACCCAAACCAGCTACAAATGAAATGGCAACAGTTTCGGAATCAGATGACGAAGGTTCCGGTCAAGCGAAACCTGCATTAAAAGAGAACCCTAAACGTAAGCGCAAAAAAGGGGCCACCAAACCTGAAGAATCGTCCAGCGAAGTTAGATCTGCTAAAGATATACTTGCCAGTGTATGTTACATGCTTATTGTACCGTCTTGAAAACCCATTTTACAGTTGACCTCTTAATTTGCTTTGGATTTCTAGCTTAATTTGTTTTTCGATGATGACGAAGAGGAAATGTCTCCTAGGACAAATTCTGGAAAAATTGCATCCGCTCCTTCATCAGCCGAGGAAGAATCCAACGAAGGTTTGGTAAGAAGCACTAGACGCAAGGTAAGTAAGCGACGTTTATTTGCCCTGCGTTAAGCACAGGCCTTCTAAAGATGAGGTTTTTCGGTTCCAGATGACAACTAAAGAAGCGATGGAAGATAGACAAATTATACAAAGTGAATCGCAGCGGATGGCTCGAGAGAAGTACATCGATGTTCCGTATCATCGGACGAAGGTGTTTTCATTTGAAGAGTTCCGAGCTAGGAAAACAATTTGTAAGCCTGACCCGTTGCGCGATTGTACGGGAAGCTCTGTGTCATCGAACATGTCGATTAGGATGACTACAGAACAGCTGGAACAATTTGCAAGGAAACTTCAGGAGCGAGAGCTAGAATCGCAAACTTTTTTCAAATCTGAAAGTGAATCATCAGAAACCGAACCTGAAATTGATACGCCAACGGAAGAAAAACCCGATAATCAACAGGATAATGTTACAGCGGATACACTTGATGTGAATGTTCAGAAAGAAATAGAGCAATGTGGGGAGGTTTGTACCGTTGAACCAGTAGACGATCCAAGCTCGTTGGGCAATGTTCCTCCCGGAACTGATATAGAAAAGGCAACGAGCGAAGACCAAATGGACCCTACTGATGATACAGCAGCAAAGGCATTGAACGTAGAACAAACGGATCCTATAGATGATATAGCAAATCGAACGTCTGATAACATGGAGCAGATAAAAGCTTCGCTTCAAGAAGCAGAAAAGCAAATGCCTGCTCAGGAAACCGAACGTATCGAGATTGATTATGACGCGTTTTCGCCAGATTTGCCTAGCAGTGCGATGTCTGCTAAAAAGGCGGCCCTTTTGGCTAATATAAAGCTCCCACCATGTCCGAAACTTAGCGGCAGTTCAGATATGTTGATCGATCTAGACAACGGTACGCTACAACCGAAGGAACCTTCCGGGGTCGATATTCTTTTCCAGCGATTAGCAAAGTGTAGTGGAAGCGCACGAAATCCTTCGCCATCGGCAACTAAAACCATCAGCATCTTAAGTACGGAAAACGGTTGCGTAAAGTTGGACACGGTTCCACTGTTCGCTAAGGAGGAGCGTCCGCTGGTACAGAAGGAACCAGTACCTGGCGCTGCATTTTTAAAATTGAAACAAGTGTTGAAAGAAAAGATAGACGACAATCGCAGAGAACTGATCCGGAAGCGTGAAGCTGAGTTTGCCAAAAAAATGGATCTTGAAAAGGTGGAACAGGGCGATGGCACGGACGAGGAAGACGAGGAATTGCTGGAAGATGAACCAGAGGATCAGGTGGAAACGGATGAGGAAACAATGTCTAATGCTGCTGGTCAGCAAAAGCAGTTTTTGGACGATCAAGCGTTAGATGAGGAAATGTCTGATGCAGAAGGCGCGGGCTCTAGTTCCGGGGTTGAAGAGGAAGAAGCTGACGACGACGAGCTGGGAATCGATAAAGGTGGTAAAAAGGCGGGAAGAATTATTAAAGCATTTGAGGATTCGGACGATGATGCTACGAATGATGAAGATCAGTTAATCCGTGTAGAAAAGCAGACACATGTTTCATCTACCAATGGTATGTACAGTTCCACTCAGCCTGGAATTATGTTTAGTTGTGTCTTTTTCTCATGAAATGTTGATTTCGATTTCTTTTCTGTATAGATGTTGCCACCGCAGTAAACAATAGTATCGAGCGAAACGAACAGGCCCTTTCATTGCTTTGGAAAGATGATTCTGATCGTTCAAATCAACGTCAAGCTGTTGAAGATGACGATTTGTTGGCACTCTGTTCGGGACAATTTGCTACTCAACTGCCCACACAAAATCCGGCACCGCTTTCACAAGATGCCAGTCCCAATGGCGTTGAGCTAAACCAACCAAATGTTGAACCACTTTACACACAGACTCAGGACCCTTTCTGTGAATCGCAACTGATGGGTCTCTGCTCTGGACGGTTTGAAACGCAGGCGGATCATGGCTTAACTCAACCGACCAAAGACACTACGAAGCTTCCTTCGCAATGTAACGTGCAGGAAGACGCTGTACTAGAAGATAGTGATATTTGTGTTGGTGGTCGTCTGCGGCTTGATTCATCTGACGATGAAGCGGAACCTTCGGATCGAATCGAATCCACGAGCAAAGGCAAAAAACACAAAAGAAAACATTTAAACATATCCGATGATGAAGATGAAGAAGTGGTTGATGAGCATGCGAAAGCAGCTGATGAGGATGATGCGGCTGACGCTCACCAATCGGACGAAGATGATGATGAGACGGAAGACGTCGAGCGTTACGTTGACTACGATTCGGAAGAGAACGAGGTAGAAGTTAGATTAACAAAGAAAGAAAAGGAACTGATGAGTGCCAAATTTGTCGAGAACGAAGCTGAGCTATCCGAGTCGGAATGGGGCAGCGCAGACGAGGACGAAAAGGATCTAGATCGGTACGATGTGGAGATGGGCGATGAAGAACAATACGATCAAAAGCAGTTACAGGAAGAGCTGGAGAAAATACACAATCGTCGAATGCTGGATCAGGACGATCGTGAGCTGGAGCATTTGAAGGAGATTTTTCTCGAGGACGAAGAAAAGGATGGCGTCGGACGGGTGAGACAATTTCGATGGAAAAATGTGGAAAAAACCTTTAGCTTGGATTACGATAAAACCAGTACACAAGAAGATACACAAGACCCCGAAGCCAATGGGAGTGACGAGGAGACGGAGCTAAACTGGCGAAAGATGCGACACGAAAGAAATTTATTGCTGAAGGAAAAAAACATCGATCTCAGTTCGGTGGATTTGACGGCAACGTCGCTACTGAATCCTGCGGACACAACAGGTGTCACCGATGAGCAGGAAAACCTTCAAGGGGGTAGTACTCCTTGCGGAAAGAAGAAAATTACAATCATTAGGAAAAGTATCAATCCATCAACCATGGCTGTAAAGGAGGATAATCCGTTCCTAATCTCCAATTCCACCATCCTGCAGGTACTGATGCACACGATCGTATCGCCTACTGTACATAACACTACAGTATAATCTGCTATTTTGTATCATATGCTTTTGTTTACTTTATTTTTCAGGGACATAAGGCGTCGTTTCTCTCTCGTGATCAAGAAACGCTTAACAAACTGGCGAATTTAATTCCGGAAACCGAAGGCACCACCAGTACGGTGCTAACTGCGAAGGCACGGAACTTTGTTTTTGCTACCCTGAGTCCAGCAGTTGATAAGGTAAAAACGATAGAATAAAAAAGTTTGTTTAGAAGATAAAATAATTCTTTACTTTTTACTTCTCTCTTGTCCCTTTCAGTCCTCCAAGCGGTCGCTAGATCCAGATGATGTGGAGATAAATGCCAACACGAAGAAGAAGAAAACTTCCGATAAAGAGACTGGGTCGAAGAAAAAATTGCTGAATTCTCTGCTCTAGGAAGCACAAGTAACGCCAAACTCTAAAAGAGCGTGTATAAAAAAATAAAAGTTAAGGCTTAAATAACAGATAGTTACTTAACAGGTGCTAGTAGAACGGCTTTTCTTATACCAGTACTGTCTGAATTCGCTAATGGTTGAGCCGTGTATGGCATTTATGCATTGCAGTTCGTCTTGGCTGGACCAGAAACGCCCAGAACTGCTGGAGCTCTACGTTTAGCTTCTCCAGATCCCTTTGTGTATTTTCTTCTCAAACACCGATAAGATAGCGTTGTCGTTTTTGGACGAGGTTAATATCTCCGAAATCAAAACTAGGGTAAATAATAGCTGTTGTAAAAGTGTTTAATAAAAGGTAATTTTATACAGATTATTAACTACATTTGATCGTTTTGTGCTCGGTTAGAATATCACTATATTAAGGGTTAATTTGGATCGCGTCGCAGCTGCCGGCATTTTTGACAGCGGCTTTGTTTATCCTGTTACCGCCAATACAAACGATCCATCTTGCAATATGATCTCCTCGAACGTAAGTAATGCTAGAGCGATTTGTTGTTAAATTATCTTATTGTTGTGTATTTTACGCATTTATTTTGCAGCTAGTACAGTCCTGCAAGCTGCTTGCACGATGTGGAATACATCGTGCCTACTGTACAGATCCCACCCGTGTAGAGAAAAGTAAGTAAGGCTTTGCTCATTAGACGCATCAGCATTGAATGCATTAAAAGATAAATAATAAATTAATCATACTTTTTTGCAACATGTAGCTGTAAACACTGTGACCCTGTTGGGTCGCGTCGGTGCGGATCCACAACGGCGCGGAAATGATGCACATCCGGTGGTTATGTTTTCCGTAGCGACACACTCCAACTACAAGTAAGCGAAGCGAAGGCTCTGGACGTTCTATCGAATGTCCACAAAACACACTTTACTAACAGATTGCACCTTACGGCAGATATGATTCCGGTGATTGGATGCAGAAAACGGATTGGCATCGGGTGGTTGTGTTCAAGCCTGGTCTACGGGATGCGGTGATGTCGTACTTGAAGAAAGGACAGCGTACAATGGTCACCGGGAAGATCACATATGGTGAAATCACCGACCAGGAAGGAAAGCAACGCGGCACTACCAGCATCATTGCCGATGATGTAATCTTTTTGCAGAACTAAGAACGTCATGTGTAGCCATGTATTTGCATTTGTTTTGTATAGTTTACTAGCACTGGCTTAAGAGGAAAAGTAAAGTTGTTTGAAATTGTATACGCTTTTTGTTTAATTTTATAACGATCATTGAGATTGATGAGGTATTAAACCTGGGATAATGTTTAAATTGGTTCTGTAATTTAAGAATTTCTATGTATTGTTACCGTTATTAGTGGGATATCGAAAAGAATTCGTCATCTAAAGAATAACAGACTGGCAATACTATCTCAGTACATCTTTGAAGACACCAAGATTTATGACAAAAAGACCTTGACGAGAAATAGTTCTTTATGATCGGGAAGTGGAAATTACGGATGCCTTTAGACAGTGGCTAGTGCTTTCGTGACCAAAAAAGAAAATGAGAGTAAAAGACAAGAAGTTATTCCTGATTTTGATATTTAAAACGCATTTATTTGATAATACATTTCGCGCATGCTTGCGCATCATGAATCGTAGTAAAACGCTTCTACTTTCGAGATGACGAGAGAGCAATTGTCAGAGTTTGTGTTGTGCTCAACTATCAGTCTCATTTGCAATCTTGCCGTACATGTAGTCTTAACCATTAGTTACAAGAAATCAATACAAGCAATAAACAACAGAAAAAAAAATGAACGCGATCAGCAACTAACGATAAAAATGTGTAATAAATGAAGGGAAAAGAACTTAAATGCTACTCAACGCTACCATATCTTGGCACACGAAAAAAACGACGACAGTTGCTACAATAGCTATTCGTCACAGTTTGAACTTCTCCACCATCAAACTGCTGCCAGGGCGCTAACAACGGCACCTGCTGTTTCTTGATCAGTCCATGAGATTTCTTACTTTTTACGAAGTGCAGGAATTAACGATACCTTCATGTGCTTTACACGACGAGACACGCACGCAGGCAATATTTCTGTGGTCTGAGTGTAAATGTCTGCTCGGTATAAAAATTACTCATTTGCTAACGGTGCACGTAGCGTGACCGTTGGCTCCGGTGGTGGTAGATATCGGTACATTTTCTTTGGCTGCAGAGATCGGAATAGTTGTAGGCTTGCCGTTGGTGACAATCGGTGCGGTAGGTACCTTAAACAATACGTTAGTGTTGGCAAATAGTTTCTCCATGCTAGTAATGACCGGGCGCTTGGCCACTTCAAAGAAGAGCTCGTGCGAATATTTCTTGTGCACAGTGTCGAAGGGATATTGCCGCGAGCTCATGCCATGGTTCAGCAGAACTATGGCATCCTTGAACTGGTCCACCTTGTAACCTGCAAAGAAAAATGCATATGCAATCAAACTGGCCATTGCAATGCAGCGGACGACGCCGATTGAAAAGTCCACAAGCCAAACATACGTACATGAATAGTATTCGAGTGTTTCGTTCCATCCAGATTGGTCTAACATGCGTCGGGCGATGAAGAGTGCGGCACAAGCGAGCTTTGAATCGCGCACCAGAACCGTGTTGTAATCCATCAGGCCCGTCTCAAGGATGTAACGGGCCAAGGTAAGCGTCATCATCGGGATACGATTGACTCGAGCGTACCGGCGCAAGAAACGGTACGACAGTGGATACCCGAGATCGTATTCGATGGTTCGGAAAACGGTACGTTCCATCTTGAGCAGGTCCGCACGATCGTAAGCACCGTCGCAGAAGTACACAAAATCATCGACTGTAGGAGGCAAACGTTCGTCGTACTTGGAAGCTATGAGCATACCCGCTATCCCCACGAGCTGCAAGACTTCGTGGCTGATCGACACGCGTGAGAGATAGGTGTCCAATATTTTTACGGCCAGATATAGTGTTTCATGGTTTAGCTCGAACGTTTCCTGTATCTCAATCATCCAATCGACCAACAGGGCTCGCATGCGCTTCGTCAAGTGTTTCTGCTGTCCCATGTAGTCCGGTATGTCGTAGGCGGGCTCTCGTTCTTGCAGGTAATCAAAGATGTCCTGTGCGTACTCCGACACTTGATAGATATCGTTCCAATAGCATAAATCATAATCTTCAATGCCAGTCGGTGGTTGCTTGCGCGGTACACCGATTTCGACCGTAGCGGCACGAGTAAGAGCCACATTTTCGGTGATCGACATTTTCCATGGTCCATTTTCATCCTCTACGCGTGCTTTCGTTTTCTTATCGGGAACCGCCAGTGAGGTGCTTGTTGCTGCAAGAGTCGATGCAACATGTCCAGCAGTAGAAGCTTCGGAGCGTCCCGTTTTGCCTGTGGTCGTAGTTGATGTGCCTGCAACATCCAGATGCTCAACTGCCGTCACATACAATGAATTGTCTTCGAACTCGTTTGAACCACGACCGCGCTTCAGCTTCACGTCGGGCTTGACAGGAGGTCCGTTGTTAGTTGGTTGTGGTTTCTTGTTTTGTGCAACCTGACCACGCGGTTCTACGCAATCCGTTTCCGTGCCAGAACAGGCCAAAGCTCCTTCTTCAAAGTTTTCAACCGCTGTCACGTACAGTGAGTTGTCACTTGCTTCGAACTCGCTTGACGCCCTAGTCCGCTTGGGCTTCAGTTCGGAGCGTTTCGACAAAGCGGCATTCACTGTTTGGGGTTTTTTCAGCTCTCCATTTACGGCCTCTTGTGTGGTGCTTTCTACTTCCACCACTATAGCTGTTGATCGCGTTCGTAAAACATTTTTCCATGAAGATCTATTATCTATAGCAGCCGCGTTTGGCTTCGATTTGGCCAGTATTTCGTCCGCTTTACGGTACTGCCCGTGTGTAACAGCTGAGCAGACAAAATGCATTATTATTTTCACATGTGCTTGCAACAGTGACTCCGAAATTATGACTTACCTGCAATTGCCGCACCGTTCGTTGAGGAGATTTCTGGCACATTCTCCTTGTCCTTGATTATTGCAATTGGCTTTTCTTGTTGTATTTCCGGATTTATGTTTACTGCTTGCTGTTTACGCATGGCAGCGCGCGTCATGATCCTGGGGACGCCATTGATCTTCGGCACTTTGTTTTTCTTGAAATGATGCTCATTTGGCTAGGGAATCGAACGGTACAACGATTTCGTTAGCTATCACGCAACTAAGCCATCAACGGAACTATTTGCTCCTTCTCCGCAGAGACGGGACGCAACCATTATATACGTACCTTCAATGTTGGTTTGCTGACATATCCCGCAGCTGCTTTATTAGAAATCATAGGCTTGCTAAGGAAGTTGGTCACCTTACTTTTCAGAACAGCGCCGATCGTCGTAGACGTACCCGTAGTTTCGGCATTGGTCAAATTACCAAGGGCGAATCGTTTGGCACCGATCTCCTGCTTGGCTAGGCTCATGTCCGCTTTGCGCTTGGTGCCCTTTTCCACCATTTCGTCGGGACAATTTTGTGAATGATGGGAACTTTTAGTGACGATGCGATTGGCGTTTCCGGCACATGCTGTCTGTGTTTTTAGGGCAACGGTGTTAAAATTATTGTTTGATGCCATCGTCGTCGTTCTCCAAAATTTTCACGATGCGATGCGTGCGCGGGCAAATTGCGTGCGTCTCGGCCAGAGCCTGCAGTTCCAGATGGCCGTTATGAAAAGCTTGTTCAAAGGTGTTCGAAGACGCGGAAAGAACACAGGTTTCCAGGTGAGTACATCGGAGTGATTTTTGACAATTGAAATGTGATGAGATTGAAGGTTGGACAATCTGAAACCAATGGCGTCGTGACAGCAGTTTCTTGAAAATGCGATCGCTGTATGCTGTGTTCGTGCTATTTTCCGAGTTAATTATTCAATCAAATTGAATCAGTTGTCGATTTTAACAAAACGGTGTAATTTCAGGTGCAATCTTTATCTATCAATCCAAAACTTGCATTGTGTAGAAACAAACAACAATTTGTTATTTGGGCATGGTTGTCACAATTGGTGAGCAAGCCTGTGAACTCGAGATCATAAACCGAACCCTAAAATCAGGCCAATGGTGCTGTCAACGTGATTGCAAATTTTGTTGTCTAGAAAAATTGTTCCGCGATTTGCTGGTGAAATCGAACGTGTTTTCATTGTTACTAACGAAAAATTTGAAGCTGCAGCTGCATACTATTGGCCAAAAGTAACAGCAAGTCTATTTTGTAAGAGTTGTTAAGGTAGGTGGAGTTAATAGTACGATTATTTAATGCTGTGTTGCTTTAGTGCAGTGCTTATCAAAAGGTGAACGATTCTTCTTAAGGAAAGGGGCACCAATCGTTCCAGATATGCTGTGCAATTATGCAATGGGTGGATACATACCATATGTACATTTGTTGCTGGTCTTTGGCAAACCTTACGATTGCTTCCTTGCAGGGGCGACCGTTGTTTTGGAAGGATGGAAACAGTTATCAGTTAGATAAATATGTGTAATACGTCTTTCTAGAACACTAATGTGTGATATAAGAAACTGCACACGATGGTTAACCCCGTCAACGTATTTCGTTGCATTGCATAATGTTTAGTTTGAACAAAAGCCAACTCAAAGTGGTGTAAATTTAGCATCATGCACTGTTGAGTGTTTGGCTGCAAGTGCCTAATATAACCCGACGTAAATTCACCCCGTTTCGAAGACCAGTCGCTGAAGTTTTAAGATCGGCCGCATGCATGGCACGTGACAAGTTATGCTACTCATGGCAATGCTGTCTTCATGTAGGGGATTGTGAGGAGAGTCTCTGGTGTTTATTATCGTCTCGCTGACCTCAACTAGCCGTCTGGCCTTCAGGCCTCAATTTAGTTTTGATGGCACACTGTTGCTATCCAGTTCGAACCAGTTGCTTGCGGGGTTGATAGATTAGCTGGCCTTGAATTGTACGTATCTCTGTCAGCTTTCAGTTTCTTTCTATCAATGCTGCTAAAAAAGCATTGCTGCAACACCAGGGAATATGTTCGTTGTGTGGTTAATGTAATGTGGTTTTGCTGCAGTTTTGTAAAAGAATTTAATGATAAACCCTTAAGTCAGATGCTTCATTTGGTGTGAAGGATTATGAATGATTCTGAAATTTCTTAGCTAACCGACGATCAACTCTCCTTTTTAGAGCCTCCGATAACAAGTTGCCACCAGTCATAAAATAGGTATCAGTACAGAAACGAGTCGCTAAAAAAAACAACGACTGATGTAATCTATGTCACAAGTGGTTGCGTGCAGTTTGCGACGAGTCACGATTAGCGGCCCGTCGATTGAGTCCGCAATCGTACACATGTTTCAACGTGACCGGCTGTGACCGGAAAATCTGGTCATATAAAATCAAAAATGGAAAGTTTCATGAGTTTTTATGTTATTTATTTGCCACACATACAAGCAAACGCTTCGTCAGTCGCGAAAGAGAATTACTGCCTTGAATGAGGTCTAAGCATGAAGGAGAAGTATTTGTACCTACAATGACTAGACAGAAACCACAAGGAAGCGAAAACAGCTTGGAGAGCAAAGGTGAGCCAACAATTTGTCATCTTCGACGAATATGTACGACTTAAAAAAGAAGTTAAACATCCCCGTAAAAGCATATCAGGGCAGGGCTACATGATATCTGGCGCTAGTGATTTGGGTGAACGTTACAAGCCTTAATCAGGCTTGTCAGACAACAAGAAAAAAAAAGCTCATACCACAACACGATTCGTTCCTCGCCAATCCGCGAGCAGACACGCGTAGACATTTGAATTAACCCTAGCACTACCACAAACAACGCACAAGTGATCGCCAACCCCGGTGGAAGGGGATTCGCGACAGTCGGATTGCTTCCAGTCACGACTGCTGGTCAAGCAGCCACGGGCAGTGTGAAGTGAACCTCCACCATCCACGGAAGTTTCGCTGCTGACAAGATTTCTTTTCCCAGCGCGTGTACGATCTCCATAGCAACAAGTGCCGTTTGAGCAGACACGACGAAAAAGTAGGTTGACGAAACGAAAGCTTCGGCCTCAAGCAATCATACATTCCTCTGCTGCTGGGGGGAACTGCTAGCTCCACGATAAAGTGTGTGTTTGTGCGTTGCTGCATTAGTTGACTTTTTTTGTTTGTTAAATAACTTTTTTACGGAGTTACGTTGTGTGCACGTAGAATCATACAAGGACGCAATAATCCTTCAAAAGTCGACAGTAAGTATAGCGAAACTCAATTAAAAATCAGTNTAGCAACAAGTGCCGTTTGAGCAGACACGACGAAAAAGTAGGTTGACGAAACGAAAGCTTCGGCCTCAAGCAATCATACATTCCTCTGCTGCTGGGGGGAACTGCTAGCTCCACGATAAAGTGTGTGTTTGTGCGTTGCTGCATTAGTTGACTTTTTTTGTTTGTTAAATAACTTTTTTACGGAGTTACGTTGTGTGCACGTAGAATCATACAAGGACGCAATAATCCTTCAAAAGTCGACAGTAAGTATAGCGAAACTCAATTAAAAATCAGTGAAACCAGTTCATTGTCCGATAGGTATAAGAAGTTTTGACAATGATGTAATGCGCCACAGTTAAGGATTAATTGATAGGTTTGAATAGGTTTGATCATGTTATGAAGAACTGTGTGAAAGGTAAACTTCGTCAATTAGCCCAAAAGCTCGATAAGGGCATGGATTACTTACCTATCGCCTGCTAGGACCAGGATTTTGACGAACCGAATCAACGACAATGGTAGCATTAAGTTGTTTTAAGTTGAGGTAGCAGAGTGGAAATCGCTAAACCTATCTTTACAAGTAACCTTTGCTGACTTTCGGCCAGATATTCTAGCTCCTGCACAATAATCTACTGGGTATTTTGCAAGAACTTCAGTGCTCAACAATCCAGTGGTCGCAAGCGAAGCTGCTTTAGACCGTGGCAATCTGAGACAGGTTTTATTTCCTTGTTTCGTCTTTTTTTGGAGCTCTAGAGTTAATGTAAATCGATTACAGCTTGTTCTACCATGTAGTTGTCAAGTTACCGTTTTCGTACATTTGATTTGTCTCTTTGCTTTTTAAAAAGAAGAATATAAGAAACAGTACGCAACTTTGGGCTTGAGCCAGACGAAGCTCCACATGTTCACAACACCATGCTCATTACAATACAGTCATTGTTTAGGCAGCGAAGCAATAAAGATGTTTTTGCTTTCCTCTCAATGTTTCAATGACAATGTAATTCGAATGGAAGAAACCACATCGGCTGATAAGAAGCTGTTTTTTGTGGTCACGAAAAATACAGTCATAAAATAAGTTCCCACCACGTTCCAGTGGTAACTCGTCTAACTTCGACTAATCAGCGACTGTCCCGTACTAATGTATAAAGTACTACTTTAATTTAATGATATAAACAGTTAACATTTACTTTTACTGCGTCTCCTTCTATCAATGACCTTCTGAGCATCAGAGAAAAAACGATTCGTTTAATGAAATATCACGTTTCAAGTGTGTATGGATATTCCTCGGACAGAATGACTTGGCAAATCGCGTGTGCTTACTGGCCACAGATGATTGCGCTGTTTTCGAAGTGTACTTTGTATTTTTGTTTCATTTTATGACATGCTGTGTGATACTACACCACGTTTCATTTGCAGTTCGATTCGGAAACGGTTAAAAATATGGATTGATAGTACTCCTTCGATGTATATGCAGACAAAATAATTACACTGCACAGGGTTCTAATGTGCAGGTGATTGACGGGAAAGAAAACAGATGGCGCCACTGTACACATCATCCTAGTAGTGGATTTGAACAGTGGTTACTTGATTAGCCTACAAAAAAGGGCCTTTATTTACCGGCACGTGCAATTTGGAGGTGGAGTTTAGCACGCAATGCATAAGTTTCCAAGAACGATGAAACAATTTGCAGTTAAATGTAATAACATTTATAAAGGAACCAAATACGGATCACTCAACTTGCTTATCGGTAGCCGATATCTACAGATTTCGGTTCGTTTCATTCTTTTGTTTCAACAGGACTATAAAAGGACGTACAAACGAGGTCAGTCAGTCGTTTGAAATTGATGTTTTGAGTCATGAAATTCCATTCTTTTTTTTCATGGCCAAATTTATCTGATATGATCGTGTGTCCACTTACTATTATTGTTAATAAAAAGTAAAGGAAAATATCGTTCAAGTTGTGGAACAGAATGTTGTGTATTTTAATTTAACGATTTTTAGTAATCATTATAAATAAAAGGTTTCTTTCAATGTGGTATGGCAATTTTACATAACGTACTTTGTTGTATTTCATAGCGCAAAATATATTTTCTTATTTTTTTTCACTCACACAACCAACACAGAAAACAATCAATCAATACAGTGTTCGAGACCACGTGAGTGTTTATTTAAAAACCACCTTTTTTCCATCCAGCAAATACACAAGAGCTGTTATTGTGGTTAGGAACGATATGGCATACAATGCGTGCCAAGTAATATCAACAATATTTGCTGCTGCCGTACAGCTTCTTGGTACAGGTGTTCGCTTCCTTTACTTCTTTAAACGAAATAGTAACGAACGATATTAGACAATTCGTCAAACCTCACGGAAGAATCGATAAAACACGCGGGCGATTATTTACGTGCACGTGGTTGGTATAACCCCCCCGACCCGATAAGAAATTACTTATCGGCACGGAATCGTTCTACAATTCTCATTTGCTATTCGAATTAATTGGTCGATGCGGCCAGCAAGTAGGAAAAGCTAAAGGGGTAGTTATTAAAATTCATCATCGTTGCGTTGCGTTTTTGTCCAGTTAGTCCAGTCCTGACCTTGCTGCATGTGGCCGTTTCCCTGTGACTATTCCAATTGCTGTGCAGCAGGATCATTTCCCGCGGTCAGTTGTCGGTCCGTTTTCACAAAGTTCACTTGCTGGCCAGGTCTTATTCTTCCGATCACCGTTCGTTTCGTTTGTGCATTATCTGTGGGTGGTGAGGATGCAGCAGGTGAGCTTTTCCTAACTGCATAGGCGCATCGCATCACATTGAAGGTGGTGTGGTGCAATCTGTTCTGCGCCAACCATTTGCAACAGCATAATCGCCCGTGTCAGTGTAGATTAAAGAGATCATTAAGGGGCACTAGCGGGAGTGCTGAAATCTGGAGCTCCGGGTGGTTTTGCAGATTGGCGACAGCTGCTTCAGTATATAAAACGATCACCACCTAGCGCGTCGTTTCACAGTTGTCGATCTGGTGCTGATCGCGGATCTATGTAGTAGAGCCTAAGTGGCCGCCTAACAGTCGGACAGTATTGAAGTTGCTCGGCTGCCATTGTGTGTGTGTGTGTGTGTTTGTGTCTCCCACCCGTATCCCACAGTTCACTCGCTAACTTCGTGAAGGCCCTGGGTTAGGCCCTCCGAGTGACCTGGTGTTTCTGCAGTGCTGCCGTTGGTGCTGGTTATTCTTTGCGGTTATTCATTTTATTGGATCGGTTCATGTGCACGCGCTGCCGAGGTTCCAAGACATTTGGAAAGTTTTAAGCCCTGCTGAAGCGGACTGAGAGCGGGCGAATGAACTGGTTGTTTGTGCGTGTCTAGTAGTGCAGTGGCGAAACGTTCAAAACACTTTCGAGTGACATGGTGGTGGTCGTCCGCGCGAACATAATTTGTTTTTGAACATTTTTGCTCCCCGTGATTCTCTGGGAAGATTCATCACTGAAATAAGGAATAATTTCAAAAGAACGCCCCAATATGATGCAGGTTTGTAATGTTGTTATTACTTTAAAGTAGGTTACATTTCAATCGGAACTGATCAATAGAGTAGTGACATGATCTTCAAGTAAGCAGGTAGAATACTCGACTTGTATCGATCGTTAAGGATCGATGAACGAATGATCGCATTAACTGTCGGAAGAAACTGGAAGTAGTACACTAAGTCGTATGACCATTAGTGTATGCTTTAGTGTCAGTCGTCGGTTGAGTTGTGTGGAGCTAGAAAATAGTATTGACGTGGCCAAAATAAATATTCACTTCCATCATTTTGCGGACTTCGGTCGTCGTTCGGTTAGTTTTTAAGTAAACAATAATATCATTTTATGGAAGGCCTACTATTGCTGTACGACTTAGAATCCGTTGGCCTTGACCTGACCGATCGCTGTGGAGGGAGGGATGAGAGAAGCTGCTCGCACTGGTAGCTATGACGTAAGTTAAGAGAGTCTTGCGCTTTTTTCCCCTGTGTGATGGGGTCTGATGGACGTTAAAGAATTTGCAATTCGAATGTTTTGTTTGGCAAATTGTGTGACCCGACCGCAGCTTCGGAATAGTTTTGAATTGGTAAGATGGCGAAGAGTAACAGAGCTCTATAGTGTTTACCTTTCCCTTTTTGACGCAAACTGTAAAACGCGACAGAGGTCATACAGAATGTTACTTTCGGAATTAAAATTGTTTGTCATTTCTTTCCTCTTTTTGTCCTGTCTGTTTGCTTAATCCGGTTTCGCATATCTTCTTGTTCTTTCAGCTCTTCAATCTAACCACCTCCCAGTTCGTTGCACGCACGGTAAGCAGCATTAAGAAGATGCCTTGCCCGTTCCTGACCCGTCTCAGCACGAGCTACGTGCGCAATTATGCTCCGGCCCTGCTCAAGGCGTACGGTGCCCAGTGCCCGGTGGTGCAGCGTACCATCTCGTCGCTGCAAGGTACGCAGGCCGGTGCCGGTAGTACGGTTGGTGCCGGAACATCCGCTGGAACGCAAGTCGAAGTCGCTTCGAAGAAGGAAACTTCGGCCGAGGCACGGCGCAATTTAAGCTCGCTGCAGCAACCGAAACCACTGCAGCCGGAAGCGACGGGCAGCAAGCAGGTCGGTGCGAAAAAGTGCCCCTTCCTGAGTACTGCGGCTCCGCACGTGAAGGAGCTCGGTGCGGAAAGTGTGGAAATACCGACGGAACGAACGTTCCAGTACGAGGACTTCTTCCACGAGCAGATCCTGCGCAAGAAGCAGGACCACTCGTACCGTGTGTTCAAGAAGGTGAACCGTTTGGCAGCCGAAGGCCAGTTCCCGCGTGCGCTCGAGTACTCTTGGGGTGAACGACCGATCACGGTGTGGTGCTCGAACGACTACCTTGGCATGTCGTGCCATCCGGAGGTGAAAAGGGCCGTCGCGGATGCGCTCGAAACGTACGGCACGGGTGCGGGCGGTACCCGTAACATNTCGGGCAACTCGATGAACCATGAAAACCTGGAGCGTCGTTTGGCCGCGTTGCATCAGAAGGAGAGTGCGCTGCTGTTCACCTCGTGCTTTGTGGCGAACGATTCGACGCTGTTCACGCTGGCCAAGGCACTGCCCGGCTGCCATATCTTTTCCGACGCCGGGAACCACGCCTCGATGATACAGGGCATTCGGAACAGTGGGGTGCCGAAGCACATCTTCCGCCACAACGATCCGGCGCATCTGCGTGAGTTGTTGCAGCGCGTCGATCGGTCGCTGCCGAAAATTGTCGCCTTCGAGACGGTCCACTCGATGACGGGGGCGGTCTGTCCGTTGGAGGAGCTGTGCGACATTGCGCACGAGTATGGCGCGCTCACGTTCGTGGACGAGGTGCATGCGGTCGGTTTGTACGGTGAGCACGGGGCAGGAATAGGGGAACGGGAAGGCCAGCTGCACAACATGGACATCATTTCCGGCACGCTCGGAAAGGCGTTCGGTAATGTTGGCGGTTACATTGCCGGGACGGCACTGCTGGTAGACATGATCCGGTCGTACGCGGCCGGATTCATTTTTACCACGTCGCTTCCGCCCACCGTGCTGTGCGGCGCACTGAAAGCGGTGGACATTCTTGCATCGGATGAGGGTCGTCAGTTGCGCGCACGGCACCAGGAGAACGTGCGCTATCTGCGGACGCGGCTGCAAGAGGAAGGGTTCCCGGTAGAGCATACGCCCAGCCATATCATTCCGGTGAAGATCGGGAATCCGCGCCAGTGTACGGAGGTGTCGGACCAGATGATCCAGCGCTTCGGACACTATGTGCAGGCCATCAACTATCCGACGGTGGCGCGTGGTGAGGAGAAGCTTCGGCTGGCTCCGACGCCTCACCATACGCCTGCCATGATGGACGAGATGGTTCGCGACATGAAGGTGGTCTGGCAGGATCTCAAGATGCCGCTGAGCGGTAAACAATGCCCGGAGGAGTGTGCCTTCTGCCGGAAGCCCTTGCTGTTCGATCGCTTTGAAGCACGCACCAGCGCTACTGCGGCCAGCTGCGCCAGAGAGCTAAACTGTCAGATACCGAACTGCCCGCAGATCGCAGCCGTGGCAAATTAGAGCAACACAACCGCAAAACACACCTCCCACCGCAAGAAAAAGCCGTGGCCGTGGGAGAGTTTCCATTTAGGTGCTTCGGTGTTGGGAACGCAGATCATCAAGGCAAATTATATCCGTCGCAATGGCATATCGTGCGAAGCAAAAAGTGCGTGTTTAACTTTCGGACGTAATCTCTATCCGGTTTGCTGTGCGGAGCGTGTTCCTGTCTCTCTGTGTCTCTGTGCGCTAGATTTATTGTAGGTGCAAATTGAATGTGTTCACCGTTGTAACTGGTTAACTGTTGTTACATTCGCTGCCGCGCCGTGCAAGGCATTTCAGCTACTCTTGTTTTGTTTTTAAGCCGCTCTCTTGAAGCAAAAAAGCGGCCTGTTGGCCTTCCTTCATTCCAGTCGTAGTTACCGCGTATGTTATTTGTTTTTGTTTTATTTATTCCACTCGGCCAGCGCCAAGCGGTCGCCTGGTGGTTGTGCGAGGCAATTTAGGTGAATCCAATCGAAATTTCTCTCTGTTGAGCAGCTTTACGTCGATATGTCATTGACAATAAAATAATAGTTGAATCGAAAATATCTATTCCACACAACATTGTATACTTATACTACTGTCGTCTAATAAATGTGAATTCAAAACATGGGATACGTATGTGTGAACACTTTGCTTCTTTTTTAACGCGGTCCGAATTGCGCCAATCATGGTATTATCGATCTAGAAAAATTCAAATGCATTGTTCGACAGAAAGCAAAAAGAGATAGTAATGGTTTAAATAGGGCCAATAAGATATGCGCTACGGTTTTTACTTGCTTCATACGTAGAGAAGGAATGGTAGAAATGGTAAAGCTACTGTCGAGGATTTACTACAGAAAGAATAACCTATCTGGACTACAGTTCGGAAGGTCATTTATCGTTAGTTAGTGCATCGTTTATTTGTCATCCACGCGACTAGGCACTCACCGTTCAATTAATAGCATGCAGTCACTGCAAATAAAACAGTTTGACAGCATATAGCGGCATACTTTTTTGTTAAACCTTTTCGCTTTTAAGTATATTGTAATTTTTAATGAATCGAAAATAATGAGCTAGCTTCACTGACCATGCCATTTTCTTGCTGTCTCATTTGATAATCATATTTAATATGAAATCGTAGTTTTTGTTCTGCAAAAGATGTGTACAAAGCTGTCAAGTGTAATGTCCATGATAGCAGCCGCCGTGCTCCGTTGTCAACAGTGCTGTGTTTTGTTCCACGTCAAATACCAGCGAAAAGTACCCAAAATACGCGGATCGTCCGAAAGCGGCCAGGGGAAAAAGTTTATTTTGCATTTATTAAGTATATTTCTACTTCAAACATGGTATCCGTTCTCAACACGATCGATACTGGCCACGAGGACATGATCCACTGTGCCGATGTGGACTATTACGGGCTGCGGTTGGCAACTTGCTCGTCTGACAATTCGGTAAAGATTTTCGACATCAAGAACGGTGCCCAGACGCTAGCGGCCGATCTGAAAGGTCATGGCGGTCCGGTGTGGCAGGTGGCCTGGGGTCATCCGCGGTACGGNAAAAAGATTATTTTGCATTTATTAAGTATATTTCTACTTCAAACATGGTATCCGTTCTCAACACGATCGATACTGGCCACGAGGACATGATCCACTGTGCCGATGTGGACTATTACGGGCTGCGGTTGGCAACTTGCTCGTCTGACAATTCGGTAAAGATTTTCGACATCAAGAACGGTGCCCAGACGCTAGCGGCCGATCTGAAAGGTCATGGCGGTCCGGTGTGGCAGGTGGCCTGGGGTCATCCGCGGTACGGTAACGTGTTGGCATCCTGCTCCTACGACCGTAAGGTGATCGTGTGGAAGGAGGCCGGTCCGGGCGATTGGACCAAATGGTACGAGTACAGCAATCATGACTCGTCCGTCAACTCGGTTGCCTGGGCACCGGCCGAGTATGGGCTGGTGTTGGCTTGTGGAAGCTCCGACGGATCGATTTCTGTTCTTACCGCGAACGTGGAGGCCGGCACATGGGATTGCAAAAAAATTCCCAACGCTCATACGATCGGTTGCAACACAGTGAGCTGGTGTCCGGCGACCGTCCCCGAACCGGCGTTTGATCAGCGTCCGAGCAAAACGAACCTTGCCGTCAAGCGGCTAGTTTCGGGCGGGTGTGACAACGCGGTCAAGATATGGAAGGAGGACGGCGATCGTTGGGAGGAGGAGAAGCGGCTCGAGCTCCACTCGGACTGGGTGCGCGATGTGGCTTGGGCACCGAGCGTCGGCATGCCGAGACATCAGATCGCTAGCTGTTCACAGGACCGGCGCGTCGTAATCTGGACGAGTGACGATCTGGTCAACTGGCAGCCGTCCGTGTTGCACAACTTCGACGATGTCGTCTGGAACGTGAGCTGGTCGTTGACCGGCAACATTTTGGGCGTTTCGGGCGGAGACAATAAGGTGAGCCTGTGGAAGGAAACGAGCGAGGGACAGTGGATCTGCATTAGCGAAGATACCAACAGTGCGTCTTCCGGGGCGGCACAAAACAACTTCATACCGGAACAGCGTACACTTTGAAGATAGGGTGCGTTGCGATCGTTAACACGAATATAGAAGATATTTTGGTTGGCTTGTATTCCATTGTAACTGTATAATCAATAAATTACTTTTAAAATATTAATCCCTTCTTCGGACGGAACAGGACGGTTCTCTTTCATTCCATTTTCCAATTTTGATGGAAACCGCAGTGTGTAGTGTAAAAATATTGCATGAGCCTTTATTTAACATATTTCCTCTCGGTTCTACACACGACAGGCTAGACCGATTTTCGATGGGATAACCGATTCTAGCACTGTGAAAAGACTAGCGCCAATATCGCCGGTACGAAAGCGGCTCGCTACTAAACATCCCCGATCACGATCGGTGTGCTCGAGGTGTATAAACTAGCCGCAAACACGATGTCACGCTTGATCGCATTCGACGCTTCCTCCATCTTGCTGTGCAGCACCGGATCACCGATGATCCGAGCCGCATCCTTCACGTTGCAGATCGTTTCATTCAGCTGCTGGATGCAGCGCACAATGATGCCCTCCTTTATGTCTGTTAGCATCATAATCTCGGCGAACGGTTTGTTTCGGGCCCATTCGTACACCACCTCGGTAAGACCAAAGTTCAACTCTTCCTTTTTAGCCACATCGGTAACGCCGTACTGCCGCTCGACTAGCCGGATATCGTTCTCTACCTCGCGGAACTGTGCCTCGGCCTGTGGTAGATTTTAGCGAGAGGTGGTGCGTGTTTATTAAAGCCCCATAACGTGGCAGACGCATATACATTACCTTCAGCAGTGTTTCGGTAAGTTTCGGCGTAACGTCCGTTTTTGCTTGAAACACGAGGCTCGAAAGCAGGGCAGCGATTTCAGCCGGCTGCAGATCGGTCAGTATGTTGCGCATCACCAGCTCCGTAATCATCAGCTCGTTCTGTCCCATTTCGCAGGCAACCCGACCCTTCATGGCCACTAAAATAAGAAACATTCGTAACATGTCTGGCAAGCTTTGCAAACGACACATTCCAGTCTAGCCTGCCCTGCCTACCTTGCTGCATGTCGTCGATGTACTTCAGCTCCTGGAGCACCTGCAGCTTTCGACAGTAGTCCGGATACAGTGACATACTTTCATACGATGCCTGGTATTTCAGTTCGTCCAGCTTCCGCTCCAGCTGCTTGCGATCGAACACGAGCGCAAATTCGTGCTCGAAATCCGCAATGTTTGTGTACGGCAACCACCGGTTCAACCGTTCCTGGGCCACCTTCAGCTGCTCCGTCAGCTCCAGATTGCTAAGATCACGCTGGAACCGAACGCACTCTAACGTGCCCGTCACGGAACCGGTTTGTGCTGCCGTCGCATTTAGTTCGGCTAAACTAGCCACAGCCTCCACGGTGCTTTGGGACGGTGGCGCATCACGGAAGCGCGGAATTAGACGATTTTCCCAGCTGCGGACGATGTTGTTCGCGTCACACTTGATCGCATGCTTGGTCACCTCGATCAGATTGGCAGGCGCCAGCGTCAGTACGCAGTGTCCACCGACACCTTCCGGCAGGAAGGTCTGGTACGGAATCGCCAGCGAGAGCATCCTATGCCAAAGCGGTCCCCTGTCGAGGCCGGTCTCCTGTTGATCGGTGTCGGATTTTCGCGCCTGATGATCCAGCACCAGCACGACAAGCTTCATGTCTTTGTTAGACTGTAGCGAGACGGACAGCAGTATGCCAAGCTTGTTGTAATGATGCTTATCCGTCACCACGACTACACGGCCCACCTTAAGCTCGTTTATTGCCTTAGGTTGGCACAGTTGTTTGGGCTGAAACCGAATCAACGATGTTAATATAGTAATTTCAAATCCACTCGACCTCTCCCCCAATGCACCTACCAGCAGTTCGTTCCAGAGCTCAATGTAATTGTTGGCGGCTTCGTAGAACTCACACAATGGCATCAGATTGTCGCTCAGCTTGGTAAGGGCGGACACCTTCTCCTGCACTTTGCTCAGCTCCAGCTTGCTCTGGGGCATTTGCAGCCGTTTGCCAAACTCGCGGAAGCTGTGTAGCATCATGTTCTCCACAGAAACCAACTCGACGCGCAACAGGTACAGCATCATGGCGTACGTAAGCCGAAACTGTGACTCCAGACGCACCGGTTTGCCGAGGATCATCGTCTTAAGCTCCGCATCCGATGGCAAGTTCTGCTTGCAAATGATAATCACCGTACCGGTTTTGTCAAGCCCACGCCTTCCAGCACGACCAGCCATTTGCGTGTACTCCGAGGTTTGCAGAGGCCGTACCGATTGTCCGTCGAACTTGCGCGTACTGTCAAAGATCACCGTCCGAGCCGGCATATTGACACCCATCGCAAATGTTTCCGTGGCAAACAGAATCTTTACCAGGCCGCGGGCAAACAGCATCTCGACAATCTCCTTCAGAATGGGCAGAATGCCACTGTGATGGATGCCGATGCCACGCTCGAGGCAACTCTGCATCTGCATCACCTGCGGTAGTGCGCGATCGGGTGGGATAAGCCGCTGCAAGCACTGCTGAAAGAAGGATGTGATTGCGTACTTTTCGCGAGCCGTCGTAAGATCACAGGACATGAGCGCTTCCGCGTTGTTGTCGCATCGATTGCGTGACAGTGTAAACGCCACCACCGGAAGCTTCTCCTTCTTCTGCAGATGATCGATCAACC
Organism: Anopheles rivulorum; assembly: GCA_018908115.1. NCBI lineage: Eukaryota > Metazoa > Arthropoda > Insecta > Diptera > Culicidae > Anopheles > Anopheles rivulorum. The sequence goes on from STHB01000004.1 coordinate 28,118,537, forward strand.
CGACCCAGAGGGTCTGTTCCTGCCGCTGACTGTATGGACCGGGCCGGCGAGTTGCGTTTTTAGCCTGTCTCGCTTCACAGCTCTCCTTCGCTCGCTGGTAACCCGGCTGCAGGAACTGGCTGTGCTCGTTCACGATCTGGAACATATCGTCCTTCGACTTGCCACCGAACCCGGTGTACAGGTAGTGTTCTAACGGAACCGGCCGTTTCGCCGTGCTTACGACCCACACGCGCTTCTTCTTCGTCTTGCCGACCCAATTCGCAAACTCGATCGTGTTGGGAACGGTAGCGCTTAGCATCACGATACACACGTGATCGGGTAGAAGAATTAGTACCTCCTCCCACACGTGTCCCCGATCGGAATCGGTAATGTAGTGCACCTCGTCGAAGATGACATACTCGAGATCGCGCGTAATGTCGCTGCCACAGTACAGCATCGAGCGCAGAATTTCCGTCGTCATGATAAGGCAGGAAGCGGTCGGATCGATCTGTATGTCACCGGTAATGAGGCCCACATCCTGAAAGGTGGTCCGAAAGTCGCGATACTTCTGATTCGACAGTGCCTTGATCGGGGACGTGTAGATCGTTTTCGTCATGTGTTTCTTCGACAGTGCAATCGCATACTCGGCCACGACCGTTTTGCCTGCGGACGTATGTGCCGCCACGAACACATGGCTGTGCTCCTCGAGCTTCAGGATCGCTTGCTTCTGAAAGATATCCAACTCAAACGGAAACCGATGCGCCATAATCGGAATTTTGACGTAAAAATCATCCACCGGTTTGGATATATCGATCATTTCTGCCCATTCGGCCGACTGCGTTGCGCTGTTACTAACGTTGGAAATTTTCAACACCTGTCCCTCGGCCTTTGCCTCGTGCACGGTTAGCAAACTTTCCTCGTCGATATCTTTCGACAGTTCGGCACTTTGCTGGTGCGACGTTCCAGTAGCCACAGACTTGGGCTGATTCTCGGCAAACAGATCAAAACTTTCCTCGCTGCCAATCGCGGACAGAAGATCAATTACACCCCCGGGACCGCTACCTTCCGTTCGTTCGCCATCGTTGTTGCTCTGTTCAAACTCTACGCCAGTGGCGAACCCGGGAGGGCACGATTTTAGGTTTGCATCAAACATCGGACTGGGCGCTATGTTTGCGAGCATGGTTTCCGGTTCATCAAATCCGCCGGGCCAAAACGGAAAGTATGAGGCCGATCCTCGAGCCGAATCGAGCAATTCGGTCGGTTCGCGCTGCAGTGACATGGAGTTTTTGGCAGTCGAGCCCGCATGATGTGCCACTGTTTCGATAAAATCTAACACCTTTCCCGTCTCCGGGCACCGTTCCGGCACGATGCGCGTCATGATGGATGCATGGGGAATGTCGTACAGCTGGTCTACGGATGGGTGACGTGGTTCAAAGTAGGGTTTCGGTTCGTGTATGGGAATTTTCGGTTCAAGAATGTACGCTCGCAGCAGATCTTCTGTGTCTTCCACGATTGGGGGCGGTACGTTTAACCAGGTCGGCTGGAACAATCGGTAGCGTATTTAAATAGCATTGAGAAGAACAGCTCGAAACAGTACAACATTACATCGAAACTCATCTTGAAGAACGGAAGTGTTTCTCTTCGACCTTTAGTATATTTTAAGCGATCCTAATATGTTTCTAGCCACTACGTAGGATAACCGACTGGAAACAGGTACACACGTATATTGTTTATGCAGTGTTGTGAAGCGGCCTACTTGATATTTTGGCATTATAAATTGTGCAATGGTCGCCGTTTATAGCTTGTAGTTGACTACTTAACTACCGTTCGTTGCTGTGGGAGGTGCTTACCTTTGCTTGAAAAGTTTCGATCAGCGTGTGCGATCAATCCGTCCCATTGGTAATTAATGAAAGAAAATGTTCATTGTTAATAGTAATGTAATCATCTATTTATCACTATCACTATTACATGGTTCAAAGTGATTTGGTATAGCAGGTTTTAATGTAGTTTAGTAGTAAATCAATAGCCAAATCAATAGTCAATTTAATCAATAGCCAAGAGCTTCCTCACATATGTTTTTAGTCATCAGCCCCATGAATGACTGAATCGTTTACAGGGAATAAGCTATAATCGAAATGCAAATGCAAATGCATAAATCAAAAGAAAAATGTAAATAAAATTAACACTCTTTCTACCGAACTTGATTCACAGCGTTAATAAATCTTTATTTAAAACACAAATCAGTCATCCGTAGATAAAGATTTTCGATTCTCTCTGTTTCTTTTGCTAACACACATCACTTACGTTTCCGTTTTAAAAATCACAGCTAAAGAAATAAACCTTATCGAAAACGGGTTCTAGAATAGATCGCTTGCAAAGAAAAACACCTCAAATAAAACGGACCAATTTGAAACATCGGTGTATTACACATTCCTTACCTCCCCATTGCACGAACGAACGGCTGAATGGCTTCACATACGTATGAAAGCATTCCCGTGTCGCTGGTCTTCCTACGAATCCTTCCTTTATCACCTTTAACGAACCTTTATCGACCCTCAACGCCACTCCTGACTATCGATGGGGATCCGGAATGCGAAACACTTCTGCACCGACGCGCAAACTAATACTAAATACATTTTTTCCACGTCTTAACACTTTTGCAAAACTCTCCTCATCTCCTCATGGTTTCCCTTTCTAAACACATGGTGTGTCACTTTGCCCATTCGGTTGTCCCTCCTGTCTTACGCCGGAAGACACTGAGCCGGACGAAATGTCGTGACGGAACGCGACGGATTTAAAATACGCCCGGAACGCTAATATTAATACATTTCCCCATCCCACACGCAGTGCGCCTCCTACAGCGTTCTTCACCGAAAGCCGAGAAAATCGGTTAGCCGATCGTTGAGCGCGTCCAGCCAGTGAACGGTTCCTTTCGGTTTGCTGTTGACCTTAAGCTCGTTTGTCGTATTGGCCGGTAAGTATTCCTCGGTTCGTATGCAGAAGTAGCTCGTTATCGTGGCCCGACACATGGGACACCGGTCCAGTTTGGCTGTGGGGTGGAGTGAAGAAATAGTGGAAAGTAAAAAACAGGAAAGAAAGGAAGCAAAAGCAGTCAATGAACGGTAAACAGATCTAGGCCGGTTGATATTGCACGCAGCTGCCGTAGTTTGTCGGTAGTTTTGGAAAGAAAAGGATACGCGCACGGTGTACACCATTAGAACGATGCATTGCTAATTCATCCACGCACGTGGTTAACCTTAACGAGCGTATGAAAATATGCTTAACCTAACGACCGGTCATTAGCATACGTGTGGCTTGCGGTTTGAAGGATCGCGGGAGCATGAGGTGCAAGTGTATGTAGACTAATTGTTACTACCATTTTGCAAAGCGCGCCACACACAAATCGGTACACGCGCCGGTACACACTTTTAATCAGCTCTATGACTTTCGTTATGCGCGTTGGCAGGCAGCAAATTAGTTAATTGCAAAATTAACTTTCATTCGGCGCTTCGGCTGTACCGTACTTCGCACTAGCGGAAGACATAGTCAACGACTAAACTTACAGAAACAAACTGCACAGATGCACGTGTGTCGGCACGGTAGTAACGCTCGGGAGAGTGGAAAGTAATGGCACACGACGCACAGCTGCTCCCCGACCGGGCAGTCCCGTGGGGCCGAATCTGAACAGAGCAGTGGCTCATTATTGCCGGCACAGGCTACCGGTTCCGCGAGCGATAGCGTTCCGGTAGGGACGGTTGTTCCTGCGGTGCCAGTTCCACCACCGTTTCCAGCGTTGTTTGATCCACCATTACTGCCAGCATTAGTGGTCGTTGCTTCATCCGCCGTCATAGGATCTCCGGTGGCCAGATAGAGTTGCTGTAAAAAAGAAATGGGAAACAGAGCCAAAGTTGAATCAAACTGCAAATCAAGAGCTTTATGTTTTTTGATAGCACTGGAATAAGAAATATAGTGTTCTCATCACATTTAGTATTCAATCGATCCGGAATTAATTTTAGTATGTATAATGACCGGTCAACGGTCAGTGACACAAAGTGTTTAAAATTACAAATTTTAAACATTTATTTAAATTTAAAACATGTCTGATTGGAAAACGGCTGTAGGTATGCTAAGGCTCGATCACTTCTACAACCTTTTTGCTTTGTGGCGAAAATGTCACCACTAATTATCTGAAGAAAGATAAGGAAATTGTTGAATTTTAGTCAGCAATACATGTTGGCAATATGGGCATGTTATAGCTCCCCGTAGCAGTAACACGATCACTGATCGGGAAGCGATCGTGTCTCTTTTCCTTATGGTCCCTCATTTCCAATTCAACTCGACTTCTTGGTATTCCATCGTGTGACCTTCGGTTTGTCGCAAAACCAATCGTAATACTAACTATCGTTCCGTTCTTTCGCTTGCCAAAATGCGGATCCATGTCAATCGAGTGTGATTTGATCTAATACAGCTCTTCCCTCACCCGGTTCTACATCTGTAGAACGGCGACGAACTCCGACAAATTTCAACATCGGACCAGCAAAACCACCTTTAATCAATACCAAACAAATCGGAGCCAAAAAAGAAACACATAAAAAAGGCACCCATGTCTAAGTAAACCGGTATTGCTAACTAGCCGCATTATAGTAGCAGCAACAGCCATCCGAACCAGCAATGAGTTCATTTATCTACCATCGACACAGCGCGGAGCAATGGTTCGCGGTTCGGTATAAATAAAAACCAGTCAGGCTTTGGCAGTCGACCAGCCTCGGCTCAACGACCGTTTCACCTTCCGCTCCGTTCCGCGGTGCACCTCTCGGCCAGCTCCGGTGCCGCTCGATCGTACCCATTGATATCGAAAGCATAATCGCGCGCGCTGGTACAGTGTTTGTGTCGCCGTTGTTGTTTGCTGCGTTGCTGTGATTGCCACATGTTGCCCATGAAAAAGAAAACTGACCAACAAACGGACGCGCGTACACGTTTCGTGGGGTGGGATGTGTGAAAAGAAAAACAAAACCATCCTCCCGCACATTAACCTGCCGGCGGTGGTTGTGGTGGACTGGACTGTTCGGTACTAGTTTTCCAGCTTCCATCGCCGACTGACCATGAGGACGGAGGGGGGGGGGGGGGGGGGGGGGGGGGGGGGGGGGGGGGGGGGGGGGGGGGGGGGGGGGGGGGGCGAACATGTAGCGATGGAAGAGGTGTGTCTTTTTCTTCTTATGCATCATCTCTTGCCGGCAGACAGTACCAGGTTGGCAGCATTAGGTTCATATGCTCGATTTCGATGCAGTATCGCCGATCGTGTCTCCGATCCACTCGCTACCAGTGGTGGTAAATTGAGCTGTGAAGGTCGCCTCAGTGCTCTGCTGCGTGGTATGAAGTTGAAGTCTCGCGCACATGCACATACGACTCACACACGATTGCGCAATGTCGAGCCCCCTTCATATGGGTGGATGCGAGGTGAAATGTTTGTTCTAAGTCCGTGGCGAATTCAAATTCCGTTGGCCAATTAATCTGTTCGCTCCGGTGGGCTGGTGCTGCTTCGGCTATGTCAATGCCGGTCGGTGTCATAGCACCTTAAGTTCGTTAACTCTCGATTTGCTGCTGCTTGTTGGTCGTTCGCCCATGCACTTACCTTCAAGCAAGATAGTTGACCGCTCGCCTGCTTCAAGTACTGGGCCAAAATTGACGTCGGCAGTGGACAGACCGGATCCCGCAGATGGACAACATTTACCAGAATTACCTGTACAAAATGAAAAAGGCAGTTAGATACAATTATGGAGCATTTCGAATTTACAACTGAATTAATTCTTTGACAGTTTTTCGTGAACAAAAACGGATGATATTTGTCTTAGATTAGATTATTGTTATACTATGCGGATGTTGCCAAATTATAATTAATGTAGCTTGTCAGGAGAATGATCTTGTACCTATTTATATCTTTTCATATCTTTGAAAGTAAAAAAAGGAAATAGTAAAACTTTTCATAGTAGCTAAATAAAATAAATCTAAACTATTGGTCTGTATTCCCGAAGAGTACCCAAAAAGATAAAACCATCATGATATTAGGCATAATTTAAAACAGGATTCTTTGTTGCTTCCGTAAGAGACCAATGTATGGCTCTTCACGTTGCTGAAATATTGTCCCTCATTAACGCAAAGCTTTGTTATACGCTAACACATTTATTATATCCGGCCTTGTTACAGCCAGCTTTCAAGGTTGCTGCTGTCTGTGCTGAAATGGCGGTCCCGAGCGGTATACCGAAACATCGCAAATTCTTTCTAATTTACGTCATTCTGGTATTAGCGTAGGATTAATCGATACGTGCACACACGTCCCATGGTGTGATTGTTTGGTATCGAATGCCAGACAAACACAGCCTCCAAACGTCCCAGCTACACGTCGGTAGTATGTCGCCCAAATCGTTTTGAATCGTTCATATTGACATTACAGAGATGATCTGAACAAGATGAACTCGATTGGTATCGGTAATCGGTAAGATTGCTTCTCAAAAACCGGTTCCGCTCGATCACAGTATTTTCGCTGTTCGTTTGCAAGAGAAAGGGGAAAAAACAGTGTATTACGACATTAGTGTGATGTTCATAATGCCTCAGATCCAGCAATGACATTGAAGGCGTTTGCTTTTCTTGCGAATTCCGAAAACAATTACACATGTACCACCTTTCCCATCCCGATGCTCTCGACGAAACAGGATAAAACTCGCCGAACTTTCCAACCCGGTCCACACTATTGCGCACGCGATTTGCTTTCTCTATTGTGAGGGCAACACTCACAAGCAGTTGTGCTTTCGGCAAGTGATCATTACTCAACCACATCAGGTAAACAAAAAATGAAACACAAAACGAAAAACGAACTGAAATAAACATCCCATCCATACCACAGCCCGCTCGCACACACTCCCGTGACACATGTGTGGACGAGGGCACTGTGAAAAGAAAGTGAAAACGGATCGTAAATGCAGCGTGTCCCAGCGAGATGCAAAGAAGATGTAATCCCCACCTTTCACGGTTCAGACGGTTGTGCCGGGTGAAAGTGTGTCCCTTTCATTGCCTGCCGCCAATGTGACAAACCTTCCGCACGGCGGCTTTCGTTTCCCCAGATAGGGTTCGATCCGGTTCGCTTTTTCTTCAAAGATGCGTTTTTTCTTAATTCGCCATCATGTAAACATATGATTAGTTTTGGGGCCAAGCAAACTCAGCTTTCCCTTTGGGGAAGGGAAACTTTCACAACAGTGCGGAAGAGGTTGGGTTTCTAACCCGAAGGTCAAACCCTCCACTGCAGTCATCCATCTTGATGACCCATTTGGGATGATTAATGGACAATCGATTCATCAAACCGCAAGGAACGTTCGGAGTTGAATTGGCTCAATGAAAGCTAAATCCATTTATCTTCCAAGCGGCTCAAAGTTGGTCAAATGTTTGGTGAGAACATAACGGTGTACGTGAAGATACCGGCCTTTCTTTGACCTACAAAAAAGAGCTGTGTGCAAACAAAGTACACCAAACCAACCCAATATACACTAATCGTGCAACAATAAAAATAATTCAACGAAAAAATACCTAGCGATGGATAATGACCGATTGTTGCGAAATCCAGATACAACGACCCATCAATATATGCTGGTTATGCAAGGACAAGAACTGTGTTTGCTTTTCCTCATTTCGGCAAATTCCTGTTGCTTCCGTCTGGTGTTTATACGTGTTATTTCACCCTCCTCCAACCAGCTTCATTGCGTACATATTTAATCAAGTCCACTTCCTCACAACTTGCCCAAATCGACACTGTTGGGTTTCCCTCTGCCAAATACGACCATCATAACCGTCCGGAAAAAGTCCCCGGAAAGACGATTTTGGCAAATTCAGCTGTTTGCATATGGAAACGAGGAAACAACATCATTGTTATGCGTTATGTTTTACATAATCTGTTTGCTCTCGTGGAGTTCCGAAAAAAAAACACACACACAAACGGCCCACTGATCACTGGCCCATGTGTCGCGAAAATGTAGGACAATCGACAGTCGGTTTATTGATTTTTGCATTCACGATCTTTTGGCTGTTGATGTACGTCTGCGCCGCCACAAAATGTTCAAAAAGGAGAAGACACGCAGGCAAAATATTACTCAACATTTAATTTATGCACACAGACACGCGCACATTATGGCTGGCGTAACTCGAGACCAGGAGCGAGTGTAGTGCCTTGGGAAAGGAAATGCAAAAATCAATAATGTCATCCCGTGAAGGCGTCAGCAAGAGTCTGCGTAATCGGGACTGTGACGATGTCGATCTGTAGCAGCAGTTTCGGTTATTTTTCTTTTGCTGTGAAGATCACCTTTTAGGTCAGAGAGAAAGTGAAGACGATGGATGATGGGTCGGTCGTACGGTGCCGGAACCGGTTACTGTATCTTCACCAACACCACCAAACACACGCCCGATCTGATCCACCATTAAATTGCACCAACTGAATGATCTCATTCGCTGCAACCAAAGACGCGGTTGTTGACGCGAAAGAAACAACGTCTTAGAATGGGTTGAAAATAGTCCACCTAAAAAGAGACTAAGCGAAAAACCACACGATACTTACTGTCTCATCCGGATGCAGTAGCTCTTCTGGGTCAGTTTCACGGATCATAAACACTACCAATGGGTAGGCTAGTCTTGGTGGAGCGCCCAAAATCAACGGTGGCTTCGGGGACTTCAGTGCGATGATATGCTCCGTATGCGGTTGACAGCATCTGTACGAAAAAAAATCGGCCCGTATACAGGAGCGGAAACCATAAAAAAGTAAGAAAAATATACGATCAGAAAAGGAAGGATGCGATAAAGCGCGAGTGGAGATACACAAAACCAGCTGTCAGCTTTTGCTCGAACAAATTCTAACAAATTCTGGGCTTTTCCCGCCGTTTAGCACCGATGCTACCACGGAAGACGCCTATTCCGCACGATTTATTTACACGACTAGTCGAGCTGTTTTTAGATAGAATCAACCGGTTCCGCTAAATAGGAACGGCAGAGCGAAATTCAAGATTCGGTTAAAAAAAGGGCACCATGTGCTAATTGATAACAGAAGAAGATCGCAGCGCGATCAACATCGCGAATCGATCGAGCAAAACTGTGCAGGCGCACGCTAATACGAGCACAACCGGACTGTTAGCCAAACGGGCTTATGATATCGCAGTACAAGGCAGTGAAGTCAGACCTTACGTTAGTTGCCAGTTGCTGACAGTAGCTGGAATCGACGATGTGCGAATTCGATGCCTCCCGTAGATCGTTCCACGTTCTCCACAGCGACACATGCAGCTCACGGATCGAAACGCCCCAGAACGCTTGCAGCGAGTACTTCACCTGACTGGACACCGCTAGGCGCACCTCTGGAAAAAGAAAACAACATGAAGAAATATACAACGTGGTTAGTTGATCGCTCACAGCGTAACGCATGTCTAGCAAGCTAAACGTAAACCAAACACACGTTACAAATTACGCCAGAAGGAAGTTAAGTCAATTTGACGTTAAGGGCTAAGGTGATTGAGAAATTCAATCAGGAAGAAACGTAAACCTGTTTGCAGGTTGACCCTTGGTACCGGACTACACCATGCACTATGCTTCCCGTATACGGAAAGTGAAAAGAATTTTGTTCTATCGCGATCAGCAATGAGGAACGTACGGTCCAGAACGCACGAACATGCGGACCCCGTTGATTACAACTTGCTAACGGGTAGCTTCAGGTAGGAACTCATCTGTTCCTGCCCCATTCGAGGAAGTGTACGCAATATCCTCACGTGATCTTGGTCACGTAGTTACTAGAACTCACAACTAGAACAGGTATTACAACTTCGTGCCCCAGTCTGCTGCAGATGGAGAAAAATCTGACGTAAAGTTCTAGGTGCACGTACGCGCCAAAGTACGCCAAAGTAATTGACGATGACTCAATGTCACACAAGAGAACACAGTATCTCTGGAACATCGCCCCACGAAGGGGGGCGGACAGAGAATAGTGGAACTCTACGTCTAGGTGTTGCGCAAATGTATGTAATGGATGGACCTCAGAACAGCTATTTGCTTACGATCTTCGTGCACGGCAAAGTTAGCATGCGAAGTTATTGTCGGTAGCGTGGATAAACCTTTGGTGCGCGTGCACACCCGGTCTCGTTCGCTCGATGTGTGCACCAAAGAGCATTAATATTACTCAGGGAAATGGAAATGCAAACCGTTGGCAGAACGCTACGACGCTTATTTTCACTACTTTGTTTACTGGCCGTGCTGGCAGTGGGGTCGTACTTTAATGCGACCCGCCATTACGTTCACTTTGCACATTAATGAACTAAGGATGGATGCTGCCGCCAGTGGGGCATCTTACACGACCGCAAACCGTGGCGTACGTCACGTGCGTCTTTAACTTGTTTAATGCAAGCATTAATTCTACAAACACACTACCGTTCTCTGGTCGGCCGTCCTGTCACTGCATCGTTTGTGGTATCGCTTCGTGCGTCACCATTACCGGCCGGCGGTTGTTCAACAGCAGACGAAGATGCTGCTCATCAAAAGCTATATAAATTCTAACCACACACACGTAACCGCCGAAACGAGTAGAAAACGATCACAAAATTGTTTCACAACCACAAAATTGATCCTATCGAAATGAAAACCTGTGTAAAATACACACCAAAAAAACCTCAAATCTGCCCTATACCTAGCTACGGGAAGACGCTTCTCATATCTGCTAAACGTGCAATGTATGTTTAACGGCTTCATATTACATTTGGAGCACGCATTCTACATCCTCAATGGCATAACGCTCCGCAACACACACACACTCGTTTGTGTGATCAGTTTGTTAGCAAAATGGCAAAACAATATTCTTCCCGCTAATGTAAATTCATCCTTAAGCAAGCCTTTTAACGATCGGAAGCGATTCTAGTGCTAGTGGACTATATATTTTCCCAATTGATGTGCCATCGTGTTTGCATTTTAAATTGCCTATTACGGTGGAGGGACTCTCGTAAATCAAATGCTCTCGTTTGGAATACGAAATGTAAGCATTGATGTTACGAGAAGCAATTATCGTTACAATGCCAATACACAACTGCCACGTGCGTTCTTTGCTTTTGATGTGTTTGGCATGCTTTTTGGTTGCGTACGAGTATTACTATTTTGATGAACTAACTAAGATAATGTACCCATGTCACCTTTGCTATTAAACATGATAACGCTCTAAACATGAAATGTCCTGAATGTGACCCTTGTCGAATCATCGCCAACAAATAATCGTTACATGAACTTCAATATTCTTTGCTATTGTAATTTTCCAAAAAAAAAAAACCTTTAGTGCACCATGTGAGCTTAAATATAAATGTTGTAAAAAATGGTAAATACACAATTACCGTAGGTACGGTGCGTGTCACGCCTCGGCTAGCCTATACAATCTATTTCCATCGCTTGATCGGGCACATTCACCCTGTATGATTTGGCAAACGCTGTCTTAAAAAACGGCACTAAACGTCCTATCGCAAACCGGTGTTCTTGTGTGTTTGGGTTGCCAACCAATTCCGTACCGTATGTGGCTTCAGTGTCGTAATCAATTCCATTCTAACTAAAACCGAACAGTTACCACCTTTCGCAATATCTGCCGTCGCGATCGAGTGATCTGCTAGCTGCTGTTAGCTAGAGCACAAGCAACGCACAAGTACCATTCTCCACAACACAGTCCCAGTGCCTGTCTGCAATTGGTAACCGGAGCAAAAGAATTCGACAGGCATACCGAATACGTGCTGTCGCCCATATGCTTGACGTGTTCGTTCTGCGTCGTGTTGCAGGAGTGTGTGAGTCCTTCCCCAAATCTTACAGCATACAGCAAGAACGGATTGAATCGCATCGGGGCCACCTACCGTCAAACGAATTGTTTCCCGCGTCGAGCAGCCGAAATGTGAACGGTATGTGGACACGGGTCATTTTGAGGCGCGGTACATGTACGTTGTGATTCTGCTGCGTTACGTTCGACGGCCTTAAAACGTCATCGGCCTGCACTCGAAGTATCACGGCGGCCCTGGAAGTAAACGAGTGTACACATGAGAATGTTTTTTTTTTCGTTAGGGTTTGATTTTCTTTACACATGATGATGTTGATGAGAGTAATGAGATGAAACGTGACCAGCAGCGACACCGTAGCAGTAACTGTACCTGCGTGCCCCAGAATGGGAATGAGCAAAACAGATGTGCTGGACAGGTGAGAGAGCAATATGAAACGAACGGTGTATCACATTGAGATGCGATTGCGACGAGAGGATCTCATTGCATCAATGATCCAAATGGTAAAGGTAGGCACTGTCGCGGCAATTTGATCTGAAGGCTGTGCAGTTGAAGAACCGTTAAAGAAGTCAACCCCATCAGACACAGGCCAGCGCTGACCTTACATGAGCCTTACCTTGTACGCAGGCATTCCCCACTACCTTTCTTCGAATGCCACATCTCTTAGACGTTTATTCTCTAGCCGTCCTCGCATATATACACTTGAACGTCCTCGGAGAGATCACCACTCAAGCCTGCTTAAAAGCCAACCACCCATTTACACTGCTTGTTTGACTTTGGGATACAATAAACAGTAAACCAAATACTGTGCGCAGTAAATTCCGGACCTACACGATGCACACCTTCATGAAAAGAAAGCAACAAGACGGAAAGATGTGTTCTCATGCTGTAAAACATTCGATTTGTCCATCACTTTGCCACCGTCGATCGGACAAGCAGTACCTTCACAAATGCCGGCAACATGCTCGAAAGGAAACCTTTCACACCTGAAGGGACTTTGGGGCGATTAAAAAAAGAACTTACACAGCTACTGTGTACGACGTGAACATTGCCGCAGTATCCCTTGTAGGGCAGTGGCGTAAAAACTATTTCTTAACGATCATGCCAGCGCTCAGCGTCGCAGCGCGGTTCTACACACGATCACGTTCATCCATAGCAACAGCTCAGCCGGATAGTAACGCACGCTGACCATCTGCAATAAGGAGCGTGGCGAAATGAAAATGTCGCAAAGAACGTGCGCTGTAAATCGACCCCTTCGGCATCGATCTCCAGCTGACTCAATGGCGTCCCCAGAGGTGATCTGGGGTGTTGCAAACAGCGAAGAACCCGCACCAAACATGTCCACAAAACCGGCCTTTCCGAGCAACAGAAGTTGCAAACCATTCCAATTTGTCCGTTCTCTTTCGTGTACGGCTGTACGTGTATCAGGATTCTGGATGGACAAGTCCACCCAGGCAGCAGCGCACGGCTGGGTCGATTCACGCGAGATGGCTTTACGTCGAAGATACACGGTCAATTCCACACCGATCGATCACCGAACCGATCGCTCCAGGTTGTACGGCATCTCGCTCGTGTGCATACGGGCCGCAGATGAGGTGTGTAGACGAACTGAGACAAGCAGCCAACACACCGGTTTAAAACCAAGTCAAGGCTGACGCAGCGTTTACGGTGTGTGCGTGAGCATGGGTTTTGTTTTGTATTCGCTATTCGCCGTAGCATGCAGCCTCCACAGCAACAACTGTTGGAGCTTTCCGTCGTATTGCGGGTTTCTTTTTTCTTGCAGAAATTTGCACCAGCGGATCGATCGCGGAGTGGTGACAGCGTTGGATGCCGAATCGTGCAGATCGGTCTTACGAGAAGCACACCGACGATCACGGCTTAAGATCGACAGTTCGACAATGCAGCTTTCAAGCGGATTGCCGTAATTGAGGGTTTGCGAGCGTGAAAAAAAATATCCGTTACTTCAGGTAGGAAAGTGTAAAGCTGTAGATTAATACAAATTTTCTTGTGAGGTAGTTTCTTTAAAGGAATGTCTCAGGCAATTGCAGTCTAAGTAAAGAAAAAGATAAAGTGGAACCAATGTTGAAGAAGTTGAACGAACATCTCTTCGATCTCTTGCATTATTTGTGACAGATCAACAGATCGTGTCGTATCGAACACTACGGAGATTGGGAAACATTCAGCTGGTCAATTAGTAAAAAAGAACAAAAGCGTTATAGATATTACGGAAGTCCTTAAAGAGACATGGAAGGCAACCTTACAAATCTAGCTTTTCAAACCAAAATGGCGGAATAGACATTATTACGGAATAATGGTAACAATATTGGTTTTGTGTCATACCAAGAACGTACTTATCAACATTCCTTATGGCATGAAGAAAAGCAGAAAGCGGCCTCATTGGCTTTATGAACTATAGCTGAACTTTATGGATCAGTGTAGCCATACTAGAGAACGATTGGTAGCCGGACAGTATCAGCATGATTTGCGCAATAGCGAGCAGATCAAGAATAAGAAAACCTAACGAGATTGATGTGCTGCTGCTTAACCAGCATTCATCCGAGTTTAATGACCTGTTATTAACTTGCACTTTTTTCCATCGAATGTGTAAAGTATGTTAAACGAGTATGGTGAAAACTAGCCTTATCTTAGACTTTCAGCGTTTCTCGATGTAGAACTTTGGTAACTATAGCTTTATCCTTGTGATGTTAAAATCCTTATAAGAATCTATAAGATGGATTAAAAAATAACTATAATATAGATAAACCGTTCCTTGGCGTGTACCTCGTTTCTCTAATGCACAGGGAAATCCATTAAGCTTTTCTAATCCTAACTATGTACGAACCGGTTAAAGTTCTCTCAAAGAACTTGCCTAACATCAGCATAAAATAAAGCATCAGCTTACCCGTATCATGCAAAGAGCACACACTGTTTCGCATCAAACCAACAGCACCTGTAGTATTATCCGTTTGACGCGGTTCGACGGTTTCCGAACATTGACGATGCGTCGTTATGCGGAAGACAACTGCTGATCCGTTTTATGGTTACGTGTCGTACGCGATCACGCTGTTCCAGTGCCGCCAGCAACACCTTCATAGCGTCCCACACTCGCTCACTCCCTCGTTCTCTCTTCCTCTCTCTCTTTCTCGTTTTCGTCTATAAATTTATGGCCACGTTCAAATACGGTTGAACGCACGCACTCACGAACGAACCGAACCGATAGCCGCTTCCCTTTGGCTGTGCGCGCTGTGTGAATGCTGCGCCGTTCGTCGCCGGTTCGCCGGTTGCAAATGATAATGAAATCATAATAATGCCGGTACAACAACTTGTGGCGCAGAGGTGGTGTATACGTTCGCCGACTCTGCTCCCTTCTTTTTTTTATTTAAAAAAAAGACAAACGAAAAAAAAAACAGAAAGATCCCCCAAAACGATCGCGAGTGTTGTTGATGTTGGTTAATTTATGCTGCCCACGGTTGCTCCAACTCACCCGACCGAACCGAACGTTCGTTTGAATGGGTGCTTGGGCAGCAGGAAAGCGACAAATATACAGCGCACACCAGCCGAGACGGTAGAGGCCGATAACGAAAAAGGAACATTGAAACATTGCCACTTTTGGGACGATTTGTTTCTTCTGTTTCTGGCTTCGCGTCGCACTTTCAAGGACGCGGTGACAGACCGCCAACTACTGACGCAGCTACACAAACACGAACATGACGGAACATCGGATGTGTGCCGGGCGCGAATCAATTTTTGCCGTACGTTCTTATCATCAAATAAGCTTTTGGTGTAAACATTTGTTTTAATTACGCGATCGTCAAAATCATTACGCTTGTAGGCAAGGGATGAAAATACGTATGAAAAAACGTTCATTGAAGATACAAATGACTAAAATAAAAGTCGTATCATATTATTTTTAGAAAAATGAACGACGATGACATTTAGATGCAACTGGGGTGGACTGTGTAATCTACGGAAGTTTTCCTTTGTAGGTTTCTCAGATAATGATTACTAGCGCCCCTTTAGAACTTGGCAAACATCAACGTTCAATCACGACGCGTGTTCCGTTTCAGGAACATCTCCATAACCATAACCTACTAATTAGCAATGTTTTGATCAATCGATCATGAAAAACTCATTCCCGTTAAGATGGCGCTAACACCTCACAAATGCTTCATCTTCAGGTTTGATGTTGTTTTGATAAAACTGGAAAATACCTTAGCAAAAAGAAAAGAACGATACCACATTCAAACTCATCCAAAAAACCAGTTTGGATTTGATTTGGAGATTTGGTGACGCTTTTTTATGTGTTTCACGCTAGCAGTATCTTCTTACAGGTTTATCTTTTCTCCAACGGTTGTGGTTAGCCTAAATCAATATGAACCATCTGTGAGCAGCGATCTGTAAGCTACGTAATCGATTCGCGCTCCGGTCAAGCTCGAACATTTAATGCGATCGATCATTGAAAAACGGCCCTTGAAAAACTAGCGAAACCCCGGAAGTGTAGCGATGATAACATCCGAACGTTTAAATGGCATACGATCGGACACATGGTGACTCTTCAAAAATACTAGTTCCATCAGCCCACCTCCCATCTGGTCGCCAACCATAGCCACGTGCCTTCGATGGATCGCAACGTCGAACGTCGAAACAAGTGCACCGTGACACTCTGTTTTAATGATCTTAAACCGACAGCAATCAAAAACTGCACCTTTTCTCTCTTTCTCTTAACCATCTACAATGAAATTCGATTTTGCTTTCTAATTTTCCTTCGTTTTTACAAACATTGCACCTGAATGTAGTCGATGAAAAATGAAAAGTCGGTGAAAAGGCGAAAGTATGTGCAACTACTTACTTGATCAGGAACATGATCGTGGCACCGATGCACACGATCACTGCCGTCAGCGGAAGCAGGTTAGTGATTTCTGCCGCGGAAAATGCTAACGTACTAAACGCACTCATCCTGGACGATCTTCTGTGCGTGTGTTCCTTTTTCTTGTATATATTTTTGACGACACTAAGAGTCCTTCCACACAGTTTCCAGTGTGTTTCTATAGCAATTATTTGTTGTTAAGCAATACGGGAAGATTTTGATACCATTCCAGCAAACTGTTTCTAGGATAGGTCGTTGATAAACTGATATGCGCTCCTTCTGCCGGAAGATACACAAAATACGAGAACGTAACGCGTTTGACACAGACCAAACGATGGCACACGTTCGCTCGGTTAGCCCCAGTGCATGGCCAGATACACGTTCACAAACACTCACGTCGTCGCACACAAGCACACTGCTGGATGGTGTGCGATAATAAATAAAATTAAATCAACCAACCAAACAAACAAACAAACACTACAGTTTCATCGAATAATCGCGCGTGACACTGACGGAATCTCACAACACGATCAACAGCGCGCGAGGATCTGGTCAGCATTGGTGGTGATCACGTCGGGTTGCTTGGATGGTTGCGTTACGCTTCCACTGCACAAAGAAGCTGCTCTCGATCTTGATCTACCGCCGGTACGGAAGCCGATACAGACCACAACAACAACAATAACCGTCGTCAGCAGCCAACCGATGATGAGGGACAGGGAAAAAGAGAAAGTAACCCGAATTTAGATCGTTTGCGATCGTTTGGCCGTTTGCCTTTCTGATTTGGGGTTTCTGTTATCGCCGCTTTACGCTTCGCTCTCGAGCACGGTTTGTTTGCTTACGCGCCGGCGCTTTCTTTCGACGATCACGCGGGAAGACGTAAACACGCGAAATACCGTGGGAAGACGTGGGAAACAAGATGAAAGTGCCGCTAGCTTCACGGATTCTCTTGCTCTCTCTCTCTCTCTCTCTCTTTCTCGGTCACTTTTCTTGCTGTGCGATCCGCAACGAAATGGTGTTATGTTGTTGCGCAGTTTCCACCGCGTAAGGTGAACTTTCACGTAAATGCGACCAGGTTGATTAACCTCCAGGAAGGGTTTCCTCTCCGTTATAGGAACGGTATTCTTCGCGATGCTTTTCTCTGGTAAGGCGGCTGCGTCTGCGTCGACCAATACCTGCTTTACTGTGCTTTTCAACGCGCAACGTTACCGTGTGGCTTTTGTAGTCGACAGCCCTATCGAACGAGGTTCTAGCGATCGGGTATTTCCTCCGACAAAGATGCGATGGGACGAAAACCTGGCCAATTGCTAGCTCGTACGCGTGTGCTTGTTGCACCACACAGAAGTATGTTTGTCGCAAATGTACACGTACGCGTCAAACGCCACCAAAGCCAGTGACGACTGCAACAACTTGAAACGATGCTTCCCGGGCGAATCGGTACATTGCCTCCGCCTCTCAACAGCGCTGAAACATAACTGAACCGTGCGTGAATGCGTCCGTCCGGTTGGGCGAGCGAACTGTGCTTCGGTGGTCCCCACCTACAGCACCTGCCACCATTCCCTTCACACGCCCCTCGTCACCACCAACGCGCTACTTCTATGCGCGACCGGATGAACGAACCTGCGATGCGAGCGAACAATCGAACGAATGGTCGGGTGCAGCAACCGGAGTTGGTTGTACAAGATGGGAAAGAATGATGCCGATGATGACGATGACGATGATGATGATGATGACGACGATGGTGGGGCAAAACTTGCAGCTCTGCTTTTGTGGCAGCAGCAGCAGCAGCAGCAGCAGCAGCAGTATCAACAACGCGCTTTGCCACAAACTCGCGACTAAATCGTTGGGACCTGGTCGGTGGTTGTTGTTGTTATCTTTCGTTATTTTCTTTTCCTTCCTATCCACGCTTCGTTCCGTTCCGTCTGTTTTTTGGTTCGTTCGTGGGAGCCACTGTTCTAATGCATCTTCTGCTTATAACAATCCAACCGCTGAGCTGCACGCATCGTGATACTGCTTCACCGTCGAATCTGCCTACGATTTACGGCACAGCAGGACCGATCACGTACGATCGTTTCGATGATGCTTTTCGTATTTTGGCTTTCCACCATCCACAAAATTGTTGCACAAAATGGAATCAGGCTTTTTTTGCACGAATAAAGCTTCAAGGGTTTCTCGTAGTTGCCACACTAATCACTTCATTCCGGCTATAACGAAAAGAGGGAAAGGAAACGTGTGCTAGTTAGAACTATCTTTGCATGATCATCTGATCAGTCGGTGGATATATAAATGGTGTTAGTGAATGATTGTTCGTTATTGGAGGCTGCTTTCCCCTAACTTTCACCGCAACTTACACGCTATGCTTTTGTTTCATATTCCATTCCTACAAGTTTTATGTTAATAAGCAGGAAAGAAACAAACACATTTCGGTATTATTTTTTGCTACGCTTAGGCANACTAATCACTTCATTCCGGCTATAACGAAAAGAGGGAAAGGAAACGTGTGCTAGTTAGAACTATCTTTGCATGATCATCTGATCAGTCGGTGGATATATAAATGGTGTTAGTGAATGATTGTTCGTTATTGGAGGCTGCTTTCCCCTAACTTTCACCGCAACTTACACGCTATGCTTTTGTTTCATATTCCATTCCTACAAGTTTTATGTTAATAAGCAGGAAAGAAACAAACACATTTCGGTATTATTTTTTGCTACGCTTAGGCACACTTTCAGTGGTATAGCAATTAATAATCGAAACATTTCTTTTTCTCTTTGTTAAATCTTTAACTTAACAATCCTTTTGAAATCTTATTCGTAAAAATATGGATTTGGTACGCAAGCTTTGTGTGGTTCCGAGGATCGTACTTCTTTTCCAAGCAACTCAAGCAACCGGAGTAAAACTTTGAACTCACCAGCGTCACACAAACTTTCTTTAGTAACTGTTCTAAATTCAACGCAATTATCTAAAAGGAAAGTAATATAAATGGTGAAGCGTTCTGTACGTAGCCCAATGGCTTTAGCCTTTTCAACAAAAAGTGCTAATACATTACATCATCTGATAGGAATGTTTTTTTCTTTTCTTCGTCTCCTTGAGGTGGTTTGGTTTGTATCATCGTCATTCGTTCCAGAGGTTCCGATCGGTTCGCTAGGAGCACGCAGCGGCATATTTTGCTGCTCTCCCCCACTCCCATTATACGTTCACAATCAGTCTTATCGTGTTTTACCGACGCATGTTTGCACAGTTGACTTCTTTCCTATTCCCCTCTCCTGGTGCGTTGTTGGCACTGGGCTGCTGTACGGACGAGCGGACGGTTTTGTTTTCTTCGAACGACGACTGATGGCACACGGAACGGCAAACTAGACTGCACTTTAGCTTCCTCCAAACCGGGCAACATTATGGTGTATCCGCCGACGGAAGGACGTTTGCGTTTGCTAAGAAGTTCATTGATGCGTACACACGGACCTACACGTACTTGTTCGGTTATCTCCCCTCTCTGTTCGTTCTGTTCCGTTCGCTTTCTATCGTTTTCTTTACTAATTTTTCTCTCCCACTACGCACGCTGTTTGCCGTAGTTGCACAAGTACAGAGCGTCGTCCCAGCGAAGGGCAGACTTTGAGTTGGTGCTTTTGATGCGTCGTATGTGCTGCTGCCCGGTTCCCCCCACCGGGGCGGATTGGCGTCCTTCAGCAGTTTAATTCTTGTTTATACTTTACATCGATACTGAGGGCTTTTCGTCGGTTGTCTAGAGGGCAAACAATGGTTTGCGGGTGCTTGTTATTCCAGGCCACGATGCGTTATCCGCCACCAAACCGACTGAACTTGAATTTGCTCCACTGAGATGATATTGAAGAACACTAAAAACCAAAACAAAACTTTGCACAAAAATAGCAATCATTTCCATTCCCTTTTACAACCTCATTTTGGATGAAATGTGCTTATGTTCGCGGATACTAGGAAAGAAATACCGTTTCGTTTTGGTCATCTTTCGAAACGGTTTCAATCTGCAAATTCCCATCGTCTTTTTCCTAGTTAAGTTGGCCCAGCGCAACCATCTAACGGTGTACTATCGGGACACGGTCAATCGTGGGATGAAGAAAATGCCAAAACAAGAATGTAGGACACAGCGGTACGCGTCACGATTTCCTCCGATTGACTTCCGCTGGACGATGTGAAACTGTGACGACCAACATTTGTATTGTGGTAAATTTTGTCGCTGGGAAACCATCGTGTTTGCCTCTCAAATTTGGCACACTGTTTAACACCCACGGCACTGTGTCCGCACAAAAGAGTGATGATGAATGTGAGCGATAAGATGTCGTTTGCTCGTACCTAAAAAATCTGAAATTCTGACACATCTGGTTTTTCCAGCGGGCAGGTCAGTCGAATTAGAATACGATAAGTGGGCTAGGTAAATTTGTATTCTTTTGTTGTTTGCCTAAAGCATGATCATGTGTATCGGTAACAACGCTATCGTACCAGCAGGCAATGTCCTTTCTAGCGACAAATAAAATCGTTTCTAAGCGCGCGTGCACACGCAGGTGTGAAAGAAATGGTGTACTTCACTCATAACAGCGACATCAAATGGTCTTTTGTTACATTTTACCGTTCACGCTGTTTATCGACGCCACAGACGAAGCCACTCCAAACGTTCTCAACCTGCATCAACCTTTTGCTTCTCGAATTTCCGCATTTTTCCACACTACGCGATACGTACATAATCAACCAGTGCTCTACTACATACCTTCTTCAAACGGTTAGCTGTTGTTCGTGTTTTTAACGTTTCGGCTGACGATACTTTATCAAACATTTGCACACTTTTTTGTTCCCAGACTAGCGCATCAAAACCACGCAGCTCCTTTTCATTAGTCACGTTTGTTATTGAGCGTGTGGGGTTATTTTTTTCTCGTGTGAACAAGCAAAACATTCGACGGATTCGTTCGGCGCACTGTCACAAATCAGCTGATTCAAAAATTACCCTTTGGCTTGGCTTTGACGCGCACTGTCAAACGAAACGGGGGATATTTTCCCATGCAGCAAAAGGCTTTTTGAAGAGGAAATTTTGAAATGACAGTTTCCTTTGTATCTTGTGCACAATATTTGTAAGTTTGTCAAGGATTTACTTAAGCTTAACTTAAAACCAATCTTCAAGTGAATAGGTTTCGCAAATTGATCTCCTACAGAAAAACTTAAATAAAATGTTAGATAATTTCAGCGATCGTGTGTTTTCATTTAATTATATACACTTAGTCACGATAGATTGTGTAGTGTAGGTGGTAGTGATGAAATATCTTCGCTAAACACAGGCAAACTAAAAACAGAAATGATTCGTCTATCGTAATATGTCTTTCCTTATCTTTTGATATTATCCTGCCTGTGATTGCGTCTCCTGCAATGTCCTGTCTCATCGATCGCATCGATCTGCATCACGATAATGATGGATTGACAAACATAAATAATAAAAGAAAAAAAATGGATTCACGCTCCACTCCAGTGCATGGGACAAACAGTCTCGCACAGGTGTCGCAGAACGGGTCACGAACATTATTTACAGCTTCTGGGCTGTCCGTCAACCGTTGCCCCTTTATTACCGCACCAAATAATGGTACCGACAGCCACGCCGTACCACGCCTCACTCACCAGCATGGTGCGGAGCTAGCTACCGACCTAAACACGCGCACCAACCCAACTCAACCGACCGAAACGAATTTGTTTTGTTTTTCACCGTTGCCATGGTGGAAGATTTTTTTTTTTTTGTTTTGCTTTTGGTCCCTGTCCCGCTGTGGATAGAGAGGTTTTCTTCGGCTTTCGTAAACTCCGGCTCAGAGGATTCCGGTCCGGTGAGCTAGGCGTGTGCTGCACAGGTACCATTCAAGTGTACGAAACCAGAACGCCGCTTAAAGTCGCTAAAATATTCACAGCCGAAAGAGGAAAAAAGGAGTGCTAACGGCGCCAATCCGAAGCAGTGCAAATGTTGTGGTCATTTTACAATTACGCTCCGAACCGCGGGTAATGCACAGGGACTTTTGGTGGAAGAAACACAATTTTGTTTGCGATACTGCACAACCTCTTGGAGTTGCTTGGAGCGGCGGAGTCGTGAGTCGAGCAAATCAATCGATTTTCGCTCATTGAATTCCACACGCCGAGAGGACAAGAGCGAAAGGTGTAGTTTGTGGTTTTCCCCGTCCAAAGTACGAGCGCTGTAAGCAGGAACATCCGATTGCTTTCCGATGGAAGGCACAGTTGAACAGAGCTTAGCATGCAGAAGGACCTAGCAAACACACCTGATGCCAGTCCCCAGCGATTATAATTAGTGCGTTTTAGTGAGTTTTTAAGCGCGTATACTACGCACTGTGTGTTGGTTAAATTGGCCTATCGCGCACAAGTGAATGTGCATTGGTTGGTAGTATCCAGTCATAGTACAAAAACAAACAATCTCCTCCATTCTGGATTAGTAATTGAAGTGAATTAGTGCAGTGACATTGGCAGCTACTCGTAAGGCCCGATACTGGAAATCAGACGTAATACGAACACGACCCATCCACAACCCACTACCAACGGTACCAACGTGGCGGTCCGTATGGACAAATGGTTCGGGGAGAAACGGTTGTGGTTGTTTGGTAATCATTTACCGCTACTACCACGCAGGTAACTTTCCATTCACTCCATTTTGAAAATGATCTGCACGTCCCAAGGACGCCTTTTTGTAGTACATTCGATCATCTGTCGTGAAAAATGACAATGCTGTCTATTCAACCTAATGTGGCATAAAGGCAAAGGGAATCAAAGTGGACACAAAAATGCTCCTGTTTCGCGTGGTACTACTTAGCCAATCTCTTCACTTAGAGGATGTGTGTTTGTTGCGCGAAAGTCTACCTACCAACCGTGGGGCGTACCATTCGTACGGGGGCCAACATTTCCGGTAGCTAAGGATAACGAGGACGTAGGCGTGCAGTGCTTTGAACTCGTGCCGGATACTTCGGCAGTATGTTTTGTGCCCAAACACAACCAAACTAGGAGAAATGCGCTCGTATATATATATATGTGTGTGTGTGTGTGTCTAAGAAAGAGAGAGGAAGAGAGAAAATCCAAGGTATCGACGGGTGGGAGAGAATTCCCCGTTGGCATGTAAAGAGTTATTTATGGGTCCAATTTTCCAAGTTCGTCAAATGCAAACCGGTCGATTCGGGATTGGCACTTATCGTGTGTATCTGTTTCGCACGCGGTAGAAAGCGCATTGAAAGCGAAATCATGAATGGCAATGTAAAGCAGACCCCACACACCCCACGGTGCTAGTTTACCTGCACCCAACACTAAACAAAGTTTGTTTTGAATTGTTCTGTGTGCGTGTGTGTATTTGGGGTGTTGTTTTTTCTCGTTTTATTTTGGGATTTGATTTTGCACACACATATCACTCAGTCTATTATTGCACGCGAACGTGCTGGGAACCAAGTTGGGAATCCATTATCGATCGGTACACGCTACCATCGCCGGTCGTGTGAACTATTTCCGGCCGGGGAAGGTAGGCGGTGTGATGACGGGCCCGGCGGTACTGCCGTTCTGGGACTCCGTGGTGCTCGAGATGGGTGGTAGCACCGTGGTGATGGGATTCTCCGGTACGACGCTGCCATCGGACATGATGTACACGGTGTCTGCAAACACGATCGCTAGATTGTTGATTGTATCCGCCGTGACCGAGCTGGCACCCTCCGGCAGCTGGATGTCCAGGTTCTTCTGGGCGCCCAGATTGGACCGCAGGTTTATCGGAAGACCCCCGACCGGACCAGCTACGGTAAAGGGAGCGACTGCTACCAGCAGCACGGATGCAACGAGGATCAGCTTAGCGGCCATCTTTCTTTGCGACACTATCGGTGTGGTGCGAACAACTTCAAACTGGAACTGTTGAATGGCTGTGCAACTGTGGGAAACGGTGTGACGACTTATGCCGTTTCAACTGCACCATTTATAGCACAAAATGTGGCTAGAGGCAAACAGGATATAATAACCTTATCTTTCACCTGCCGGACATTACTAATCGCTGATGAAATAGGCATCGCAACCTGGTAGCAGGTGGGAAACATGATGTATTGCAACACGGGAAGAACAATGTTTTCTCGATTTTGGACATCTTTTTTGCGAGGGAGAGGGGGGGGGGGGGAGGTGAGTCGGGAGGACATAGTAAGAAAACCCCCGAAGAGTGGATTACTAGTCGTGAATAGAATTATGCGAAATGATTCATACATATCGCTTTAAATAGAAGCGAATTTCAAGTTTCGCAGTACAACAGTATTTCCTAACTTTTTTCTTGTTAGTGCCACATTGCTTGAAGATTTTTATTGTATATGTTTGTACTGCCCTGTTCATTCAGACGGTCAAAAATGCTTCTTAGGTCTGGGTAGCGACCGCGCGAGTCACCGCGCGAGCGACTCATGTTCGGCAGTTGATTGATGAGTGTCGTCCAGAATTAATGACCTAGATTAGTGGAACAGCAATACCTATCTGCCAGAAAACATTCCAGCCGATACATAACGTCGACACCACGATTCAATGTCAGCAGTGAAAGACGCCGACTGTTGTGACTCTGTTTAGGCATAGAAGGTAGCAGTTATCGTACCGGTTATGGCTCGATATGATCAGGTCCGACATGTCCGTTAGACCGCATCTTTTGCTCTATGATTCTGAAGCACATGATGGTGATTTCGGTCAATGTATTTAACTATCGTCCGTTAAGCTTCCTGCGAGTCTGGGATGTCCTCTGACGATGTTGTCAGAGTATCGTATGAAATCAATAAAGAGATGTTAAAAGTTGATGGTGATCTTCTGTTGGAATTTTGTTGAAGATCTGTATGATCGGATGTTTGTTTCCAATGATTCAGTTTAGGAATCTAGGGTACCAGGTGATCCTGAGATATAAGAGATATAGATAAGTTGGGAGGGGGGGGGGGGGGTGTGGGTAATGTCCCTTGTTAAACATGAGGTAAATGATGTCACAAAGTAATACCTTTGCTAAAGGTTTTTCCCATAACTCATTCCTAATTTTATGAAGAAGTTAATCTATTTGAACGATGTTTTCGGAGTCTAGTTTTGTGCTTAATAGAATGTTATGAAAATCAAACTAAATGTGTACTATGTAGGTCTTTTTACGCCTTGCTTGGTTCATTCAACCATTGGCTCGCGCTTCAGTCGAGTTTGCAAACCAAGCGTGGAACGAGCGTCGTGATCAGTCGATGGCAATGTGTGGACATTTTGCACCTAATAAGAACACAAGTAACATATCAGAAACTCCACTGTGCCTTAGGATAAACGGTCTAAAACAAAGATCAAAACACATTGCCAGAAAAAAGCACGCATTAACGCCGTAATTCCCAAAGCTATGACCTACTACATAGCTCAATTCAAACATTGCCAAGCAAAGGGAAGCAGAAACGGTCGGTATATCGTACCTACAGTAGTAGGAACAGTTTTTCTGTAACGATTGTTTTAGCTTTTGACCTTAAACGATTACTTAAACATGGCGTGTAAAACTTTTCTCTAACCGCTTGAATCGATCCGAAACTTGCCTCCGAAAGGTCAACCCAAACCGGGGTGAGATGCTTGCAACAATCCTACTGGCCCACTGTAGTGCCAACAACGTCGACGACGGTAGCGACATAAGAGCCGTTGTACCATCACGCCAACGGCGCGTACGATATCGTACCGGCTCTTGGCGCGATAATTATTACCGATAAAACTCCCCCCTACTCCGCCTTTTTCCCTGGGTAAGGCTATTCCCACCTTCTTTTCTTCCTTCTTCCCCGACACGGTACGGTGTGATGGGTACTTTGAAAAGTTCTAGCCTAACATTATCTTTAATGGATTGGGTAAAGTTGGCCGAATGAATATATTAGGAAGTATCCGGGATAATATCCGTTTGGGATGTTGGATAGTTTGCCTTGTTGCATTGTAGCATATGCGCACAACGATATCAGTTGATAAATGATGTGTACAACGTTTTCTATCTACGCATACATCTCACTACACAATTACTTTCGAAAAGTGTGATCAGTTTCATTTTGAGCGTATTACCTGTACCGAATACATCATGAAGACAAGACAAGAAATATAATTTACGACACAACTACAATGTGATGACTACAACCTCTAATACTACTATGAAACAACTAAACTGCCTCAAAACGAACATCTTTAGCGTATCTGACTGAGTCCTATCATTTAAACGTCGAATTTCGTACATAATTGATTCCCTCCTCTTTCGATCACCTTCTTCGACAGCAATCTACCCTTCAGATGGACATCCGGCGAGTCAAAAGCGGAAGGAGTTATCAAAGCCATACAGGAAAGGTAAGACAAATGTCACGTTAACGTCTGGCTTTCAGATCCTGGTCGACCAGAGCCCGTTGCGGCCGAGGGTAGCGATGGAAGGAAAAGGGTTGTTTCCTGGTTGTAACGAAACTGCTCCATGACGACATAACCACAACACACGAGCCAGACCGATTTTTACGTTCACGCGTGGGGTACTATTGTACTACCGCACATTGTAACCGCAGAACATAGCCACAAAGACGTGGCGTACCCAAACTATCGTCAGGGGTAATTGGCGGTTGTACGAACCAGCAGGGTGTACCCGATATTGATTTTAGCTAGCCAGTCCAATCTTTTCCCAATGCGCTAACGCTCAACATAAGCGTAAGTTCTTTGGTGGGCACTATTCGTTCTTTCTGACCACCGTGATGATAAGGTACAGCATGCATGTACGCCTCTACTGAGGAGTCCTTGCGGTTGTCGTTTAGGAATTCAAGTGTGTAATAGTGTGCGCGCGCGCCTGTATGTGTGTGTGATACATTTTACTTGCTCCCTGACATTGAAGGGGGCCAACGGCCCGGTGTGGGCCTCGCTTCAACCAAGGCTAGTGCCAAACATTTGCGTTCCAATCGAAGGACTCACGTGAAGGATTCGTGTCCGAACCTTTAGCCACTGGACTAGGGCCATAGGATCATGGCTACCGTAGCATCAGAGCAGGAGCAAGCAGCAACATGGCTCCGTTCTCGCTCTTTCCAAATGGAATCTTCCTGAAGTAATCGTGGTCCATCGTGTGTTAGACTGACTGGGTGCACAAAGAGACTTCTGCTCGTTTCTCTGCTACAACGAAACGAACAACGGTGGGACAGGAAGAGAAGAAGAAGAAGAAGGGGAAGAAAGTTTTACTGGTCAGGCGATTTTTCCATTTAGCGATTCGGGTCCTTCGCTGGACCACCGATCCGGTTTGGGTCTGGCAGTGAGCGTCGCAGTTCACGTTGGAGAATGTTCCAGGGAACATTCGCTATCGTTCGCTCGCGCACGGTTTTATACGGTGTTCCCGAACAAGAGTCCTGCTGCTGCAACGTGTCCCATCATCCTGACGATTGGCCGGGACCGTTGCCAGCCTGTGTCCAGCCGTATCCACTTACCGACACCCACGCTTACGGCAGCATGTTCGTCCTGTCGACACTTTTTTCCAGATCACGCGGCAGCAGTAGAATGGATCGGTACGAAAAGCTCAGCCGGCTGGGCGAAGGTTCGTACGGTGTGGTGTACAAGTGTCGCGACCGGGAGACGGGTTCCCTCGTTGCGGTCAAACGCTTCGTCGAGTCCGAGGACGATCCGGCCATACGGAAGATCGCGCTGCGCGAGATACGCCTGCTGAAAAACCTGAAGCACCCGAACCTTGTCTGTCTATTGGAGGTATTTCGGCGGAAACGTCGCCTGCATCTGGTGTTTGAGTTTTGCGAACACACGGTCCTGCATGAGCTCGAGCGACATCCAGAGGTACGTCCAAACGGGAAGCGCCAAACAAAGCCTGCAAGTGAAGGTGTGTATTTCTACTAAAGAATGTTTTCTTGTTTCACTGTCTCCAATCAGGGCTGTCCCGATAACTTAACAAAGCAAATTACCTACCAAACGATCCAGGGCGTCGCCTACTGTCACAAGCAAGGTTGCCTTCATCGCGACATCAAGCCGGAAAATATTCTACTTACCGCTCAGGGACAGGTGAAGCTGTGTGATTTCGGGTTTGCCCGAATGCTTAGTGAGTATCATCCTAGTAGGCACTGTACAATAGGGAGCTCTTTATGTTTATCAACTCACGCTGCTTTCGTGAACGTATTGCAGGTCCCGGTGAAAATTATACAGACTATGTAGCAACGCGATGGTACCGAGCGCCGGAACTGCTGGTCGGGGACACACAGTACGGTACACCGGTGGACGTGTGGGCGATCGGGTGTGTGTTTGCGGAGCTGGTACGCGGTGATGCCCTTTGGCCCGGCCGTAGTGATGTCGATCAGCTCTACCTGATCAGACGCACCCTCGGCGACCTTCTACCTCGGCATCTCGCCATTTTCAATCAAAATGAGTTCTTTAAGGTAAGCGAAACTGCGTAGAAACCGAGATTGCCGATATAACTGACCGTCCTTTGTCGTTCCTATTCCTGTGCGGTTTATCCATCTAGGGTATAACGCTTCCCGTGCCACCGACACTGGAAACACTCGAAGCCAAGATGCCATCACGTACCTTAGCAAATCCGTTGATGATGGATTTTCTGAAGGTAAGTCCATGTGTTTTCGCTTCCTCCATATACCGATATCTCACGCTATGGCGCACCATTTGCAGAAATGTTTGGACAAAGATCCAGCCAAACGCTGGTCCTGTGAACGGTTGGCGACGCATCAGTACTTCGAGGACTATATCACCAAACAGAAGGAGATCGAACAGACGATTACGCTCGAACAGAAGCAAAGCGGCAACCGGGAGCTTAAGCCGAAAACTTCGAACACCTCGTTACCGCAGCTACCCGGAACGCAAGAGTCACGTGTACCACAGAAGAACCTTTTCCTACGGTCCGACCATCACTTGCCAACCATATAAAACAAGGGAACAGCTGAGATGAACACAGGCCGGCATGGGCTTTCCGTACGCGGGTTGATGGGCATCCCGTTTGGGTTGAAGCCCAGGGCGTAGCCGATTCCATTTGTTTGCTCAGCTGTTCTTGTGCGTCTGTACACGATCGTAGAGAAGCCTCGATCACGACGACACGATAGAGAGAAGCAGCAATAGCAGCAAGATATGTTCGAGGTCAGTTGTACATCGTTCGTTATGCCTCTGTTACAGCCCCTTTGCTTTAGTTCAACGCGCAACATCTTGACAGGACTGAACGATATTTAATTGCAATGATATTTAAGTAAAAAGTATCTTCAATATATTAATGAAACTACAAAACCATTGATCGATTGTAATTAGTTGTTTTGGAGCTTACACTTGATTCATTGGCTTTTTATTGCAGAATGAATTCTCATTTTCAGACCGAATGTCTATTCTAGCTGGAAGAACAATCAATTAACACTGAATCTTTCGACAAGTACAGTTCCGTGAAGAATAGCAGTAAAATCCTACCAAATATTGAAAGAAATGGTTACAATTGTATAAGATACTATTTCAGTAGTTCATTACACGTCTCGGAGCACGATGCTGCATTCCAGCGATTGATCTCATATACTCCACTGCTTCTACGTCATCAAAGAAAGCCCTTTATTCTTAAAGCCCATTATTTCGACCTCCCAAATAATCGCATCGTCACACGAGTTTGGTTTGATTTTTATGTTGCTTTGCCTTTATTATTTTAGATTCCACAGTACAATATGATAGCATTATTTACATTACGCTCATGTATAAGAGACTTCCGAACATCTCTTCGCTTCGCACCCCGAGTAGTTGAATGCTCGTGCCATCCCAAGTGTTTGATGTCCGGGTTTGCTTACACAAAAGCCATTTTAAACCTCGATATCCGTTTCCCCCGCTACAGTTCCAACGAATGGAACGTCGTCCTCGACGATCCTGAGACGGATCCCTTGTTTCATCACCATATTACATCGCCTATCTATCTAACAGTAGTTGCTTTTACAAACAGAAACTCAAAGCTGATTGTTTGTTTGTCAAGTGATTCGATTTTATACACCTTTTCTTTTACTTTCGTAGAACGACGTTGCAATATGTACGTTGCAGACAGCTTTCTTCTCTACTGTTTCCTAATCACTTGTTGTGTGTTGCACTACGAAACACACTTACCCACACATCCATATACGCGGGTTTTGCGAGATGTATGTGTTTTCTTTGTATTTCTACATCCATATTTATTATTCTGTTTCTAAATGTTTTCTCCCAGCAGTGCACATGCATCACCACCGCATCTCACTTTGCGTTAGGTTAGTGTGCTGTATTCGTATCGGGAATGGGGGACAGATTACAAATAAAAAAGACTACACTTCCCCCAACAATTCCATTACAAATACATACTTTTGTGACTTTTCGCTTTTTTTTGGTCTATGACAAGGGGCCACAACAGGAAGGGAAAAACAGGGAATGCAATTAAGGTTACCCTTTGTTGTTGTTGTTGTTGTAGTTGTTCGGCTGCGCTGCAGCGAACAGGAACAATAAAAAAACATAACAAATGCAATTTTTTGTTACATAAAACAAACAAACATACATACATACACACATTCTAATATAACAAGCGAAAGCGAAAGAGAAAGATAATCGATTAACAAGCGAAATATGACTGGAGCTACGCCTTCTGGAGGAATATAAGCGATAGATTTATTGTTTTAAAAAAATCCAAAATATGCAAGATCTTTCATCCAGGCTCCAGGCCAGGAAGGTGTATGTATGCTGGCAGATAAAATAGCGCCCAGAGACATATGTGTGCTTTTTTTGTGAAGTAAAGCAAAATGGATCAGATGCCAAAAGAATGATCAACGCACGAGAGTGCTCATGTTCCTATCACTATGGTTTGACGTATATTGGCGATAATATGGTCCTTGTAATCGCATGTCTCGTAATGCCTTGCTGAGAATGTTTTTTTTTCTTGCGCTCCGTTCCATCAATTTGGCATTGGAAGACGTTCCCGTCAGCTATCGAACATCTTCACACAGACAGAAAACTAAACGAAGAGCATCTCCATTTTACACTACTCACCTTCTTCTGGTCTCCCTTACTGTTGCTGCTCCTGCTGACTGTTTATCGTATCCGACGTGCTTGCAGTGGCAAACTTTTCCAAACGCCGACGGCGTAACTCGCTCATCGCGGCACTTTCGGGTCGTTTCACTGCACCAGCACCGTTTAGCTCCGACACCCTCGACGGTCCGGCTGCATCCTGCATCTGATCCGGTGTGATAAGCAAAACCTTGCTATTGCTCGGCAATGGTTCCTTTTTCAGCTTCACCGATGAGTCGTCTTCGTCGCTGCTGAGCGGTCCGAGATCTTCTAACTTCGGTTGACTCACTCCCAAACTACCACCAGCTGGCTTCCCAGTGGATGGGACGCTGTTGTTATTTACTCTATTGTTATCACTATCACTAACCTTACTACTGCTAGGTTTATTACTGCTGCTGCTGTTTTCGGAGACAGCATTTGTCGTCACTGATGGTGACGTTGGATTATTGGTGATACCACCACTTACAACGGTTGCTGCATCCGTAACGGAGGTGGTCACTGTTGCCGGTGATGTCGTAATATTCGTAGTCGTGGTACTAGCAGCAGTACTAGAAGGATTGGGCGCCATCGATAGATTTGGTTGCACCATTGGCGTTTGCTGCTGCAAATGAGCCACGGCTTCTGGTGGCAGACGGGCCGTTATGGCTGCGTACTGATTCATCAGTGCAACGGATGCATCGAGCAGGGTGCGTATGTTCTGTAGATGCTTAATGCGTTCCTCGATATGGCGCCTTTCATTACCTTCCATCGCTCGTACCTCTTCGTCCGATAGCGTGTCAAGCGATGGCGGCACTGGTGGCAATGGCATCGTGTATGAGGGCATACCAACAAATGGAAACGGTGGCAACATCATGGGCGCTGGAGGAAACAGTGGTAATGCACCCGTTCCTGCAGTTGTAAGACCTGAAAGAGAAAATACAGAGAAACGTTTTATATAATATAGTAAAATTATTTGCTTAAAAATATTTCGTTGAACAACTCTTTAACTTCTCGAACAAAGGATAGAAAATATATCGCAATACATCACAAATCCCACTTACCATTCGCTAATGTAGCCCCGGTAGTCACAGTACCACCGCTGGCTCCAATACCACCACCATTTGCACCACCGGTAACCATCGTCGGACGACTAGTGTCGGTACCGCCTGCCGCGCCGACACTGTTATTAGTATCGTTTCCATTGTTGTTCGGCACCGGCGTGGCAGGAGCAGCGGCAGCTGTGATCGGTGTTCGCAGAATGTTTAACCGGCAGGTGGGACACGTCTGTTGCCGTTGGAACCAGGAACGCAGGCAAGCTGTGTGGAATATGTGTCCACACGGCAGCTTCTTCGAGTTGCTCACCATGTCCTCGCGGCAGATGATGCAAATGTTGTCGGACATTTGCAGCTCCTCGGGTGTTGCGTCCGGATAGAGCGTATTCATGTTACGGATGGCGCGCCGTGAAAGAATCACGTCGTTCAACGCTTTCTTGAAGTTTCTGTACAGCGCGGTAGGATGGAAGGAGGAGATGATCCGGAGAATGGCATCAATTGATAAGATAAGTTTTGGAGCACAGTAGCGCGAACGTCGCATTACTTACCGCATAGTGTAGTACATCGGGCGGAAGGCAAACATAGGAAGGGTGAATATTTTGACCATCAAAATCACAAACACCACGTACAGTACGACGCGCGTGAAGCCGATGATCAGTTCGGTGTACAGCAAAAACACCGCCTTATTTTCCCATGGTGTGTCTGAACGCAGTTCCGCTGCGTGGAAGATGTATTTTATGGCCGTGTTAATGACCATTGTCATTAGGATGGCGTACTCGAACCCGAACACAAGCTGCACCGTAACGCCTTTTGCGATGGTGGACTGGTACGCGTACGAGATTAGCTCGTAATCGAACAATCCCAAACAGAGCAACAGACCTGCCACTCGGACATGAAATAGCCAACCGATCACGGGGCTACGTTCCATCTAGAAATCAAAGGGAGCAAGAAACTAATATTAAAATGGAATTCTCTTTCCAGATGTGCACACTTGCTCACATAATCGACACGATCTTCTGCTAGCCAGTGAAAGGATTTCAGAAAGAGTAACACCGTAAACAATGCTACAAACTTTGGATTGAAATCATCCCGAAAGACAGTGAACGCGAGGCAGGTTTCCGTTAGCGCATACCAGAACCGCTCCATCAGATGTTCGAACTCTGCCGCCCGCAGCGTGCCGAGGAAGATTTTTTTCATCAGCTTGCCCAACATCAACACAAGCACGAGCGACTGAATGTATATGACCTTTGGAAAAGAGAAAATACGTTTTCATAAGGCTCACACAGTCTGCCACGGTACAAGTACGACGTGGAAGGATTTAACTTACTGCCATGCTCGGATTGGATTTCGTGATGTACACCACCGATGGGTAGAACTGCTTCTTCTGATAGTAGGCATTACCAATCACCAGCCCGGTCAGCAGCATGCTGATCACGGACAACCCTAGGGTACGCATCTTGACGCAATTTTCAGCCAGCTGGCTGATTGTTTCGAAGAATATATTAATCTTGTCTACCGGACCCCCGGTGGAACACGGTGCGCGAAACTTTCGTCTACCACGACGTGTGCGTTGCGTCCTCACCCCTGGAACACCTGTGAAACGATCGTCCTCGAAAATGGTTCTCCTTTTCGCCCAGTGCACTGTTCATTCGCTTTCGTACAGTGGATTCTTCCGGTGCCGGAGTTTGTTCCCATCAAACTAGTCCGACCAGTGCGTGGCACACACGTAAAGATGTTTGCTCTACGGGGTGGATGTTGAGTGGACCGAGGGAAAAAGCCTTATTTCTTATATTCTTTACTACAATTTTAAAGTACACGTAAACACCACTATTTTCCCGAGAGCTGTCACAAATGCAACATCGGTGATTGCAACATATGTCAAAACTTTCGCCAAGATGTTTCTAGCAGGGTGTGCATGTTTCAAGGTAGCGCACAGCGGGAGATTTTTCTAATTTTCCTGTGCGGCACATTAGAGCCGCCAAATGCTACTTTATTTTACCTATCGAAAACTACGCGATATTACAAGTAGAAACCTCATATTCTACCTTTCCTTTTATTTTATGAATAAAAAATGCTGAATGTTATCATTTTTCTAACCTAATGAAGCTCATTCCTACCGCTGAATTCATTTTGAATGGCACTGTAGACTGTCTCGGTACTCATCCAAAACAATGCAATTCTGTCACAGATGACCGGCTTAAAATTGCTGAGCATAGATAGGTTATCTTACCACGTCCTTCTATCTTCCGAGTGGAGCTACAAGTAGACAATTATTGTTACACGCTCTAGCAGGCTATCAGTGAAGACCGAAACGACTATCATTTAGAGGCGTACATCAGGTGTAGACGATCATAATGGTGCATAAACATTTTGTGGCTGGCTACGATGCATTCGTTGCATTTATGAAAGACTTCAACGGAAACGGAGGCGCGATCAACATTCTTTTCACTGGCGCAAAGCTCGAAAACGGTCAGAGCTGGTGTGGGGACTGTGTGGAAGGTAGATAGTTTACGCGTATTTCTTCTTCGGCGCGCTTCTGTACGCTAATGCTCACCTTCTTTCCAAACAGCGGCCCCATTCATTGATACTGCAGTCAACACGAAAGCACCAGAGAATTCGCATTTCATTTACGTCGATGTTGGCGATCGACCAACGTAAGTAGCACGTGTCACTATGTACGTTTTTCTTTTTCGTTTGCATGGTATTCACGATCCTTCATACACGACTGTAGATGGAAAGATATGAACAACCCCTTCCGCAAGGACACTAATACTCATCTTTCGGTCATACCGACGATGATACGATGGAAGAATCCACAACGTCTCGAAGGGGAACAATGTGCCAAGGCTGACCTGTTGGAGCTATTTTTTTCGGAAGAAGACTAACTGCACAGTGTCGTACGATGCATATGATGATTTCCGGTACATTTACAACCTTACACTATATTGTCCATAATAAAATCGCTTTCTTTTAGGGCCTGCAATTTTTGTTTTGTCATGTTTGTCAATTTTCCTATATGAGGTACAATTTTAAAATCTCTTCAGAAAGCAAATAGGGGTACATCCTAAGATAAAACGTGTCGCTGGCACTTGTTGAACGATATTCTAGAACCGGTTGCGGCGTGAAACCTTCACGCTTAACGAACATTGGCCGCCCGTGTATGGGGCGATCGTTCTGGACTGTTCTCAAAACCGGGAGCAGCACTGATGGCAAACCGAGATAGTGGAGTGGCTTTCATTGGCGTTTGAAATCGCTCGCTGTGTGGCATGCGATTGTCTCGCCCTGGTGTCGCAGCCAGGATTCGTCTGGGCGAGTTCCGTAACAATTGTTTGCGGATGTGTGGTGTTGTTAGTCTCGGGGAGGCTGCCGCTTTTCCGCAGTTCATATCCTTTCCATTCGGAGACAGACGTACGACATTCACGTTCGATGCTGCTAGATGTTCTTGTACATTTTCCTGTAGTCGGCGCACAATTCGTGGAGAGTTGAGCAGGCTCTTGGAGGCGACTCCTACCGCCGACGTTACACCGCACGCAGAGCTCTTTGTTGCTTGGCGAAGCTTTTCACGTCGGTTTATTGCGCCACCGTGAACCGATTTCGTGAAGGCACGTTTGCGCGGTGTAGATTTCCTTGGACTGCGATGTACGTTTGCTTGATGCGCAGACGAAGATCGTAGCTTCTGTATTTGCCGAATCTGAACGACCGATTCGCGCGGTATTCCATCGGACGATGTAACGGTTTGTGGCATTGCAACGAATGCCGACCGGAACTTCGCGCTCTGTCGGCGGTTTGAGATCGGTGTTCGATTCGAAGCTCCTGCCGCGGATTGCAAATCTAGGCTGGCGTTCGATACGAGTCCATCAAAAAGCTTTGCCTTAGCCATCACCATACCTGCGTTTTGGCTCCGAATTCGTGCGATTGAAGCGCGACCGCTTTGAGCCTCCTGTAGCGGAGTAATGTGCGACTTCAGCAAGCTGGCGGAATTCGCCTGCCGTACCGCACTGCTCGGTGTCCGCGGTGGAAGTTTAGGTGTTCGGGCGGGAGTTTTTATACGCGGTGGCACTACCGGTGGAAGCATGGGCGTCTTCGCGCTCTGGATGTTGACATCAACTCGCGACACCAACGGTGTCGGTGTGCAGAAGGTAATTTGCTGCTGCTGCTGCTGTTTCGAAGCCGATCGTAGGGATGCTCGGCGAGAATTTTGATCCGGCGTTTTGAAATAATCTTCCATCAGCACCTTGCAAGGTGTCAAAAATTCGGCAGTTGAATCCATTACGCTCGAGGCGTTATCATCGGTGACGTTATGCGTCTCAAAGTAGCTTTCTGCGTTGACCCATTGTTCTTCCTTTTCCTCATCCGTGTAGTTTCCGCCGCTGGAACTCGACCCTAAACAGGGAAGCGGTTTTACGGTTTGCTTTTCCCCTGCCATCCGATTCGTCTGTACCTCCGGGCAGGGAATGGTCACCGTTGTGTCCGGTGCTTTCAAACCACTTTGTACCGTGTTCGGTCGACCGCGCTTCAAAACACCGGATTTGGGATAGAAGGACAGATCTACCGTACCAGCCGTGATGCTAGCAGACAAATCTCTGGCCCCATTACCAACGTGCCAGGATTGGTTGCGCGAGAGTCGAACTGCCTCTCGGCTACGCCTACGTATCGTACCAATCTTTCTGGCACTAGGCGAACGGATCACCTTGTGTTCACCGCTCTGACGAATCTTTAACTCACGGCTTAGCCTCTTTGCTAACTGATCCGTAGTGGCACAGGTAGCCTCGATCGGTTCCGTGTGTTCCAGTGTTTGCCGATACTTGTCTTCGACATTGTCCAGCAGCACGTCCTCTCGCCCAACCAGTGCGGTAAACTCTTTCGACAGCTTCGACTCAATATCCGACATCCGCTTTTTAATCGCTTCATACTCACTGCGTCGGATCTTGAGGAAATCATCACCATCGGTTTCATGTTCATCCTCCTCTTTCGACTCGGTTAATTCGATGTTCATTTTATCGGATATCGTGGTAGACAATCCCTCAGCACTGACGAGACAGGGCATCGATACCACCGGTGACATGCGACCTCCTGCAAGCAAAAGCGATTTGGCTGCCGGATCCGCATCGAACTCATCCTCAGTCTTAGCTCCCGCATCGAGCATATCTGTGCTGCTTTCCATTTCCTGCACCTTGTGGCGATTTTGTTTTTTGCGCCCCCATGATGCACCGACCACACTCCAACGTCGTTCCATTGGTTTGCCTTCCGCAATTGAAGGTATCGAACCGGTCGGTAGCAAACGTTGTACCACTTTGCTGGGCTTTTTGTTTCCCCCGAGGCTTAGACGACTCTTCTTCGGTTCCCTAAAATGCATTAAATGCACAGGCAAATGGTTTACAATGAATAAATGGCAACAACCTACAACAGCTTACAACTCACTTTATCACCAGCGGCGTGCAGGGTAGAAGATCATGGTTATCCGGTAATAGGGATGTTACTTCCTTTCTGTTGAAAAAGAAATAGATATATCATTGGGAAAATATTGCACAGTACACGCTACACACATGGAGAAGCCCTGACTTACTTTTTCTTGGCACTGAATGCAATTCCATCAGTCACTTTCCTTTTTTTCGCAGATTTGCTCAAACAAGGCGTACCGACCACCATCGTCGGATCATTCTCGCCCTTTTCATCGGTTCTGTCCAAATTTTCCGATGATCCAATGGCACTGACCATTTTTTTGAACCCATTAAACATCCGCGTCAGCGATCCACTGCGACGTTTTTTCTTCTTTTTGTCCGTTACATTTGTTAGGGCCATGCTTATATTGCTGCCAGTGTCTTCCTTCAGCTGGTTAAGAATTACCTCGGGGATGAGACCAATTTGTTGCGAATTTTCGATCAACAGCTGCAAAACCTTGACATGACTGTTGAACCTTTGCTGAACCGACTCGGTGATTGGCATAATGCTAGGCGTTAATATTATGGCCAAATTTTCCGCCGTCATTCTATTTTTCTCGGAATGCATGGACACCGTATGTAAGAATTGCATGAAGTATGCAAGGGTGTTGAGCGTCAACGGTGGCAAGAGCAAACAGGTCATCATTAGCTTGTGCACCTTATCATCGTTCCCACCGAGCAAACACCGGATTAGTGCTTCCTGCACGTTACCGGATGGTAGAAGTGCCTCGGGCAGATCTCGAAAGAACGTCTTTATGATGTTGGCAACGTCAATTACGTGGTGCGATTTGCCCAACGGAATGCCCGACTCCAAACTCGCCTGAAAGATTTATCGTGGTCAATTAAAGATGAAGGTATGTCGTGAGGTCGAGCTTCAAACTTGCAGTTTACCTTTATCTGTTGTTGGCGTTTGGTAGAGCCCGCTTTCCGAAACAGTCCTTCCGTTTCTACATTTTCGAGGATAAACTGACATGCGTTCGATACGAACAGGGGAATTTGTACTATTCCTCCATTTGCTAGCAGCACATCGGTCAGCTCTAGTGCATGTAAGGGTGTTTTGAAGATACGTTTACACTTGGTTTTTTCCTTTAACAAGACAAATGCTCGATTAAAACGCATCACGAACGATACGGCGAAAGTTTCCCGTACTGCATGCTTCATGTGGGTTCTCGGTACCCATACTTACATTAGATGCTTTCGAGTTTTTCTCCTTGCGATATTTAATACCACTTTTGCGTAACTCCTCCTGCAATACTGCGTATAGTTCCTCTTTGTTGTCCAAATCGTTGATTAACACTCTTGATGATGGGATTGCCATTTTTTAAGATTAACTTTTCCTCTAGCAGCAGCAAAGCATCATTGACGCGATATGTTTTGGAGCGGGGATTTTATTCGTTGCTTTTGAATTAGCTTTGTGTTACCATGACGTTTGAAAACTGTCAAACGTCAAACATTTGAAGGGCAGGGTTACTATAGAGCGTACCGAATGTTTTGAAAAACGGCAAAGTAAAATAAATTTGAAGAGTTTTTCTGCACAATTTGGTTGCTTTCCCCCCATTTGGTCATGTGAACTTCCATTAGAACAAATATAAGATAAACACAAAAATAAGAACACTTACAAAATAAATTGCGAAAACTTTCAATTCATGTTTTAAAAACAGGCAACAGCTTTCACAATTGCAGTATTGCTTGAAGAAATGGTTAAATCAACTGTTTTGAGAATCAAGGTTTAAAGAAAGTTAAAACCCCTGCAAAAAACTACTTTGCCGTGTTTGACATTATCCGAAAGATGAAGAAATAAACATCGTGCTTTGAAGGAATTTAGCGACCCTTTTTTCTCGTGTCCTTTTTACCTCCGTGTGCGACAATAGAAAAGAATCATTTACATACACGCGTATTTCACACGCCGGAAAAGGTGACTGGCGGTGTTCGTTGACCGTAAATTAGCAATTTATGCAACAGTGAGGTAAGTGTAAACAAACGCAAGGGTCGCCCGTATGTTTTGCCTCTTCGCAATGCCTTCTACTGTGTTTTGCATGCGTTGCGATGAAGGGAAACGAGGGAAAACAGACACTCTGTAACGGCGCAGTATGTAATAAGCCTTATGTTTTTGGATTAGTTTTGCGATCCCCGGACCGATCGAATCGCACAGACGACCGCCTTGAGAAGCATCGTAGAAAGTAACAGCCCGTGGATGCGCTTGCACGAGGATAACCAAGGACGGAAGCTAAGCACCAGCGAGTGGTACGACAATATGAGTGACGATGATCGGGACATTGACATAGAGAGCGATGTAAGTAGTGACACGGCATAAGTTGCACGTACATTTTTACACTGAATACGGTGTTGCATCGGTATGCGACGGAGAATAATTGTATGTTTCTCTTTGAAATTTCCTCGGCTGGCGTGAACAGGATGGCGATGATTCAGATAACACAAAGTCTCAGTCCCGCTCCGGTGCTGGGAGTCAATTTTACTCCCAGGTAAGCAAAACGATCCGCATTTTTGTCCGATTTTATCGTCGGGCCAGGAACGTACAGTTTGAAAGCTTACTGTTTGTAATTACAGGCCGAAAAACGCGCTCATCACAATGCCCTTGAACGGAAACGACGTGATCACATCAAGGACAGCTTCACCGCGCTGCGAGACTCCGTACCATCGCTTCAGGGCGAAAAGGTGTGATCGAATTTTTCTCAATTTTTCCGTTGTCCTAAGCTTCGATACAAAACGCTATAACATGCTCTTGGACGCATCTCACTTTTCAGGCCAGTCGCGCGCAGATACTGAAAAAAGCGGCCGAGTACATCCAGTTCATGCGACGAAAGAACAACTCACACCAGCAAGATATCGACGATCTCCGGCGGCAAAACAATAAGCTCGAAACGGAAAGTAAGTTGCACAAATTTGCAAAACACAAGAAAGCACCATCACATCCCCCCCCCCCCTCTCTCTCTCTCTCTCTCTCTCTCTCTCCATCGACCGGTGTATGTACGTTGTTTTAGCAATTAATATTAATGTTCTCGTACGTTGCCACTGGTTCATACATATTGACACATTCGACCGGAGACGCTTATGCTTCCCATACCAGCAAAACGCACAATGGTGGCAGATACACGTGCTAGTGTACTAATGTAAAATGTATAATCCATATTTTTTCCTTCCTTTTCCAAAACAGTTCGCGACTTGGAACTGGCGCGCGCTTCCGGCAAATATGTTGACGGAACTGATTTGGGCGGTGGGTTCCAGGACGGATCACGCGGTTCTGACAGCTCCGATATTGACGAGGTACCTAAAAATAACAACAATGGGCTAGGTGCACGGAGGAACAAAAAGATGAAAACGAATGCCAACTACTAGAGCGCAACCCACCGTTCGCACTCGGACGGTTTTAGTGTAGCTTTCAGACNTTTCCAAAACAGTTCGCGACTTGGAACTGGCGCGCGCTTCCGGCAAATATGTTGACGGAACTGATTTGGGCGGTGGGTTCCAGGACGGATCACGCGGTTCTGACAGCTCCGATATTGACGAGGTACCTAAAAATAACAACAATGGGCTAGGTGCACGGAGGAACAAAAAGATGAAAACGAATGCCAACTACTAGAGCGCAACCCACCGTTCGCACTCGGACGGTTTTAGTGTAGCTTTCAGACTTTTTTTTTTCTCTTATTTCTAGCGATGCAACCATTGCGTTACATTGCGTATGGTAGCTTTTATCATTTTTGTAAGAAGCATATAATTTTAGGGTCTCGAAAGATTCATTTGTTCTTCCGCATAGTTTTGTTCTTGCACTTCTATCTACCAGATAAGATTTTCACTTTGTCCATTGTTTAAATCAACAATGAAGATATCCGGCAGTAATGGAAGATTCCCGTACATCAGGCACGTATGGACCAACTAACCCATATTCAAAAGTGACAATTAACTGGCCAATTTGTAACAGCAAAGAGACATGTAATGTTTTAAGAATAATTGTGAAGTAAAGTGAACAGAAAGGATTGTACAAATTGATTGTCTAGCAGTAGATGTTACTTCTTCACCTTTTTTTTTCTTTTAGTTCCGATACAATTACATAAAACTCATGTACGTAAACCATCGTCATTGCTTTTCTTTGGGCGGGATTGAAAGAAGACAGGCAAACCATTATTTAGTATAATATTGAAAATGTGTAGTTAAACCGTGTGTGTAAGGGAAGGTATTAACGTAGTACTTTTTGAACATGTGCATATTATTTAGTGGTGTTCAAGAACACAATATGTAAACAGTGAAGCATAATGATTGTGTTAAGATATCATGTGTTATGAATTGTTTTTTGTACAAATTGTATTTTAAATGGTGCTCTAGATTATTAAACAGGTGATTCGTTTGCTTCCACTGGGGAGCAGTTGAAAACGTTCAATGGGACGTATCAATTAACAATCCTCATAAGTGCAGAAAACGAGGGTCGATTGAAACCGTATGCTCTCGTAACGGTGCAGCCATGAAGTGGCGTTAAGATTTGCTGACTTACTAATTGTTTCCAGTCGCTATGAAGAGTTCTTCCATCAGTAGTATTTTATCTTGGTTATTTTCGGGTGTGATCACCATATAAGACTTAATGGCAAGCATGTGGGATATAAACTTCCAGGGTAGCTGAAATCAGGAACAATTGGTCTATATATAATTGCAGTGCATGTGATTTGAGCAGGCTAGCGAGAGAATTCCGGTTCATACCTTAGCGAAGCCATTTTTATCATTGATAAGACCAGCCGACTGGAGACAACATATTGACAGTCGCCTCAACGGTTTTTATGACGAGTGCCGTAAAGCATGGAAAATTACTTCCCCATACGCATTGCGATTTGCTACATCCAGCGGAAGGGTGCTACGAAGGTAGCAGCGGACAGTCTCTAAATAGTGCACACAACTCGAGCCCGGCAGCGAGTCAGTTCCGAGCAAGCGAACAAAGCGAACACGCGTTTCGATGTTGTGAAGTGCTTTCCAGTGTTTCTTAATTTGCCGCTGGTGTATATCACACCGTTGGTGTATGAAGTGAGTTTTTGTAGTGATTTAATTGATCTCTTAAGCTTAATTAAGCTGATTGATCCTGAAGACAGTGAAAACAATTTCAACAGCAACGGAATATCACTTCTTAATGAATCACATGAAACAGAACGTGTGATTTAACGATCACTTAGCACGATCGCCGCTTTACACCGTTGTGTACGCTTAGTGTGCGAAAAGAATCACCCACTAAATGATCCCTTAAATTACGTTCTAGTCAATTACGCACGGTGCTAATTAGTTGTGCGAATTCGTGGATCTGTGTATCGGCACTGGAATTGTTTGGCCTAACAGGCCTAGCAGTTGATATCTAGCTGATGGAGACTGAACAGCAGCAACCGCAATGCGCACCGGACCAGGAACGTACGAAAGAAACGAAGGCTCGTGGTGCTGACATAAACTATGGTATCGACGACAATCCGCCATGGTACTTCTGTATCATGATGGCGTTACAGGTGCGTACTATGCAAGGCAGCTAAGCAGTGGTTGAGTTTTTTAGCCTAATGTCAATATTAGCTAGTTTGTAGTGAACTACTGGGTGGTTTAGTGATATTGGAGGCTCTCTACACACGACAGGATCAACACGGATTATTCACGGAGCTTTGTGGTTGTGGTCCAGTGAGCCATTACACAGGACACACATGATCTAGTGCACACATGATCGTTTAGCCAAAAGAAAGAAGCGTGCTGTGTGCGGGAAAGTGTGTTTGATCGATTGTCTGATTGATTTGCGTAACGCGTAACTGATTCAATTAACGCTGAAGCAAATCTCTCTCTCTCTCTTTGGCGTAACGACCTATTCGGTCATGCCGGCCATCAAATGGCTTACTAGACTATTAGATACCACGTAGTTGCATAGTCAGTGCTCACTACGGGAGGACGGTCCGAATGGGATTTGAACCCGGTCCGGTCGTGTTAGGTACTAGCGCCGTTGTCAAATACACCACCGGGCCACCCGGGCTGAAGCAAATATTTGTAGCGTAATTGATTGATTCGTCCAAGATGGTGCGATGGAACGGCTTTTATTGGTAGTGTGCGATCGAATTAAGTTTGATGGTAACCATCTTCACATCTTTTTGTGAGAGATCTGCATTGACTCTCAAAGACTCTCACTCATCCTCCAACTTTAATAGGTCGTTGTTCGTCTTTCAATTAAACAAAAAAGGAGACTTCTTCTTTTTTTTTTTTTGGTGCTATAACCACACAAGATCTTGGGCTTACTGAGTTTACGAGTTGGGAATTCGGGAATTTATGACGAAGTTGTATAGTGCGAGTGAAATTCTGTGTCGGTCTTGTCATGAGAAAAACGTATCGACCCGTGTCACTAATCCAACGAATACCACCATCTTGGTGGAGATTTTAGTAGAAGACTATTCCCAACTGCTGAGACATGAACCGATATCTCTTTAACAGCACTACTTAACGATGATTGGAGCGATCGTTTCGATTCCTTTCATCCTAACGCCTGCTCTCTGCATGAGAGATGAAGATCCTGCCCGAGGTACCATAATATCCACCATGATCTTCGTCACCGGTTTGATTACATATCTGCAAGCAACCTGGGGCTGCCGATTGCCCATCGTA
The DNA here is from genome assembly GCA_018908115.1 of Anopheles rivulorum. Classification (NCBI taxonomy): domain Eukaryota; kingdom Metazoa; phylum Arthropoda; class Insecta; order Diptera; family Culicidae; genus Anopheles; species Anopheles rivulorum. The sequence goes on from STHB01000004.1 coordinate 28,163,310, forward strand.
CAGGGTGGTACCATCTCCTTTCTCGTGCCCACACTTGCCATCCTTAATTTGCCCCAGTGGAAGTGCCCACCGGTGGAGATAATGGACGCGATGACAGAGTCGGACCGTACGGAGCTGTGGCAGGTGCGAATGCGTGAACTCTCTGGTGCCATTGCCGTAGCAGCCTTGTCACAGGTTGTGCTCGGTTTCAGCGGTCTGGTAGGAAAGTTGTTGCGCATCATCACTCCGCTGACGATCGTACCGACGGTGGCGCTCGTGGGGATAACACTCTTCCGGCATGCTAGCGAAACAGCTTCCAAGCAGTGGGGCATAGCCGTCGCTACCACCGCCATGTTGACGCTGTTCTCCCAGGTTATGTCCGAGGTGCAGTTTCCCGGCGTAGGATACCGGAAGGGCCATGGATTGCGATTGATCTGGTTTCCGCTGTTCAAGCTGTTTCCCGTACTGCTTACGATCGCCATCATGTGGACGATTNACGATCGTACCGACGGTGGCGCTCGTGGGGATAACACTCTTCCGGCATGCTAGCGAAACAGCTTCCAAGCAGTGGGGCATAGCCGTCGCTACCACCGCCATGTTGACGCTGTTCTCCCAGGTTATGTCCGAGGTGCAGTTTCCCGGCGTAGGATACCGGAAGGGCCATGGATTGCGATTGATCTGGTTTCCGCTGTTCAAGCTGTTTCCCGTACTGCTTACGATCGCCATCATGTGGACGATTTGTGGTGTACTGACGGCCACCGGTGTCTTCCCAGAAGGACATCCCGCTCGGACGGATGTACGGTTGCGCGTACTGGAAGATGCGGAATGGTTCCGCATACCGTACCCGGGTCAGTTTGGTTTGCCGACCGTATCGTTGGCCGGTGTGCTGGGAATGCTAGCCGGCGTGATTGCCTGTACGGTGGAATCGATCAGCTACTATCCGACGATCTCGCAGATGTGTGCGGCACCACCACCGCCCTTGCACGCCATCAACCGGGGCATTGCAATCGAAGGGCTCGGCACGGTGTTGGCCGGACTGTGGGGTTCCGGCAATGGGACGAACACGTTCGGCGAGAATGTTGGCGCAATCGGTGTCACGAAGGTGGGCAGCCGACGCGTCATACAGTGGGCCGCCCTTATCATGATACTGCAGGGTGTACTGAACAAGTTCGGTGCCGCCTTCATCATGATACCGGACCCAGTAGTCGGAGGTATCTTTTGCGTCATGTTTGGCATGATCACGGCGTTCGGATTGGCGGCCCTACAATACGTGGATTTGCGATCGGCACGCAATCTTTACATACTGGGCGTCTCGTTCTTCTTTCCGCTCGTCCTTTGCCTGTGGCTGCAGGAACACCCAGGTGCAATACAAACCGGCAATGAAACGATCGATTCTACGCTGTCGGTATTGCTCGGTACCACTATTCTCGTCGGTGGTGTGCTCGGTTGCATGTTGGATAATCTTATCCCCGGTACGCCGGAGGAACGTGGACTTGTAGCTTGGTCGAAAGAAATGGCCCTGGAAACGGTACAAAGTACGGACGGAATGGCACTGGATGGGATAGCGATAGAAAAGAACACATTCGATTTCCCTTACGGCATGAAGCTGATGCGACGGTAAGTACTAATCAGCAGACAAAAGATTAATAAGCAAAGATACTCACAGGTGATTGTTTTTCTTACAGCTGGAAATGGACTCGTCACGTCCCATTTTTACCCACCTACAAGATGAAGCTTTGATGTCCACGCCGATCCAGGGACAAACACAATGGTTATTTGCGTGATTCATACTGACGCCATTGTTTGTGCTCACTTCCTTAGTAGCCAGCCATTGGAGCACAGATGACAGAACAGTCATTAGAAGGCGTGGACTACTGAAAGATGGCAATACATTATCCTGTACTTAACGCTTGTGTCATGTTGTAGTCTTGACAGCTACTGCCGAATACTATAACTGATTCGACAGCTTAAACGAAATGTAAATGATAGTAATAAAACACAAACTATTAAACGTATCGGTCGGTCATCAATCTGCACTACACTTAACGCGCACGAAATCCGTCAATCTAGTTTATTGATAATTTCACAATACCGCTATCATTCAATAGCATACCAGTATGATGGCAACAAAATTAACCTGATTTATCCTTTAACCCACAACGAACCCGTCCGGTTATAGGATCTTCGCAACAGCTACACCACCGTCCATTTTGTTCCTACACGGGGAAACGATGAAATATTGCTAATTTTGTTTATTATACGGAGTAATGGTTTGGCATCCAATCATTTTGCTAAAACACATGTCCTCTTTTTTTCTCCCATGGTAACAGCGTTATGGGCGTTTTGCGAACCAAACCGCTCGTTCATGAATATTGTTGATATTTGTTTTTTTTTTTAATGAAACATTGCTTTTTTTTTGGTTCAAACAAACTAATTATTTCTACCACAGTCTAACCACGTTCGTTCGCTACCCGATAATGGGACGCTGCATTTGATTTAATGTGGGCTCTCTATTCATAAATAAAAATCCTTCCTCCCTTTGCCGTGTTTGTTGTGTAACATTTAGCAGACAAACACGAGACACTTCCGTGCCTTCTGGACGCGGCCAATCATTTTTCATAAATCACAGTATATTTCCAAACACATTACTTATTAGCGAGATTAACGTCCGAATAAAAACCGATTACTCGTTAACTATTCGTTTACTTTATCCGTTTATTGATTCTATTGCCGTTCCCAAAAATTCCTTCAGGCTGATGTTATGTGTCCGGCTGGATGTCGACTTACGGCAACATTCACTATTCCGCCATATTTCCCCAGTGTACCCAATGATTTAAATTGTGGCATGTTGTATTGAATGACTTTACATAAAATTGTAAAAAATAGTATCTAACAACGTTTTTCTTTTTTCTCGTATCTTTCCAATGTTTTGTCCCGTTCTTTCGTACCCGCACTACGTCTTTGTGACGCTTGAAGAATTGCTGTTTTTGATTTAATTGCTAAAATTCACTAAAAAGAAACCGCACTCATGGCGCACGAAAAGAACAATTCGATTTTATCCTGGTGTCATCCAATCAATCTTCGAGTCCATTTTGTCCATTCATTCTACCCATAGTTGATGGCACATGGTTTTGCATTTTTCTTTCACACTCAGTTCTTGGAACATTACTGCCAGGGGTTGTCCGTAAATTTAACAAATGTTTGCTTCACCTAAACCTTCACTCTGCGAGTGCCACTTGTTTGATTTGGGTTCTATTTTGAACAGAAAAGAAAGGCACCGGAACTGGGATAAAGGTACGAGTAAACAACGCCCATTGAAAGGGATGTGTTGGAGTAATTGAAGTCGTGTGAACCGATGGTGACAGGATCGTGACACAAGATGATCACCACCCTTCACGGTGGTGATGTGCAGAGTCTCTGACACCGGATTGAATTTCATATAATGGTGTGTGTGTGTGTGTTTTGCAATGTATTTTAAAGTCTATTGGAAAATTTTCTAGGCAAAACGAAAGCTGAGAAAGCGTACAACTATGAACGAGGGAAAAACAACGGTAGCCAGCATGATCGATACTCCATGGAGACGCATGGTGATCGTATGGTGTCCGCTTTGATCTTTGATTTCTGCTGAGGCTTGTGTCTGCCGGTGGGGATATTATGGTTACCGTTTGGTGAGATTGTTGTGCCCTTCTGTTCTGCAATTAATACGATGACATTGTTCTTGATCTTGCGTTGTGGATGAAGCGTATGCGTCCCAATAAGGACACTGGCTGGTAAAGAAGGGCGTGGGTCAGATAAAAAACACCGTTTAAAATACACGTTACAAATTCGTTCAGTGATCACACTCCGTACGATATAACCCTTTTTGTTTCGTTCTATTACCCTTTTACTCATTCTCTCTCTCTCTTTCACTCTTTAGCTGTCTCCTTTCCCTGAATGTATTCCTTCCCTAGAACACACCTTATTTTAATGAATAAATTATTATTTGGCGGTTATTGTTTTGGCTTTCCTTCTCCATTGCTCGAGTGGATGTGTTTGATGTGTGTAGTTTGGCCTAAATGCAGTTTTTGTCTAGTCTATTACGTTCATCTAAAATAACCAGTTGTATTATCGCTGTATACTTCTTGCTTGTCGTTTATGGTTTTTGTGTTCGATATGATACCACCTACACAATTACATCTTTTTCAGCCAGTACAGTGGCACAATAATTTACTACTGGGGTGTACTATTAATCGGAACATGAGCGGATTGTTGACACGATCGACCATCTTCTGCAGTCTACGCATTGTCCGTTGATTTGGACGTGGACGAGGTCCGTGTGCGATAATTTCTGTGAAACGAGATGTAAGGTGCAGAAATTCGGCATCAGATTCATATACTGTGTACGCTTCCTTAGTACTCCCACTTGCTCATCACTTCGTTATCGGACGATCGCGGTACGGTTCTAAGGGTAGTGTGCTTGAGCGCCCTCAAGTCTGATCCCTTACCTAAAAGACCCAGCACAGGAAGAGGAGGAAAAGCAAAATGGAAGGAAGCGCTAGTAGGAGGACATATCTTACACCTGACCGGAGACTCAGACCAGCTTCAGGCTCATCATAAAGCTTCGATAGAGAGTGGACCGTTGGCGGGTTGGGCTGGCGGTTGCGCTTCACCATCGGGCGTTGGTAGGATGGTGGTGGGCAGTATCCGGGGAACCGCCGGTTATGGTTGTAACCCGGAGCAAGAGGGAATAGAGTCGGCTTTTGATTAGTTGCAGTGCTTTGCTACGATGGCGGTGGCGGTTAGAAGAGTAAGGATAATACGTTCTCACTATTTTTGGTTATTTAAAAATAAAAAAACAGAGAGAGTGGATCCGCCCGACGGGTTGATCGTTGAGACACGAAGCAATACACGGGTTAAGAGATACGGTAAATAAGATAAGGTGGGAAAATTAGGAACTCTTGGACCATCAGAACAAAAGGCTGTGAGCAAGTTTTGGAGATTACTACAACGAGTATGGGCGGAACCTAGCAGTCGTCTAGTTGCATTCAATGCACAATTTTTAAATATCTTGGGTCTGGGACTAAATGGACTAGCTTAAGCGAATTAGGGCCATAAGTGACCTAACGGAGGGATGAAGAGTGAGAACTTTGAGGAAATATTTGACAAGATGGGCCTTGTTATGGAAAAGTGTTCATCCGAACTAAGCACGACGTCAGGGTTTCTATTCGAAATGGATGCGACATGCGTGGGTTCCATGTACTCTGAGAAGAGAGGCAAGACTTAAACACCATGTTCCCCGAGAAAAACGGAGGCGAAAGTACTGATGTTAAAGCTATGCTTTGCATTCAAAATCGGAAAAAAAATGTCTACTAAATGACATGTCGCCTAAAGTTATGCAATTCGTAACTTGTTAGTCACTTAGTGGTTTTTTTCGAAAAAAAGAATTGTACTGTAAGAATTTCCCCAGCAACTATTTGAACGACAGTTGGTTAAATATCAACATAAAAAATGGTCAAACTATTGATCTCTTCCGTTCGCACTTACTTGGTCAGTGTGCCACTATCGTAACGGCCGCTGTAACGTCCAGCCTCGCGTAACGCCGATGGAGTCAGCAGCGAACTGCTTCTTGTCTCGTACGGACGAATGGTGCGCGATGCCGTACTGCTGCTATTGCTGCTACCGATGCCGTAGTTCTCCGACGCGGACAGTGTGTTGGAGGAGGAGGAAGACGCCGTCTTTGCCAGGTTGCCGTGACTCGCCGAACCATCCCGATGGTCCTTGAGCAGATCTAGCGCAATCGATGAAGAGGATGAAGCGATATTAGACGAACCGTATCCGCCGGCCACGAATGACGAGCGACGTCTCGGTGTGTAGGTGCCGTACGATGACGGAACAGCTGTACTTTCGTAGTAGGTGTTGCGTGTGTACTTGTGATTACTGGTGTTGTTGCTGGTGTTGTTACTGGTGTTGTTGTTGATGAGATTGGTGTAGTTTAAACCGTCGGATAGTGGATCATCGTCGGTGGATAGGAGCCGCGATCCGGTACGCGAAAGCGACGCACCTAGCGACTGTTGCGGACGATGGTGATGGTGGTGATGGTAGTGTGTTGGTGGTTGTTGATGGTGTTGATAGTCAGCCGCCGCTGCCAGGGGAACCACGTCCAGGCTACTGTTGCGCAGTCGTGCGGCGCTTCGGTTCGCCTTGGTCAGGTTCACCATCGTCGCGTAGCCGCGATGCGTATGGTCGGTACGCCCGAGTGTGGCATAAGCCGCTGCCGTGTCGTACTTACCGACTCCGCTGTAGGACGACTCTTTGTTCGGGCGCAGAATGTAGGAAGAGGAACCACCGCGCGACAGTGACTTCTCGCGCACGGCACTGGCACTGGCCGCGGTGCTGCCGTAGTACCCGTAGCTGTTGCTACCGGCGGTGTCCTTCACGTGGGTGGATGTGCCCATGCCCGCCATGCTACTACTGCCGCCGGTACCAACGAGCGCACCGAGATTGCTGGCCGACGCCCGTTTGGCCGGCTTCTTCGTGTCGTTGAAGCGTGTGTAGTAACTCTTGCGCCGGATACGCTCGATGACGCTCTCCGCGTCCGGATCTACTGGGGAGACAGAGTGCAGTGGTGGGTTGGAGGTTAGTAGTCGCACCGAGGAATGGCGCCGGGACGCGGACGACGAGGGGGCCGGCGATACGCAGGAAGAGTTCAGCGGACGACCTCCTCCTGTGCCGCCGCCGGACCCGTTTAGCTCGTCCGAGCACACCGACCAGCTGTCGAAGTACAGCTCGCGTTCCTCCGACGGCGAGAGGAACGTGCTGGACGAGTTATCGTCGTACGGGCTACTGCGTGAACCAGAGGAGTAGTTGGTAATGCTATCGTAAGACGGTGTCAGTGTGCTGTAGTGATGGGAAGGATTGTTGTTGTTGTTGTTGTTATTATATCCGCCCGGCGAGGTTGCCGTCCCTGCTGCCGCCATTTCGCCGGGCAATGGTGGCGGATAGCTGTAGTTGTTATTGCCACCAACAGGTGCCGGCGGTGTGCAGCTGCTAGTGTTTGTGGTGCCGTTTGCAGTGTAGTGACTGGATGGGATCTTAGTGCAAGCGCTTAAACTAGTTTTGCTAGGGTTGCTGATGTAGTTGTTGTTACTATGATGCTGATGGAGTAGTTGCTGTGTCGGTATGTTACTGAGATGGATACTGTTGGCCTGCTGCAGGCGCTTCAGCTTTTCCGTCGCTGAGTGCACGGCCTGTTCCAGATCGATGGTTAGCGCACGGGCACGACCTCTCCGATCCGAGTCTTGCGGTGGAGGGCGTTGCATGCCCGTCTCGGTGGCAGTTGGCGTATTCGCCCCATCGCCGAAACCATCCGACACCTGCTGCCCCTGGCCTCCGACGTGTACTCCGTTGGCGTTGCCTGTGCCGGTGCCATTGCTGCTGCTGCTGCTTCCGGTGGTACCAGTGTTACCCGTGTCGCAACCGGGACAGCCATACTTGACCGGTATCTGCGACTGGCACGCACCCGAAACCACCTTAAACTTACGCTGGTCATAATCACCACCGTCCAAACCGTTCGTTGGCAGCGTCTCGATCGGATGCTGGAGCGGCAGGACGGTGTCACTTCTGGCCCCACCGTACATCTTCTTGCGAGGTTGCGTTGGACCCGGCAGCAGCGAATCGATGTTTCGCCCACGGCCAAACTCTACCGGAACTGGCTGCATCAGATCGGGCATCGGGGCCTGCATTCCTTCTTCTGCCGTCCGGCCGCCGCTCACCATGATGTGGCTAGAGGACTTGGTATTAAGAAGACGATGGTGAGCGTTATTGCGTGAATCTTTCTCTATTTTCTTGAACAGTCCCAGTACCTTGGTGACGCCACAGCG